>CM047808.1:47788214-48348627 GCA_026214975.1 Gentiana macrophylla | reverse complement strand
CACTAAGACTACACTGGCGTGGAGATGGAAACACATGTTCAAGACCGCAAATCCTCGCAATAGTTCGGGGGAAGAGTAATCACGCTAACCCCGCCGATGAGCATATAAGTCGTGGGAACCAAGTGCAGGTACAGATGGAGGTAGTAGGAAGTAATATCCAACCTAAGCAACCTACTAGCCTCGAGGCATCTCAGAGAAGAAACATTGCATCTACTTGTTGAGACCTTCGAGGTCAAGAAGGTACGCAATGCCCCTGCAGGATCATTCTGCCCTATGAAAACATATGTTAGAAAAGGAAAGTTAGCGGTATGTTGATCCAAAATCATTGATGACTCATTACTTCCAATGGAAGTTTGGATTCTATAAGAAACAAAACCTCGCTTGCAGTAACCTATGCATGACTTTCAAGAATGGGTTTTTGAGAAATCGGGAGTGAGAGTTTGTCGGATCTCGATTGATACCTCTTTGTTACAATCAAGGATGATGGATTTGTTTGATGAACAAATGTAAAGAGGAGGGTATCAAGTTCAGTGGATCCAAGAGGTGATGATGATGACTCTTCATCATCCGACTCATGGTAATCACCCTCCGGTCCAGGAGAAGTCGCAAAGTGCCATGATTATCGAACTAAGAGTAGAACAACTTCATCGCGCCGGATACCCACCGAGAGAGCAAATTGGACAGATGAACGAGGATGAGGAAAATCTCACCATTGATGATATCGAGGCACAAATCAATGAAGCGCATAGATATTGGTGCAAATGAGAATGGTTGGTGAGATAGATCCACTATTTGTTGAAGAACTCACTGAGCATGTCGATGATCAGCAGACTGTGGATTCAAGTGAAGAAAGAGTTACTGATCATGTTGAGCCAAGTGTCAGTTCTGAGGATTCAATTCAATATCAACACTGGATTGACACCGAAGACACTTTAACCAACACTGAAATCTTTTGAGAAGAATTGTCCGATATCGGGGAATTTCAACAAGAAAATATGGATATATTCCCTGATCAGGTTGTTGTGGCTCAAGTTTCACAAGATCAGAGAACTGAAGAGGAGGTACAGGTTGCTGGGCTACAAACAAAGACTGCATAAAGGTTGAACAGAGAGGTACAGCCGCCGAGTCTCAAACAAAGACTGGACAAAGGTTGAACAAACTTTGGGCTTGGAGAAACCCTATTGTTGTTGGAAGAGGTTGTCGTGAGGAGCCTACAGGAGTCAAGACTCTATAGTGAAAGATGGTCACAGATCATCCAGTTAACGAGGAAGAGCAAACATACTGGACTATGAATTTAGTGATGAGGAGTTCCAAATGCCTCAAGAAGAAAATGTTGCTATTGATCCACCATGCATTTATACGTATTTTGAAGAACCACTTCTGATCCTATCTTGAAGAATATCAAGGCCCTAACCCTCGGACTAGATAGGAGTTGGGCAATGATTGTGAGCAATCGAGGCCACAATATAATGTTGAGGAGCCTCCGATTGAGCTGCTTTGGAGAAATGGCCGTGGAGTACCAAAGACATGTCCCGAAAGAGTTGAGAATCATGTAAATGATATTGCAAATCTAAGAACTCAACCTCGACAGCAAGAGCAGAGGTTTGATGATTTGATCAATTTGGTGGAAAATAGAGGAGGACTACGTAAAACAGCTTGCCTCCAATATTACCTCAAATCAAGATGCTCTTCTCTCGATCTTGCAATGGAAGTGAAAGGAATCAAGCAAGGGAATTCACTTAAAGACAAGTTTTTGAAAGAACAATTTATATCCATCCATTAGAAACTTGACAAGCTTGTTTAAACACCTAAGCCTCGCCGAGGTCAGCGGAACATCTCAACTCGGGCTGGATTGGATCCCAAAGTTACGGAGAGGATCAATCCACTGAGAAGACTTTGCAATCAAGGATTACCGCAGCTTGATACAAGAACCGAGATTATGGAAGGACAACCGAGTAACTGGAAATCACACAGAGAGTTTTCATGGCCTCGCCCCCCGGTTTGTTGATGATGTCACTAAGGGGAAGAGGGCCAAACAAAGAAGAGCAAAAGAGGTCGCAAGGATTTTTGCTAAGAAGAAATGGGAGAATGAAACTAATGCATTCAGTGAACTCAGACTGGCAGAGTTCAACTTACTGATGATCTCCTCAAACAATACAAGAATGAATACTACAACAGAAGGAAACCTTATCGTGACAAGGGCTATCATGAAGGTTTAAACTCTTTCTTGGGATTGAAGTTTTGGGAAGCAAGAGTTAAAGCCTTAAGGGCAACTTACAGAGGTGGAAGAAGTGGAAGAGGTGGAAGAAGTGGCAGAGGTGATAGGATTTTGCCTATCACAAAAGCAAAGGACTCGCTTGATGAATTCAAGAAATCAGACATGAAGTTTGGATTCAGAGTGAATCAAATCAATCTCCTCCTCGCCTCAAGCATGGAAGTGGTGGAAAGAAGTAAATCACTACATTGATTTTACCTTGATTGAAAATGAATGGATGAGGATATGATAAAGAAATCGAACCTACCAAGAACAAGTGGAGAAGGCTAGACAAGAAAGAGAAAGAAGACAGAGATCAAAGATACTTATTATATTTTATCCTTGTCAATCTAGAATGTAATAACTCAGGGAACAAATGATTATAATGAGAATTGACTGATATTTGTTCTGCTTTTTGTTTTAATCTTTTGCTTTGTCAAGTAGTGAGGGTAGTGGCATCATCACCAAAAAGGGGAAATTGTTGGACTTATTTTTAAGTTTTAGTGATGATTGCCAAACTAATCATTATATAGAGCAAAAGGCAAAAAGATGTTTAGATCAAATGTATATGTTTATTGTAGTTTGATCTTTGTATAGGTTTGATCAAACAAGCATCAGAAAGGTCACCGACTTGTTTCAAAGCAGACTAGTCTAAGTTATGGTAGATAGGTCAAGAGACTGATCGAACCCGCCAAGACCAAGGTCAGGGCTCAAACTCGTGAAATGAAGGCTAAGGGATCAAACTTAGTAATTAAAGTCAAGGATATAGAATCGACTTAGGAAAGTCCGTGATGACCTAGATCGATTACATATACCTTGTGTAGTATGGTCTAAGTTCCTAAGTTGGATGATGTTTGGAACTTAGTTATATTTTAAAAGTGTAATCTAACTTCACAGTAAAAGTTAGATAAAAGAAATCACCAGTGATTGTTTTTTATACACAAGAAATTGTCGTTCAAAGAGATCGATGGGTATCTCAAAGAGATCGATGAACTCGCCGATAATATACCTCGATTAATTCAAGATTACATTGGAAGATTACATGGAAAATGACAGTTAACTACCGATGACTTATCAAACAAATCAAGGGCTGAGATTAAAAGAACGTTGGGATGATTCAGATTTTTAGCCAATGGTTATAAGTCAAAGGTTGGACAGATCGCACAATCGCCAAAAGGAATCTGACATCGCACCCCCATGAATAGTGACAGAAAGCATGTCAAATGGGACAAAACAGGGAACGGCTATATTTGAATTTCAAATACAAGTCACATGCCATCCTACCTATAAATAGAGGACTTCTAACTCAGAAAATGATGATGATTGATGATTTACAAGAGAAAAATATAAGAGATAATTCTGAGCTGCAAAAGCACCTCACGAACCCATCAACTTAAAGCTATCGATCCAGAGAAAATCTTCAAGTGTATTATGTATTCAAGCTACATCAAGTTTACACACTTGAAGACGCTAAGTCGCCGATTATATCATCCTAATCAAGTCGCCGCAATCGAATCATTTACTTGATTCATTCTTTATTTTATAAAGAACTCCGCCAAGACAAAGTGAAGCACTTGTTGTGTGAAAGACTATTGTTTGTGGTGGAGTCGGTGAAGAGGCAATCCTACCTTCAAGGACCAAAGTGGAAAACTTTGGAGCAAAGAATCCTACATGTTCCTTGTTTTCGCCTAGAAGCCATAGTCATTGGTGAAGGACAAGCAATCTTAGGAATCTTTGTAATGATACATCAAAGATCTCTAGTGAATTACCTCCAACATCACAGTGAGAAGAGTGGACTGACAGTGATTACACCACCTGGAACCACTATAAAATCTCGCCACTTACTTTCTCCGCACTTACATTCCGTGCATTTAGTTTATTATACACATCAACCTACCGAATCTAGCAACTAAACTCACACACATACACAATGAGTATCTAATACTTAGTATCATATTTAACAACAAGTAATAAGGCTTAATTTTTTATATAAATTCGCTTACACAAATTCAAGAAATTCAACCATCAAGAGACTAATGCTTATCAAAGAAAGTTATCGAGGTATCAAAGCAGACCATCGAGGTATTAGCAGTCATCGGGTTGGCCGAGTTTGTTAACTCCAAAGTTTTAAGTGTTAAGTTTATTCACCCCCTCTAAACTTAACCAAAGAATTTTCAAGGGACCAACAAAGAATACACCTAGAAATACGATATAAGATCCTATACAAAAGGTTCCTAACATTGAAGTTTATCGATCCGATGGTGCCAAAAGTGAATCTTACTATTGGAAGTTTCTGATATCTCATATACAAAAGATAAGTAAAAGATAAGCACATTGTTGTTCCTTCTTTGATATTATATATATATATATATATATATATATATATATATATATATATATATATATATATATATAGTCTTACTTTTTTTTTTTGTGAGTATGTTATAGCTCTTCTAATTGTCCTTTGTGTTGCTTTTTATGATATGTTATAGTTTGTTTTTGTAGTTGTTGTTATTAATCATCGATTGATATTAGGATATTTTCTGAATCCGTCTTTGGATTTTGGCTGACAAGAACAATCCTGATATCGGAGAGGAACTTTGCATCAAAATAGTCACCGATAAGAAGAATAAGTCTCATCCATCATCATCGATAATCGCATCGGAATGATAGAGGATGGTGAGTAGTGATGTAGGTCAACCTCGATGATACAATCCTGCATGATTTACCCCATTTTCTAATGCAATTAGCGCTATTTTGACATCAACTTGAGCAATTTGAATGATGATTGGAACCCTATTTTGTGTACATAGAATTTTCTGAAAAAACATGTTTCTAGCTATATTATATTAGTATTAGCCGATTTTGTTATCGTAATTACGCTGTGGTATCTTTGTGTCTATTTTTCAACACAAATATCACGGTTGGGAGCGTGATTTTTGACCTTAGGATGGCTATTGATCTTTTGTGATGATTTTGAAGCCATGGCGAAGATTTCAGCCTTACGAGGATTATCGAGACACATTGGAAGGTTATAATCAAAGCTAAGTGGAAGAATGAATTATGATTATATGATTTCGTATACAAATGGCTTGAGCCATGTCACATTGACCCGAGTCAAGAAGTTGTTGAGCAATTAATGCAAATGTAATTCAACCAACTACCACATATTGGACTTGACCTACGCCAAGAAGCTCTGACCTGCGCCAGTAGTGCATTTTGATCTTAACGCACACAAAGATGGATTGACCTGAGTCAATATGGCAGAGTCAGCAAAGAATTAATCCCTTTTATTCTTCGAAACACATTATCATCAAGACACTTTTATCTTCTTCAACTTTTCCATCTTGCAGGCACCACCCCACCCCAATGCTCTTATAGCCAAATTCTAGTAGAAATTAGCACTTGAACTTGATTGTAAATAATTAAGGATCCTAGTTTAGCTTTGATTTCTTGTTTGAAGTTTAACACACTAGTGTTAGCTTCACTGAAGTTTTTGAGGTTGGATGAAGAACACCAACTCGAATTTCATCATTTGAATTGGTAATCATTAATCTTTATTGTCATTCAATTGTTCTTATGTTTATGAATATTAATCTTGAGATGTTAATGTTTGTAGGCATGAGTGGCTAGTTTATCTAGCCAAGATTATGTTGTAGTATTAGTTTATCCTCTTGTGATTGATTGGGAATGATCGCTTGTGTTGCTAGCTTTGATTGTTGTGAAGCTTTTCTTACTTGTATTATATTGATTGCTTGCACGAGAGTAATTGCCTAGTGTTAGCATTTACACGCTTAACGGATACCGAACGGAGATGTTAGACGTGGAAGAGGGTAGAGACCGAAGGTAAAATCGACTCTTCGAGGCTTTCGATTTCTTATCCGGGATTCTTGGCTTTGCCATTGCATTCACGTATGCGTAGCATACCGAAATCATTCGGTTTAGATCGCTTGCACCAACGAGGAGGTAGAGAGCAATTCCATTCACCCGCATGAGGGGATTTGCTTTCTTAGGAATGCACCGCTTCACAATCTCAACACGAATGGTAGGAAGGTAGGAAGTCATTCCCATGACATTACGAGAGGATAGCTAGGCTACACATTATCCTCGGTTAGTTTCTTTGTCGCTTTATCATATTTCTTATTTCAAGTATTTTATTTATGCAATTGATTAATCTTTTGCCAAATTATGACCTAGATCGAATTAATATGAACTTTTAGTGTATAACCTCACAAGATAGTTTCCCGTGGATTCGACCTTGATTCACCATACTAGATTACGATCGACCCGGTATCGCCGGCTAGATTGGACATCTAGAAAAAGTCCGATCAAGCTTTATGGCGGCGCCGCTGTCGGGATTTATCTTGAGTAACGGTTATTACTTGTATTAGTTTTAAAATTTTTGAGAATAGGTCGAGCTTTTCCGACCTTACTTATTTTACTTTGGTGCTTACCGCTTGGCGAGTCACCAAGTGTTATTTTACTGCGCTATTGTTGTTTCGCTTGTAGTGGATGACCAAAACGAGATGTGGTAAGGAACCACTTACCTCTCATCCCGGATATCAACACGATATTAGGGAACGAGTAGCCGAGAACAAAGTTGGTCAAGCTCATGCGTGGGTTGGAACTTAGTGGAAATTCTTCCCAAGGATCATCTACCCAAGGAATGAGATGGACAAGTGGCACGTTGAATGCACAAGATGAACAAGGGCATGTGGATGCCTCAAACCAAGAACAAAACCCCGAACTCACACATTCTTAACTCCCCAAATGCCAATGAACCACAACCACCACCAAAAATAACAAACAAAACCGCCATCAAAACCGCAACAACAGAACAACAACAATAATAACCCCAAAACCCAAAGCAACTTTGTGATCAAGCCGTATGGAGGAATGAGACCAACATTCCGATTCTTTTACCGAATGCCGAGCAAACAATTTTGAGGTTAAAGCTCATCTCTTGGATTGGTTGGCACAAGGGCACAATTTCATGGACGTGAAGACGAAGACCAAGACTATCACCTTTACAACTTTGAGGAATTATGTAACATGGCCAAAAGTCAAGGAGCACATCGAGAGTTGACAAGGATGTCTATGTTTCATTTTTCTTTGACGGGAAGGCTAAGGATTGGTTCATGTCACTTCTCACCATTCCTTAACAAGTTGGGAGGAAATTCAAAATGAATTCTTGAAACAATACTTAAGTCCCGCTCAGAATTTAGAGTTGAAAGTTGAAATTGCAAGTTTCAAGCAAGGTGAACATGAAACACTCTGGGGCCATACATGAGAGATTCAAGCGGTTGTTGATAGCATATCCGGATCACGGTTACCCGTTAGACATGTAAATTCAGTTTTTCTGTAGAAAGTTAAGAAAAGAATTATGAGCCGAGGTTGATCAAGCGTGCAATGGTTCGTTGATGATGAGCGCGGCACAAAATGTAAATGATGCAATTGAGAAAATTGCAAAAACAACCGAATACGGGAGACATGTTCAAGCATAAGAAGAGTTTCTTTGTGGAGAGGCCAGGCCAAACCGGTGTTGGCCCAATTAGCCTCTTTAAGCAAGAAAGTTGATGAAATAAAAGTAAGCAAGAATTGAAGGAAGTGTTTCCAATAATGTGAGTAGCTGGGAATTGAAGAATGAAAAGTATGCACAATTGGAGATGAATGAATCCGTGATTATTCTAATGAAGAAGTGAGCTACATGCAACAACTCCGAGCACTAAATAATGCCTACTCCAATGCATACAATAATTTGCAAAGAGATTTTCCCACTCAATGTTGGTCCTCCAACCCGAAGAAGCAATCATCTTTTGTCCCTCAACAAAAGCCCGCCTTCAACACCAACCCCCCTCAAAACCAAAATTTCCAAGGCCATACTTCATACCAACCTCCACAACCACCCACACATTCCTACCAACAACGCCCTACACAAAATATTCCAATCACTCAAACTTCAAGTTCATCTACGGAAAAGGAAGAGAGAATGGAAAAGATGATGGAGAATCTTATGGGAGTTGTCTCGACTCAAGCTGCAAATATGCAATCTATGATGTCTTCTATAGGTACAGTGACTAGAGATATGAGTACCTTAAGAACATCCATGAGCGGTCATGATATGAGAATGAAAATATAGAAGCATCCATGCGTAATATGGAAGAGCATTTGTGTAGAGAGAGTGAGAGGAACGCTAAATGCACCACCGGGTGGATTGCCAAGTAACACCGAAAGAAACTTGAGAGGAGTGAATGCCATCATAACCCGAAGTGGAAGAGTTTGTGGGAGTAGAGAATTTCATGAGAATCAAGTTGGAAACGAGGTTGAAAATGATTTACATGACAATCGAAAGTGAGAAGGAGTTGAGTGAAGAGGAGGAGGAAATTGTTGATGAGTTTTTGCAAAATGACGGATATGTCAATGTCGTAAAAAGAGGATGAGGATTGGGTAAAAGTCCCGAGGATTTTGAAGAATCCGAGATCAAGTGATTTGAGGACCCTTTTAAGGAACATGTCTCAGCTGACTTCACCAAGGATGAATTGACTCACGCCAACAATCACCAGAGACATACAGAGAGTTTGGAGCCTATTTTGACGCACGCCAAAGATTCCGTGATGCGGGCCATCAAAAAGTGGCTCGAGTTGACGACGCCAAGGATGCTTTGACGCAAGCCACCTCTCAAAGCAGCATTTTCTAGAAAAGGCAAGGAGAAGGTGGTGCACACCGATAATGAAACGAGGCCACGAGCAAATTTCAAACATTGAGGAAAGCTTCCGATGATGCATCCAACGGCAAAGGTAAGGAAGGTATGCACTCTAAACCTAAAGTTATTGATCTTTAGTCATTCCTTTACCCCTAAGGAAGAAATTAAGAATAAGAAGCTACATAAAAAGTATGCTTGCTTTCTTGACACATTTAGACACTTGAATGTAAATCTTCCAATATGTAAGCACTTACTAACATGCCTGTATGGTAAGTTTTTGAAAGATATTCTCATTAACAAGAAGAGTTTAGAGGAATATGAGAACATTTGTCTCAATAAGGAATGTTCAAATTGTGTTGTAACATAAGCTTCCACACGAAATGAAAGACCCCGGAGTTTCGCTTATCTCGTGTGAAATTGGGGCTTTTTGTTTAAGAGGGTGCTTTATGACACCTTGGTGCTAGCATTAACCTCATGTCATATGAGGACTTTATCAAACTAGGAATAGGAAAGTTGAAAACACCGAGATGACTCTACAATTAGTAGATAGGTCTATAAAACATCCTAAGGGAGTCACAGAAGACGTGTTAGTGAAAGTTGATAAGTTCTACTTCCCCGTTGATTTTGTGGTTATGGATATGGAAGAAGGGTATTCAACGCCCTTTATTCTCGGTCGTCCATTCCTAGCCACGGGAAGGACTATGATTGATGTCCAACGTGGAGAATTGATTTTGAGAGTTAACGAGGACGAGGTTACCTTCAATATTTTCAAAGCCATGAAACACCCGTATAATTCACTTAGATTCATGTTCTTTCGTTGATGCATTGTCTTTTGCTTGTATGGAGAATGCTAACTTGCGTGTATATGAGACAAGATTGAGGAATGTTTAGCCTTATCCGCCTTCGACAATCGAAAGTGATGATGAGGAAATGAAAGCAAAGTGATTTCTTATTTGGATGTCGGTCGATATTCAACAAGCAACCATGGCACCGATATTTGAATCGGAACATGATGGCCCTTTATTGAAACCTTCCATGAGGAGCCACCCAGAACCTTGAATTGAAAACTTTACCTCCTAACCTAAATATGCTTTTATTGAAAATGATTATCTACTTCCCCGTTATTATTTCTTAGTCACTAACCAATGTGTATGAAGATTTGCTATCGAGGATGCTAAGGAAACACAAGAGAGCGCTTGGTTGATTGTATTTACATTCGGGAATTAGTCCTCAAATCTGGTTCACAAGATTATTCTCAACAATGACGCTTAAACCATGTGTTCAACCACAACGCCGCTTGAATCCCAATATGCAAGAGGTTGTCAAGAAAGAGGTTATCAAATTATTGAGATGGGTATTATTTTTCCTATATCCGATAAAGTGAGTGGGTGAGCCCTACTCAAGTCGTGCCTAAGAAGGGGTGGATTTAACGTGAAGGAAAATGATAAACATGAGTGGATACCAACAAGGGAAGTCACATGATACCGCATGTGTATTGAATTTCGATGACTCAATGACCATACCAAGAAGGGTCATTATCCCTTCCGTATATTGTCCGGGATGTTGAGCGGTTGAGTGGGCATAAATTCTATTATTTTCTTGATTGTTATTCAAAGCTACTTGCAAATATTCATTGCGGGCCGGAGATAGAGAGAAGACGACTTTCACTTGTCCTTATGGAACGCTTGCATACAAGAGAATGTCGCTTGTCTTATGCAACGCCTGCTACATTTCAAAGATGTATGACATGACATTTTTTTCCGATATGGTGGAAATATTTTTGAGATCTTCATGGATGATTCAAAGGTTTTTGGGGATTTTTTTAGAATGCCTCTCTCATTTGGAGCGCAGTGTTACAAATGATGTGAAGACACGAACTTAGTGCTTAATTAGTGAGAAGTGTCATCTTATGGTGTCGTAGGTATTGTGCTAGGCCATAGAATTCTAAAAATTGTATTGAGGTAGACAAAGCAAAAATTGAAGTAATTAAGAAGTTACCTCCACCGTTAATCAAGACGCTGAGATGATTTCTGGGCATGTCGGGTTTCTATATGCAATTTATTGATAATTTTTCAGATTGCCAAGCCTCTCACCCATCTCCTTGAGAAAGAAGTACCTTCAATTTTGATGAAAAGTGCATGGTGGCTTTTGAGACTTTGAAGCAAAATCGATTAGCGCACCCGCTCTAGTAGCGCCGGATTGAATATACCTTCGAGTTGATGTGATGCAAGTGACCTCGCAGCTTGGGGCCGTGCTTGGCCAACGCCATGGCAAGGTACTCAAGGCCATTTACTATGCTTCACGCGCGTTGAACTCGCCAAGTCAACTATGCAACAACCGAGAAAGAGTTACTCGCCGAGTGTTCGCCTCGACAAGTTTAGATCTTATATTGTTGGTTCTAAGGTCATCGCTCATACCGATCATGCAGCTTTGAAATATTTGTTGAACAAGAAAGATGCTAAACCGAGATTGCTTAGATGGATTCTCCTACTTCAAGAATTTGATATTGAGATCAAGGACAAGAAGGGTAGCGAATGTTGTAAGTGACCATTTAAGTCGGTTGGATTTTATTGAGCAAGTTAAGGAAACGAAGAGAGATTGATGATTACTTCCTGGATGAACAACTCATGAGGGTGGATGCTCCTCCGACAATGCAACTTATTCATGCTAGTTCAAAACCAAGGAGAGCTCACCATGGTTTGCCAACATTGTGAATTATTTTTCATGCAAACTTAGATTGAGGTGGACAGTCTATTCATTGTTACGGGCGTGTATGCATCCGTGCAGCTTGAGCTTATAGATGGAAAAACAACCTTCATAGCCAATGGTCATCGCGTTAAACACTTTGTCGGGGAGAGGGCAAACCTCGTGAGGAGGTGTTGTTCCTCAAGACCCCCACATTGGATTGAAAAATTGCATAGTCTAGCTATAGACTATAAATTTAGCACACACCGGGTACTATCTTTCAATCCATCTACTAAGCATTATTTTTCAGCTTAGCTTGTGTGTTTAATTGTTACGTGCTCACGTGGGTAATTGTTAGTAGTGTCCTTTGATGATCTCAGATAATTCCATCATCTCTATCAGTATAATATCGCTTTGAGCAAACGACGAAACAAAAGCGCCACAGGAGGTAGCCCGGTAATTGATGATTTGCAGCCATTTAGTTGCTCCTTTGATAAGTTGGTCGAGCATTAGTAATTTTGGAGTTGAATGTTTTGGTAGGTGTTTCATGACTCACGCTAAGTCAACAAAAACGACTCAAACTCTTTGTATGTCTACAGAAACTTTGGCGTGAGTCAAGGTGACTTGGCATGAGTCATTTTACCTCCGACTTGAGTCATTTTACCTCCGACGTGAGTCATTAGGTATCAGATAGGTTGACTGCGGCAATAGCTTTTGGCGTGAGTCAAGGTGATAGTTTTGAATTTAAAACTGCTCATCTTCTCTCTTCCTCCATAACTCCATTATCATCAAATTTCTCTCCTCTTACTTTCCACGCTATTTTGCCTCGTGTCATTTTGTTCTTGGCGTGAGCCATGAGACCTATTTGGCCCAGATTTTGCCATAATTTTGTTTATGGTCATCTCATTCGTGTTGCTCATGCCGATTCCCCGTTGTTTCTAATCAGATTGGCATTACTCACTTTGCATCGAGGGCACAAAGAAGCCTCGTAAGTGGGGAGTGGGAGATAGTTAGTCTTGTTGACTTATTTTTAAGTTTTCGTGATGAGTGCCAGACTAGTTGTTATAGAGCAAAGGCAAAAAGATGTCTAGATCAAATGTATAGGCTTATTAGAGTTTGATCTTGTATAGGTTTGATCAAACAGCATCAGAAAGGTCACCGACTTTCATCAAAGAGACTGCTCTATATCAAGAGGGTACCCGAGTCAAGAGACTAGTTTAGAACCTCGTCAAGAATGAAGCGCGAGGCCTCAAACTCGCCATCAAGGCTAAGGATCAAACTTAGTATTTAAAGTCAAGGATATGGAATCGAATTTAGGAAAGTCTGATGACCTAAATCGATTACATATACCTTGTGTACAAGGTCTAAGTTCCACAAGTTAAGTGGTGATTGAAACTTAGTTATATTCAAATGGTGTAATCTAACTTCACAATTAAAAGTTAGATATAAAAGAAGTCACCAAGTGTTTTTATAAACACAAAGAACCTTGGAACAAATGATCGATATGTATTTCAAATAGATAATACCCACAGAAACCTCGCCGATATATATTTCCTGAGTTATTCAAAGGCTACATTGGAAGAATACAAGGATAAGGATGTATAACAACCTCTCGATTTTATCAAACAAATCAATGGTTAAGATTAAATGGACATTGAAAGAAACATATCTTTATCCAATGGATACAAGTCAAAAGGTGGACAGATCAAAATCACAAAAAGCATTCGACAAAGGTCAAGATTTATGAATAAAGGATGTAAAGCAAGTCAAATGGGACAAATCTGAAACGGCTATGTTTGAATTTCAAACATAAGTCACAAGGATTCCTACCTATAAATAGAGGACTCCTAATTCAGATACAAGTGATGAAAATTAAGGATATATCTTGAGCTATCAGATTTAAATCGATTAAACACCCTACTGACCCTACTAAGCATAAATCTACTGATCCACTCAAACTCTTCAAGTGTAATATGCTTTCAAGCTACATCAAGTTTACACACTTGAAGACCTCAAGTCACGCCGATCATATCATCCTAATCAAGTCACGAAAGTCGAATCACTTACTTAATTCAAACTTTCTTTATAAGAAATCAAGAAGACAGATGAGCATCTTTGGGTGTCAAGGATCGTTGTTTGTGGTGGAGCGGGTGAAGAGGCAATCCTACCCTTCAAGGACCAAAGGAAGACTTTGGAGCAAAGAATCCTACATGTTCCAAGTGTTCAGCTTAGGAAGCCATAGTTATTGGTGAAGGACAAGCAACTTAGGGATTTTTGTAATCGCTACCTCAAGAATCTCTAGTGAATTACCTCCAAAATCACAGGAGAAGAGTGGACTGACAGAATACACCACCTGAACCACTATAAAATTGCCTACTTACTTTCTCGCACTTATATTCTCATTAGTACATTTAACATATCAATCTACATCGAACTAGCAAATGAATCACACATATACACTACTGAGTATCTAATACTTGGTATCATATTTTAACAACAAGTAATAAGGCTTAATTAAATATATTCCGCTGCAACAAATTCAGTAAAGTCAATAGTCAAGCAGACTACCTGAGTGTCACAGACATCGAGCTATCAAAGAAGTCACTGGTTGCCGAGTTTGTTAACTCCAAAAGTTTTAAGTGTTAAGTTTATTCACCCCACCCCTAAACTTAACCAAAGCCTTTCAAGGACCAACAAGTCTAACAACGGTAATGCCCTCAATTGCTTGAGAAAAAGCTTAGCTTTGATCATCTCCGAGAAATTTGGAGCTGTATAAATTATGTTTTGGCATAAATTACGATCTTATAATTGATAGAGCGAGCATTTCAATAAAAACGAGTAACTTTGACGAAACACAGGTACATGTTATTCATTAACCTTTGTTAGTAGTGTGATCCATTGTGCACGTTCTAATTTCTTTGTTAACAAACAACCATGCATGAAATTGTGCATACATGCTTTAACACGCAACTTGAATTTAGGAATGTATTCATTTGAGACGAATAACAGGTACTTGGAATCGGAATAGGGATGACGATTTTTGGCATTACTTTGACTCAACCATAGCCAAATGGCCAACCTGAACATGAATTTCCCTTTTTGTCCCCATCTTAGCCTTATAGAGTGGTGAGACCCACTTTAATTAGCCGCTCATATTTAACTTCATCATAATCCGACCCTTAGCCAAAAATTTGGTCTACATTCCTTTGGCCTCCATGGCATAGCAAGAGTTTAGTAATTGTGAGAGCGGTGGTCGGGACTAAGAGTTGGATGAAAGTGCTAGCGAGGTAAGGTGACATCTTGTGAAGTTCGAGTGGGAAACCATTTGATAAAATAAAAATAAAAAAATAAAAAACAGTCTCTTTTATCTTGTGCGTATTCCGTGAGTCGAATAAAAGCTTCTAACAAAGAAAGACTCAAATCAAAGAGAAGCTTACAAATTGTAAATACATCATTAAATAATGAGTCATTGAAGACGATTTCGAAACAAATTGCAAGAACCAAAGTGATGTAAGGGTAGGAAGTGACTTATTTGGAAGAATGGTCTCATGGAGGAGAAGGTGAGAATTCTTGCTATCTTGCCCGATTCTTTTGATTATCCTTTATTCTGCTTCTCGTTAGCCACTACCCTAGCCTCGAACGTTATGTCGATTTGTCAACTACCCGACCGATTCCTTGATTCCAAGTGCCTCATTAGTGGAGATTGATCTCATTCCTAAGTTTAGGGTTACATGTTTTGAGTAAGGCTTGCATGATTTCATGATCGATAGTTGATAACAAGCTTGACGAATATTCACTCACACACTCCACTAATTCCTTAGATCATGAAGAACATGTCCTTGTGATTTTAATAGGTTGCATCGCCTAATTGGATCCTCAATTATTGATGTTGCAAGATCGTATTTTTGTGTCTCTAGATAACCTTATCGCTCTAGTTGCTCGAGGACGAGCAAATGCTAAGTGGGAGTGGTTGATGTTGGTCAACCTGATGATACAATCCTGCATGATTTACCCCATTTTCTAATGCAATTAACGCTATTTTGACATCAACTTGGGCAATTTGAATGATGATTGGAACCATTTTTGTGTACATAGAATTTTCGTAAAACCATGTTTCTAGCTATATTCTATTAGTATTAGCCGATTTTGTTATAAGAATTACGCGTGGTATCTTTGTGTCTATTTTTCAACACAAATATCGCGGTTGGGAGCGTGGATTTTGACCTTAGGATGGCTATTGATCTTTTGTGATGATTTTGAAGCCATGGCAAAGATTTCACCACGAGGATTATCGAGACACATTGGAAGGGTTAAATCCAAGCCAAGTGGAAGAATGAATTATGATTATATGATTTCGTATACAAATGGCTCGAGCCATGTCACATTGACCTGAGTCAAGAAGTTGCTGAGCAATTAATGCAAATGTCATTCAACCAACTACCACATATTGGACTTGACCTACGCCAAGAAGCTCTCACCTGCGCCAGTAGTGCATTTTTATCTTGACGCACGCCAAGATGGATTGACCTGAGTCAATATGGCAGAGTCTGCAAAGAATTAATCCCTTTTATTCTTCCAAACACATTATCATCAAGACACTTTTATCTTCTTCAACTTTTCTATCTTGCAGCACCACCCCACCCCAAGGCTCTTATAGCCAAATTCTAGTAGAAAATTAGCACTTGAACTTGATTGTAACAATTAAGGATCCTAGTTTAGCTTTAATTTCTTGTTTGAAGTTTAACATACTAGTGTTAGCTTCATTGAAGCTTTTGAGGTTGGATGAAGAACACCAACTCGAATTTCATCATTTGAATTGGTAATCTTTAATCTTTATTGTCATTCAATTGTTCTTATGTTTATGAATGTTAATCTTGAGATGTTAATGTTTGTAGGCATGAGTGGCTGTGGTTTATCTAGCCAAGATTATGTTGTAGTATTAGTTTATCCTCTTGTGATTGATCGGGAATGATCGCTTGTGTTGCTAGCTTTGATTGTTGTGAAGATTTTCGCATTTGTATTATATTGATTGTTTGCACTAGAGTAATTGCCTAGTGTTAGAATTTACACGCTTAACGGATACCTAACGGAGATGTTAGACGTGGGAGGAGGGTAGAGAGAACCGGAAGGTAAAATCGACCTCTTCGAGGCATTCAATTTCTATCCGGGATTCTTGGCTTTGCCATTGCATTCACGCAGCGTAGCATACCGAATCATTAGGTTTAGATCTCCTGACCAAGGAGGAGGTAGAGAGCAATTCCATTCACTGCATTTAGGGATTTGCTTGCTTAGGAATGCACCGCTTTCACAATCTCGAACACGAAGGTAGGGTAGGAAGTCATTCCCATGACATTACGAGAGGATAGCTAGGCTACACATTATCTTGGTTAGTTTCTTTTATCGCTTTATCATCTTTGTTATTTCAAGTATTTTATTTATGCAATTGATTAATCTTTCACCAAATTATGACCTATATTGAATTAATAGGAACTTTTTAGTGTATATCCTCACAAGATAGTTCCTCGTGGATTCGACCTTGATTCTCCCACAAAGAGATTCAAATTTCTGTTGATTCTCATTTAATTTTTGTAATTTCTTTTCTACTTCGCTTCTCTTATAACCGCAACTTAATAACATGTTAGCGAAAGGATGCGAGTGCAATAAATAAAGGCGAGATAGAATATCTTCTCGTGATTTTACAGGTTCAAAAGTAGAGAAGAATCCAAATGGCATGTAAGTTTCAAATGAAGAACTTCATATATTGTTTCTTCTGCTTTGCTCCAGTTTGTCTTTGTGAGTTGGAATTTTAACTTGAATTTTTAGTTCCTTGACATCCCTATTTCATCACACATGTGGCTTGCTTCAAATATGAGAATCTCATTTTTTGCATTACTTTTGAGAATGTTGTGAGATTTAGTTTATCGCTTTATGTGCTCAAGCCTTTCTACTTAATGAAAAATGATAGCAAAAATCGCTTCAATGGGCAAATTCTTGCCAAAATGACATGGAAACGATGCCGCTCTATCATGAGGTAAACTTTGTTTTGTGTTCCTGTCTTATGGGTGCCCACTTTTTTTTCTACTTTATTTTGTCCCGCCTTTTCACATAGGATTCATATGCAGGAGCACGAGGTCGCCGGGACCGGAAAAATCGATTCATGAGAGAGAAGCCGAAGCTAGTGGTATGTTTAATGTTGGAATGCATTAACATGTACATTATGCCTTTGATCACACTTTTAGCTTTCAGTGAAATGGTAATTTATAGTGTAAATTTTGTTTATCCTTAACACTTTAGTTGTTTTTCAAACAAAAAACAAACACTTTAGTTGAAGTGTTGAGTTTATATTTTTGGGAATAATATCATAGAGGATATACGCTTTAACACTTTAGATGTATGGTGTTGTTTTTCAATACAGCTTGGTCATATGCGAATGAGGATATCTTTTCCTCAATTAGAACTTTATGTTTCACACAAGATAGATCATTTTATATTGTTCAACCTTTGGTTTCAAATCCATGTTTGTTTTGTGAGTAGGTTCTATGGTCATGCTATGAGTTGTAAAACTTGAGTCTATCTCGCCAATACTTCTACACCTCCTTTCGTTGTGTGTCCGAATTTTTATCGATGAACTATAATAATCAACAAGCGAAAGTTCATTAGCTTCATCCTTCAATGAGACGTGGATTGTGTATCTTTTTGTTAACATTTTTGTCGCTCATTCTCGCTTGACATACCAAAGATCATCGTCTTTCTTTTTTCAAAGAAAGTTGACATAGCATCTTTGATGTAGGGGAAAACAAGTGTAAGGATTGATTAACATTTCATATACCCGGGATATACAACTTTGGATATGTTGAGGAGAAAAAACGAGGATCGATTGACATTTTGGAATGTTGTTATTTAGTAAAAGGTATGTGTTCCAGAGTGTTCAGTATTTCTTCGATAATGAAAGAGATTACAATAATAGTTTCACATTTACATAGTACGCCTCATTCCAATACACACTCTTTCTTGCGGTATACCCGCCATACATAGTGGTGCATCAAGGTTCTGATTTTACTCAGATCGACTTTTTAAATATAACTTTTTCCGCCATCGCACGAGTTTCCTACTAGGATGCTTATATTAGTGAGTTTTCCATTCTCAAGAATACAATGTTACTATATCCAAATATTTATGACAAATAAAATACATTAATTAGCAGAATTTTAACTTTTATATATTTGATTACGATGGGTTTTCATCATAATCAAAGATGTGATAGTTTATTGTGTCATTTGTTTTGTCACAACTGTTGTATAAATAACACTTTCCTTAGTAAGCGACTGTTTTTGTGAAAAATCTTGAATCCAAATCAAGATTTGATCATAAAACCAAAATAAATAGAAAATATTCAACAAGAAAACTAAACAAAATAACAGAATTGAAGAAACTGAAAAATTCTTATTGAGAACTCGAATTCAAGTGTTTAGAACGTCGTCATTGAGTTAATGATCTAACTCAGCAACATTCTTTAATTAAACTATTGAGAATGCTTAAATAGAATTACAATAGCAGAAATTCAGTTGTAGCAGAATATAACTGCAATTCTGTTATTCCTCAGTGAATTAGCTTGCCTTTTATCAATTTATCCTCAGGATGTAAGTAACCGCCTGGTCTCTTACGTGCCTTAACCTTTTGGCACATATCACATATTACCACGAATTCTGCAATCTTTAGCTTTATCGATGGCCACCAATAATGATGTTTGATTCCTTATACATCTTATTTGCCCCCGGATGTATTGAAAATGTTATCTTGTCAGCTTCTTCCACATTGTCTATCTTTGATCACCAACATTCAGCACACACAGTTAGTTCATATACCATATGTTACCGTCTTGCTCAAGGTCATAGCCACTTGCTGGTTTTGGTGCTATTCTCTTAAAGTCAACCATCACTGGATCTTGATATTGTTTCTAACAAATCTGTTCTCGCAACTCGCCGTAAGCTAACAGCTGGGCTACATAATTCACCTTTTCTTGATGTCCAAAATCTTGAAGGTTCAAGATAATCAACCGCCCGCCACTTCTGGAGCGTTAATCAAAACACACACTGCACTTCGGCTAAGAGCATCAGCAACAACATTGGCCTTGCCTGGATGATACTGAATATTCAACTCACAATCTTTCACAAACTCGAGTCATCTTCTATCTCTCTCATATTTAACTGCTGTTGTGTGAAGAAGTATTTGAGACTGTGGTGGTCCGTGAAGATACAGGCTTTAACTCCTTAAAGGTAGTGTCTAAATCTTCAAGGCAAACACCACTGCTGCTAACTCCAACTCATGAGTTGGTTAATTCTTCTCATTTGGTTTCAATCTGCCTCGATGAATATGCTATTACTTTACTATTATTCGTCAAAGATATGTTGGAAATATTATTTATGTTTTGATGATGATTCGTCACGAAATTAGACAAATCACTTACAACCCATGATGATGAAGTCGAATTAAACAGCTTATAGTGCATAATGAAAGAAGAAGCAAGAAATGGTCTGTAGATAAATGTATAAGTTCTATCTGTAGTCCTGAACTTTGTATAGGTTGTTTCGCATAAGCATTGTAATAGAATAGAACTAGGCGAACAAATGAGTCACAACAAGAAAACTGAGTTATAGCAAGAAAACTGAATATGCACACGAAGAATCGAGGGTTCAAACTCGCTTATGCTAGAATCAAGAAGATAAGTTCGCTGAGGACACGGACTCGGGCTGGCTTATCTGTAAGATCAAGAATCGAGGACACGACTCGCCATGAAAAACTCAAGAATCGAGATGGCAAACTCGGTTAGAAGTCGATTAAGTCGTGACTATAAGTCGATTCATGCAAGTCTGTGGTGACTCAAATCGAAAGTTATAGATCATGTAAAGTCGAATAATCTTAAGGACAAAGATTATCGCTTACTGGATAAGAAGAAATCGATTGGTGTACTCGACTTAGTCAATTGAAGTCGATATTAAGTATACAAGGTACCCGGCTTTGAAGAAGAGTAGAAAAGCGAGTTAAAGCCTTGTTTGAATTTAAACCGACAATACGACAAAGATCGTATATGTGAACGCTGGCTAAACGACAAGTGTAACGGCTACAAGAGCTAGTGACCGCTACATCACCCCTATAAATACACAAAAGAATCACTTGAAAAATAGAGAGAGGATCGTAAAAAGAGCTTTACAAGCATATATTCAAAGATCCAAATCCAGATCCACAAAATCAAATCAGATATATCTAGAAAAAGGGGAAGCCAACGGAATTGCCTTGAAGACTTCAAAGAAAGATCCAGTAACCCATTAAGGGGGAAAGAATGCATCTTGGAGCTACAAAGTCGATCCAAGAATCAGATACCTCACCAATTAATCCTTGATTAATTCTAAACCTAACCTTTGTGAAAAAGGTTGGTCAGTGCATAGTTTGAAGAGAGCAATTCTACCTTTCTTCATACAATTGCAACTTATTTGCCACAAATTGCTTTTGGTATTAGTGGTGAGTCGGTGAAGGAGCAATTCCACCTCCGAAAGATCAAGGTGTGCGAGGATGATGAGGAGCAATCTCACCTTTCTTCATTTTGTGTATAAAGTGAAACTAGAGTGTCATGAAGGATCACATAGTGCTAGGATTTTGTAACGGTTATCTCATTATTCTAGTGATACCTCCTACGCCACAAGAGAGAATGGGAGACGACGGGGATTACACCACCCGAACTTCCATAAACAAATCTTGTGTTGATTTACTTTATGCATTTGTGTTTGTTTTATTTATTGCATTATCACTCGCAAACACTGTACAATCGAGTCAACATAGAACTCGATACATGAGAGTCTTAGAACTTAATCGACACATCTATTGCACTAAAGGCTAGTTTTATCCATTGCCGCTTATCAAGACTAAATTTAAGTCAAGATTGACTTATACTCGCTTGAGCTAATCGAACTCCGCACAAGTTAATGGACAGAACAAAAGCGAATCGAAGATCGCTTTGAGTTTCAGAGAAACTCGCCTCGGGGCTTTTCCACTCAGATTAGTCTTTGGTGACAAGTTTATTCACCCCCCCTCTAAACTTGTGTTAGTCTTTCCAAGGGACCAACAAAGATACGACTCAAACCTTGTCCTGAAGCATCTGTGTACACATCGTAGTTATCAAAAACTTCTGGCAATGCCAACACCGGGTTGTAGTTTTTCTCGCAATGCCAACACCGGGTTGTAGTTATCAAAAACTTCTCGCAATGCTAACACCGGGTTGTGATCAAACTTCCGCAATGCTAACTATCGTGTTTTAAACTGATATACAATGTGTGATTTTCATTAATTTAGGTGCCACTGCACTCTAAAAAGAGTGAAAACAAAAACAAAAAAAAAAGTCAAGGAAATGTTTGGGTGCACCATCATTGGTCGAGAGGTGTGATGTGGGCTGAATCCTAACTAATTTTTAAGCCGGATATAAACGGTGTAGATTTGATTAATCTGCCTATAAACTATTTCATCACGCTATTTTCCTAAAACAAAGTACCCGATCGATCATCTTCATCATCTCCTCCTAATTTGAGTGCCTAATCTTCTCCTAAAGTCTACAATATATATATATATATATATACAATATATATATATATATATATATATATATATATATATATATATATATATATATATATATATATATATATATTGGTCACTAGTCCAGGATATGGCGTATTAACTTGCTTCACCAATAAAATTTTCTAAAACAGGGGTAATATTGTAAATGTTATGTATAAAATAAGGGACCTATCAAATTATCTAATATCATATTGGTCTTGCATAAGTCATACTAGGTCCAGGACCATATTAAAGTTTCCGACATATATAGAGATATAGCTGCTAATTGGAATAAAATTTCTAGCTGTTAAGTAGAATAAAATTTCATCATATACAATACTATCGGGAGAAATTCGTAGGATTTTTGTTTTTTGGTTTTCAGTTGGACTGAACAACCAAAAATTATACCATAAAAAGGAAATCTCCTGGAAAATACAATCCTTAAGAAATCCGTATCAAACATTCGAAATGGTAATTAAAGTGAAGCAACATATGAAGAAAGAAAGAGTAGATGCTGCTACTATTAAAGAACAACTAAAATTTCACAAAACTCACACTATAGAAAGACTTTTTCTTTTTCTTTTTCAATTCTATAATTATATTCAAACAAGTTCCGGTTCCTTTCTTCAAATGCACTCCCCAAAATACCGATTCTCACCATAGAAAATCTGTCTGCACCGGCACTTGAATCCGGTCAAACCGTAAATCTCAGTACAAAAGCATACGGATTTAGGTGGGTCTTTGTCCAGACACATACATATCTTCCACACAACCTAATTAAATAAATTGCAGTAGTTTCATTATGTGTGGTTGTCTTGTTTCAGCATAGTTTAATTTCAACACAAAAGGGAGGGTTCACAAAAAAGTAAAAAAAGAAAAACAAACAAAAAAAACAGAAGTGCTGTATTGTTTCAGCATTTTATCTCATAGATAGCATGATTTTGGTGGGCAAAGGCAGTTGTTTGTTGATCAAGGGTCACTACTAGGTAGCCTGTTAAGAATGAAATACTCATTTGCCAATGAAAAACATAAATATAAGGTACAGCATGTGGGTATAATAATCTTTGCTGCTATCATGGCAAACTAGTTGAACACAAACACCCATAAATGATGGGGTCCAGTCACTTGGTCCGGCTATACTGTATAATGATAACAGATACAATTGTAAAGTTGGCTTTCTAGATCTACTCTAAAAGCTCAAGAAACGAAATTGTCCGTGCCTATGCTAACGAAATCATTATTTTGATCCTTAGGATATGCACGGACGATTTCGTTTCCCAAGCTTTTGCAGTTGATCCAATGAGCCAACTTTACAAGTGTCCCGGTGATCATGATAGATTACGACCAGACCAACAGACTTGACCCATCTTTACTAAGGTTTATATTCAAGTAGTTGTTCTGCTGCATGAATCAACACTTGCAAAACAAGGGTAACCATGATAGCAACAAAGATTATTATGGCCACAGACTGAAACCTCAAGATACGTCTATATATTTATGTTTCTCAAAACTCCTGCAACAAGCTCAACTACATTTGAAACTACATCAAAATCATGTTCCTTAGCAGTTAGCATAGATTCGCACAATTTCATTTCTTGAACTTTTGCAATGGATCCATAGAGCAAGTTTCACCAGAATCAACATCAGAAAACCAAGACTAGCCATGATAGCAGCAAAGACAATAATGCCCACAGGCCGTGTACCCAGGATTTAACAATCGGATACTTGTGTATATTTATGTTTTCCACACATAAATGAGTCGGCCATAGTATGCCACCAGCCATGAGATCGAGGAAGGAATCTAACGTGGATGCATAAACTGCAATAGAACCGCTTTCAGGTGAAGCATAAATCTGCATCAAGCAACACCAGTTATGGCTTCCTCGATAATTTAAAAAAATTAGAAGCAGTGCATTCACCAACTACTAATAGACTTATTCATTCCATCAATTGCAATTCTTCATCACCAAACCAAAATCTAATATCCGTACGTTAATCCAATCATTTAAATAGACTTTGAAATTAGATGCAAATAATCTTTTTGAGCCTGAGGGAAGAAAAGAGAGAATGAGAAAGGCAGAGACAATTCGTTAGAACATAATAAGCCCTGACTATAACCAGTACCAATATTTCCTCTCAAAGTCATCCAATAAACACACATCATATGTTGTTCACTTTATTTTACTATTGTATTTTAGGAAACTTGAGTTTTTATGCTTAAAATGTTAAAAGTTTGAAATATATGCATCGTATGAAACTGTTTGAAAACTATGCCTACGTCGGCACATGAGCGACGCACGAGCCACGCATGACCACCGAGCGATGCATGACCGACGCATCATACACGCAGAACGAACGTAGGCATAGTTTTCAAACAGTTTCATACAACACATATATTTCAAACTTTTAACTTTTTAAGCATAAAAACTCAAGTTTCCCTTATATTTTTTGATTAAGGGCATCTTCCGGAAGTGTTGCTATGCTAGGACAAAACTCAATTTTTCATGAAATTAATGGGAAGAAAAATCACCTTAAAATTAAAAACACCAAAAGTGTAGGCCTTGACTCTATTGATTTTTTTCATCTGAGGACGCCTAAGAGCAAGATAGGTCATCTTCGTCAGGACTCTCGCGGGAGCGGATATCCCGACTGGTGAAACATCATTTTCAAACACATTTTTAGACCAACTAGCAATTGTGTAAATGGCAAGGACACCGGCTCCAATAGGATCTATCCACCGACAGAACGCTCTTGAATTTCATTTTGCAGTTGCCAAGAACTCCTGCAAGTAGCCCAACCACATTTGTAACTACATAAAAAAATATCATTCGAATAGGCACGGACAATTTCATTTTTTTAAGCTTCTGGTACAGTCACCCCTAGATGCAGGTGCTTAAACATTTACCTTTCAAGTTTCACATTATTATCTAGGAAAAATAACGTAAAAGAAATTAGTTTTTGAAAATGAAATCAATGTAAAATTACTACTAAGAATAAACTAAGCTGTATCCACACCTGGCCTCAACCACGGCTACCGCGGTCACCAGCGTCACCACGGCCACCAGCGTCACCACGGCCACCACAGACACCAGTGCCACCACAGGCGTTGGTGCCACCACGGACACCAGCGCCACTAGCGCCTTCACCGGCGCCGCCAGAGCCAATTACTAGTGTCAGTGTCTTCAAACGGACAATTTCATTTCTTGAGCTTTTGCAGTACACCACAGAGCCAGTGCCAACTGACTTGTCCCCATAATCTCCGGAGGTTTGTTCAATGAGTTGTTTTATTGCTTGAATGAACACCAACAAACTAAGGGTGGCCATGATAGTAGCAAATAATAATATGCCTATGGGCTGGACCTTCAGTTTACCTATAAGATACTTGTATGTATTTGTGTTTTTCATAGATAAACGAGTTAGCAACAATATGCCACCAGCCATGAGATCGAGCAACGAGTCCACCGTCGATGCAGTAATTGCAAGTGAACCGCTTTCAACTATAGCATAAATCTGCATTAAGCAACACCAATTAGTGCTTCCTTGATAATAAAGTAGCAGTGCATTATATTCAACAATTACGGAGTGAATTATTCATTCCATCAATAGCAAATTCTTCATAGCAAGCGCCAAACAAAAATCTGAAACCAATATGTTAAAACGTGATCCTCAAATTATTTAAATAGCCATTGAAAATTGAAATCTATGACCAGTAACAACATTTCCTCTCAAAGTTATCCGGTAAACACACATCATACCTTGTTCACTTTATTTTTACTATTTTTTTTATTTTATTAACGGCATTTTCCAAGAGTGTAGCTATACTACGACACAAACCCAATTTCATGAAATTAATAGGAACAAAAATCACCTTAATATCCACACAAGATCGGATCTTTCCGGGTAAATTCGCAATAAAATCACTCCGGAGTGAGGCGACCCTGTTCCTCTGACTGAACTTACCCCTGCATCCTGCCGCCGCCAATAACGGCGGCTTCACGTCATCATCATCATCATCGTAGCTGTTGTAAAGAGGCAGTGTTTCTGATAAGGATTCTTTAAGATGGCTTGATATCACTGATTTGGTGACGTTACCAGTGGCTTCGTAGAAGAGAGTAAGAGGCATAAAAGCAGGAACTTCCAACAGATCTATAAAAGAGAACTTGTAATTGGATAGATCTTTTGGAGTTGGGGAAGATGGAGGGATGATTTCTGTGGAAACGACTCCGATTTTCATTTCTTTGAAGGCTAAGGTTTGTTTCTTTGTGAGTATGAATATCAGAAGCCGAAGCCTATATAGAAGGAAGGAAAATGACCATCTTCTGCGGTTCAGTTTTTTTCTTTTTCTTTTTTCTGTTTTTGAAGGTCTTATTGTGTGGTCTCAAATGGTTCGGTGACCATATTTTTTTTTTTTGTTTGTTTGTTTGTAAGGCGTCGGTGCCTAAACCACCGTGAAGCAATTAGCATGGTTCTTCTATATTCTTTTATAAAGTTAAAAAGTGAAAAAATTTCTTAAATACTTTTACGGCAGAAACCTCATCCTTATCTATTTTTAGGTGTCGGTGAATAGTATATTTTTATTTTAATGGTTTTTGGTATACACAAAGGCGGAACTAAGATTTGAACTTGAGGTGGACTAATGGATTATATCGAGTTAATCCACCACTGATGCTATTAAGAATATCAATGGATCAGCTGATTATATAGATTTTTAGTGTAATATTTTTTCGTCCTGATGCTAAATTTTGAAAATATATGCATCCATCCGTCCTTGGGTATAAAGATAGAGATAATGATAATGTTATGAAGTGTTTTGAATTTAGATATTGTAAAATAAAGATACGTATTATTTCATATTATTTTAAGGATAAAAAATAAGGTTTCTGATCTGAATATTTTGAGAACCCTATTTGGGACGATAAAGTATGTGAGATTTATACACGAATCTATCGTTTTCATTAAAAAAAAATAACTAAGTGTATTTCTCCCTTTTTCCCAAATTTAGGCACTTTTTCGGTTGGGTGTAAACTTGTATACAAATAAAACATAACACGCGATATCAACTTTGTTGTATGAAAAAAAAAAAGGTTATCACAAGCTAGAGCATATGCAATAGGTTGAGAAATACCATTGTGAATAACAGCTTTATGTACGGTCACAGTGTGGTGTGAAAAAAAATTCTACAATAGATTAAAAGAGTATATTTTTAATTGTCTGATTGTGATAGTGGTAGTGGTTCTACACCCAATCATAACCACATCAATTTTAATATAATAATCGAAAAAAGCCTCGAATTTTGAGCCCAAAATTTCCCTCCGTCTCTTTCCGAATTTCTTCCCCCCAAAATTTTCAACACATTTTAAAATAATCCAAAAAAAAAACAGATTTGAATTAATTTCTCTTTAATTTACTCTGTAAATCATCCTCTTCTCTCTTCAAAATCTTTGACTTGCTTCAACCATGGAGTGAATCTAATTTCCAACGCCCTCTATCTCCTCTATACCACTTCTTTCAAATTTTCAGCTGCCTCCATCTCTTCCTACAACACTTTCTACTTGATTTTTTTAGGTATTTACAAGTATGGAGACATGTCGAGTATGGTAGATTGTTGGGTTTGAAAGTGGAGTTTGAGCAATTGGGGATATGAAGATGAGTTTGAGCAATAATTATTTCTTTTGGGTCGTTGATGCAAGAATTTGGGTTTGTTAAAGTAGAATTATAATAAAGCTTCAGTGATAATTGATAAAGGATGCTAAAGAGCTATGTTGCACTGGACACCTAGACATTTTATTACCTGCTGCACAGCATTACCTAATACGGAAGACACGGCAACTTTTAAAAATATATGAGACACGACACTTTAGGGGGCGTGAGTGTGTGTATATATATATATATATATATATATATATATATATATATATATATATATATATATATATTATAAAAAATATATATAAAAAATACAAAAATATAAATAGCCAAATTGGAAACGTGTCCCTCGTGTCCCTGGGCGTGTCCCTCCGTGTCGTTCCGTGTCCTCGACGTGTCTGGCGGCGTGTCGGGGCCGTGTCACTGGCGTGTCGGTTTTAAAATTTAATTTAACATTATTTTAAATCAACCGACACGTGTCCGACACGATGTCGGCGTAGCGTGTCGGACGTGTCGTGTCGCAAGCGCGTGTCGATATCTGGCGACGTCACCCATATTGGAGTGTCGGTCATCATAATTAAAGAGTCAAGTACCGGTTTTACAACTTAATTTGATCAAAAAAAGAAAAAGAAATTGGTATGAAATATTTTAATATTAAAAATGCGTGTGATGGTTTTTGTTATTGTAGTTCACCTGGCGATGAGAAACAAGGCAATGTGGCCAATTATGATTTTTTTTGAGTCTTTTGAGAACAAGTGACAATGTGAAGTGTTTCTTTATTGTATGTGCTCTAATTGTAACTAGTGGCGTATCTATATACAATCAAGGGGCAGCTGCTCTCCTTTATCTGAAAAAATACACTAAAATTTATACGATGCATACAGTTTGCCTCCCGTTAAATTTCCTTATTAGGATCAAGCGCTTACCGTTGTACTAAAACCAAGCGCTTACCGTTGTGTTAAAACCAATTGGTTTTAATACAACGGTAAGTGCTTGATCCTAATATGATATCAGTGGCAGGGGTCACGATATCGAACCCTGGTTGGAACAATATTTATAAAAAAAATTGTGCAAAGCCAACACTTGAGAAGGGTGTTAGGACAGATTGTCCACGCTGTTAATGTATAAAGAAATAAAGTTGCGCATTTATTAACACCAATTGGTTTTAGTAAAATGGTAAGCGCCTAATCTTAACACCCTTTACCCGAAATCATGCGCCCGCCTATGATTGTAACATCCAAACTCCGAGTCTGGTAGCGCTAAGTAAGTCATTCGGTTAACCACTATCATCGCTTAGTTTAAAAGGCTAACCCGATTGAAAAACCCTTATGTTTCACACTTATTCAGTTCAGTTGTTTAAAAACTTTAAACAGTCAATATTACGATATGGAAAGTATTAATGTAGAAAATAGACTTATGGAAAATAGTGATTGTGTATTGATTTATTAAGGGTAGTTTGGATATATTGTATAGAGATAGAGACCCTACAAGCGGCTATAAATATTGTACTCCATTGTTGATTAAAGATATACGAAATACATTGACCGAAACTTTTCATGGTATCAGAGCAAGGTTAATCAAATACGAGAAAAAAAAAGGTACAGAACAGAAAAGAGATCGGGAAGAACTAACTTCATCTTCTTCCCTCAACAATGGCCACTACGGGCACCGACAAGGCTGAGACAAGCTTGATGCTTTCTTCCTTAGCACGAACGACAATCCAGAGGACAACTGATTACTACGGTTCAACTGAAGGGCCCTAATTACGATGAGTGGGCACGCTCGATTCGAACCGCTCTTCGTGCGAAGCGAAAGTTTGGGTTTCTTGAAGGGAAAATTGAAAAGCCTACAGAAGAAGAAGAAGAAGAAAAATTGGAAGATTGGTACACAGTTCATTCCATGTTGGTATCATGGATTATGAACACGATTGAACCGTCGATTCGAGCAACTCTCTCTTACTTTGAAGATGCCGAGTCCCTTTGGAAATCCTTGAAGGGCCGGTTCTCTGTGGTTAACGGCACAAGGGTTTGTCAATTGAAATCGTCTTTGGTGGAGTGCAAACAAGGTAAGGGTGAGTCGATTGCCTCCTATTTTGGGAGGATGAGCCGCATCTGGGATGAATTAAGGGAGTTGATGACGACACCGTCTTGTTCTTGCAAGGGATGCAAGTGTGATTTGTCTTCAAAATTTCAGCAGGTTCTTCTTGAGGATCGGTTCACTGGTTTTTGATTGGCCTCGACTCGACGTATGCTTCAATTCGGTCACAGCTGCTTGGTCGGGATCCTCTCCCTGATTTGGACAGAGCTTATTAAGCTCTGACACAAGAGGAATGCTTGAGAACTGGGGCTGCACCAACTCCGGCCATGGACGCCGACGTGAAGATGGCGTTCAAGGTCCAGTCCGACAGGAAATTGCGTGAGAAGACCATTGATGAGGCTGAACAGGTCTGTACTTATTGTCACCGCAAAGGGCATAGCCAAGAAACGTGCTTTCAACTCCATGGTTACCCTGAGTGGTGGGGTGATCGGCTAAGAGGAGTACGAGGGGGAGGGAGAGCCTCCCGTGGAGGTGGCCGGTCTGCATCAGCTGGTAGGGGACGTGGTGGACTGGTCAACACGGCACAAGTGCAACAGCAGAAGAATGGGCCGATGGGTTCAGCTCAGCCCGACTCATCTTCAGCACTTCCTTCTTCTTTTGAACAGGCTGGGTTCGCGAATCTGACCCCGGCTCAGTGGCAGGGAATTTTCGAACTCCTAAAGGTTTCTAAAACTCGTGATCGGTTGACTGGTAAGTTATCATGGATCATCGATACCGGGGCAACACATCATGTTACCGGTGATCGAACCGTGTTTGTTGAATTAACACCTATCATGCATTGCCCGATTGGTTTACCGGATGGCGTTAAATCGGGCCATTCGCGACCCGTTCGGGACGGTAAATTTGATGGGAAATTTACGACTAGTGAACGTGTTATATGTTCCAAATTTAAATTGTAATTTGTTTTCGGCATCCCGGTTCCTGATGACAATGATTGCATCATCCAAATTAATGATCGCTTATGTATTATGCGGATCAATCACGAGGACTCGATTGGGTCCAGGTGAGCGTGTTAATTGATCAGAAAAGTCCTGCTCCACGCTCCACTGCTCCATCAGTCTCCTCAGGTACTCCGTATCCACTTATGCATTATATTAGTTATGATAAGTTTTCTGATAAACATCGCAAGTACCTTGCAGCTATTACAGTGGGCAACCCTCCTAAATCCTTTAAGGAGGCTATGAAACATGAGGGATGGCGTAAAGCCATGTCCGAAGAAATTCAGGCGCTTGAAGATCAAGGTACGTGGGTCTTGAAACCCCTTCCCCCCGGGAAAAAGGCATTGGGGAGTAAGTGGGTCTATGCAGAGAAATATGACGAGCACGGCACACTACAGTTCTTAAGGCCCGGTTAGTGGCTTTTGGGCACCACCAAGAAGAAGGGATTGATTATACAGAGACCTTCGCTCCTGTTGTGAAGATGGTTACGGTTCGGACGTTTCTTAGTGTTGCCGCGGTGAAACAGTGGGATATTCATCAGATGGATGTCCATAATGCATTTTTGCATGGGGACTTGGATGAGGAGATTTATATGAAGATACCTCCCGGGTTTGTGCGGCCGGGATTGAACTTGGTTTGTAAAATGCGAAAATCGTTGTACGGCTTAAAACAAGCGCCGCGGTGTTGGTTTGCAAAGCTTGCCTCAGCCTTGCGGGACTACGGGTTTCGTCAGTCGTATTCTGACTATTCATTGTTTACCTTGGCGCGTGATGGAATTCAGCTTGTGGTGCTCGTGTATGTTGATGACATGATAATTGCAGGGAATGATAAAGTGGCATTAACGGTGTTTAAAGCTTATTTGGGTAGTTGTTTCAAGATGAAGGATTTAGGCGCCCCCAGATACTTTCTTGGCATCGAGTCGCGCGAAACACGGAAGGATTTTCTTGAATCGCAAATACGCTCTTGATATTATTCATGAGGCGGCTTACTTGGAAGCAAACCGGTGATTTTCCCATCGAAAGCGAATCATAAATTTGCCACTGCGACGGGGCCCCTGTTGTCTGATCCTGCATCATATCAACGTCTGATTGGTCGTCTTATCTATCTTGGGGTCACCAGACCCGATTTAGCTTATTCGGTGCATGTCTTGTCTCAGTTTATGCGAGGCTCCTCGCGTTGAGCATTGAGAGGCGCGTTGCGCTCGTCGGCATTTAAAGAAACATCCTGGCAAGGTATTACTACGTGCTCGATAGTTCTCTTCTTCTCGAAGGTTGGTGTGACTCTGATTGGGCAAGTTGCCCACTTACTCGGCGTTCCTTAAGTGGGTGGTTTGTCTTTCTTGGTCTTTCTCCTATCTCTTGGAAGTCCAAGAAGCAAACCACTGTATCTCGATCCTCTGCTGAAGCCGAATATCGATCGATGGCTTCTCTGACGTGTGAATTGAAATGGTTGCGGCAGTTGCTTGCGATCTTGGTGTTCAGCACCCTCCTGGGATTCGACTTTTGTGTGATAGCCAGTCTGCTCTGTATATCGCACAGAACCCTGTTTTCCATGAACGGACGAAACACATCGAGGCTGATTGTCACTTTGTTCGCGACGCTATCACTGACGGGTTGATTCTTCCTTCGTACGTACCTACGAAGTATCAATTGGCGGATATTTTTACAAAGGCTTTGGGACGACAACAATTTGAATTTTATTGCATTGAGTTGGGCGTTCGAGATCTTCACGCCCAACTCGGGGCCAGATTACGATATGAAAAGTATTAATGTAGAAAATAGACTTATGGAAAATAGTGATTGTGTATTGATTTATTAAGGGTAGTTTGGATATTTTGTATAGAGATAGAAGCCTACAATGTTTCTGGCTATAAATATTATCTTTCATGGTTGATGAAAGATATCTGAAATACATCGGCCAAAAACTTTTCAGTCAAATTATCAATTTTTTTTCCTTTTCAAAATTTATATCAAAAGAGAAAGGGGTGTAATTTATATCTGTTTCTTCACATAGCTCAAGAACCAAGCTTTATTACCTTGTACGAGCTAGATCAATTTGCATGATTAATCCCAGATCTGAGGTGCAAAAAGTTTAACAATGAAAATATAGAGATAAGCTGTTGTCCTCCGTAAAAACAACCCGTTTTATGAAAGCAATTCTTATTTCCCTCTCAGCTTGGCAATTGTTACTTCCCACTCCCCATCCTCGTAAAGAATCCAAAGAAACAAAAGTGTTGTCCCTTTCATATCCTATGTACACTCCAATGATTAATACCATATAAATTTTCACTCATCGCGTGGTAATATATTTTATGAATTTGTGTGGAATAAATTTTTTTTGAGTGGTTTATGGAATTAGGGGTTTATGGAATATTATAATAGTTATAACACGTATCATCCTTTTTGTTGGAGCACGTCTTAACAAATTCTCTATTTTACAGTTTTAAAAACACATTTTTCTTGTTTACAGAATCTCTATTCAAGATGAAATGCATCAAATCCTCATTTCAATCCATGCGAGGGATAAAAATAAAAATTTACGGAATCCTGATAAATACGGCAGATGTAAAATAAATTTTACATAATATATATTTACACTAAAATAAGTATATGTTGCAGTGTTATTTTTCTATATTTGAATAATTAAATATCTAAAATACGATTTTTAAAGCATTACAGTATCTACTGCAAGCGTTCTTATAGAAGTTCACATTGTTTTGAAAAGCAAGACAATCAGGCCAACAATGATAATTTTAATTCTTTTCATAAAAATTGAAATTACATGGGATGTGTTCGGTAGCATTATTTCCCGGACAAATTTTGGTACCGCTAGAGCAATTGTATAATAAAACAAAACTAAAATCTAAAAAATTGGTGACATTACCAAAAAAGAGCCTTGACAATACCAATGACCGAAAGTGTTTCCTTATTGTAGTCATGGATGGACCTAAGTGGAGTACCGTGGCCCGTGAAGGAATACTTTCACTACTAAGATCCTAAAACAATGTAGCTTTTCTTAGTAAAAAAATGTAAAAACATTATTATTGTCTCCGTCCGATCTTTGAATTTGTTATGATCTTTCCTAACGGTGTTTTTTACGGATCCGCCATTGTCAGTGTCAAACTCACACATGTGGGAAAAATTAACGAAAGATGGTGAAGAGAAATATTTGTAACAAAGTAGTCACACTCCACAACACAGTTTTATATCATATTTATGAGACTAATAGGAATTAATAGGTCCCACATTATAATAAATTGTATAAAATGTTTGTTGTGCACATTGTTGTGCTTAGTTTGTTGTGGCACTATCACTATTCTGTGGTGAAACGCATACAAATTAAATGGGTTGCTACTTTTGTCAGGAGGGTTGTGGCACAACGTGTGACCAGCGGCGGACCCAGAAATTTTTTCTAGTGGGGACCAAATTAATGTTGTGCACGTTGTTGTAACAATTTTATTGTGCATTATCACTGCTCTGTGGTGAAACGCATACGCATTTAATGTGTTGCTACTTTGTCGGGACGGTTGTGGCAAAACGAAAATTTTCCGGTGCGGCGAAACTAAAAAAAAAGGTTAAAAAAACTCAACTGCCGGGTTTCGAAGTGATAAAACTTCTAATCAGTTGAATTAAATTGGTAATTGCATTCGAGATTGTCTGAAATAATGGACATACACAATTTTAATATTATTAGAGATATATATTAGTAAATCCGCCCGGAAATATGAGTTGGGTCTATAGATCCCTTGTCGGTCTGCCTTTGCCTATGACACAACTCACATTTTCGCCTTTACATAATGACATAACTCACATTTTCGATCCCTTATTAGAGACATATATTAGTAAATTCGAATTTCATATGCATCTACATGACAATATGACATGAATGAATGTAGAATGGTGAAACGCATTTTTTTTTTTTGTGTTTGAGAAACGGGTGAAACGCATTAAATGCGTGTACTTTTTACTGAATCAAAATTATAGGCATACGTCTTCTCAAAAAAAAAATTATAGGCATACACCAACCTGTGCTTCTCAAGTTGATATTGATGCACATGCACAACAGCACAAGTAAATGCACATTAGATGCACCCACCGGCCTTTGCAATTTCGAGTTATACAGGTGACAGGTCCGTATTAAATATGTCGGCAAACTTATTTGTATCTTTTGATGAAAATTGTATCTGACCTCACATGGTTAGATCTATACAATTAATGTGACATTAATTAATTTTCAAGATATGGATTACACTTATATTGCCGATTTAAATCTAAAGTATTATGGGGACTCGACTTTTATGGCGGCCGGCCTAACAACTAGGCCATCTTTCATGTGGCGCAATATTTTAGAGGGACGAGATCTCCTACTTAATGGCCTGTGATGGAGGGTTGGTGATGGTTTGTCAATCTCAGTTTTCTTTGATGCGTGGACTACACGCAAGCCCACTTTCCGGATTCCTTTTGCAGGCCATAGTTTCCCGATGGAGAGCACGGTTGCGGATCTGATGATCCCGGGAACACGAAGGTGGAACGCCCAGAGGGTTCGGGAGTGGTTTCGTCCTTGGGGAGTGTGAGGCTATCCTAAATACACCAATGGCACAGGGGCATCACGCGGATAGACGGGCATGGCACTATGATCGGCGGGGTGTTTACACAGTTAAGTCGGGCTATCACGGCGGTATCTCTATATAGGACGGGAGGGACTGGTTCGAGAGCTTCTTCATCAGGGGGTGGGGATGAGGTGTGGCGGCTGTGCTGGAGTCTTACAGTCCAGCCGCGTATTGCTCATTTCCTGTGGAGATATCTTCATGATTGTCTGCCGACTGCATAGAATCTGGCTAGACAATGGTTAGGCGAAAATAAATGTTTGGCATGTGGACGGGAGAATGAAACGTTGAGGCATGCTATTTTCGAGTGTGAATTTGCATCTAGGGTCTGGGAGTTGACGTCATATTCGGTCAGGGTGTGTCGGGTAACCGCTGTGGACTTCAGGGATTTCTTTATGCAACTCTTGCAAGGGATGGCAGGGGATGAGGTGGCGGATTTTGTTTGCCTCATGTGGTATATCTAGAAGGCCCGCTGTATGCGGTGTATGATGACCAGCCGCTTTACATCTCCTGTATATGTTCTTCGGCACTTTCTGCGGCCCGGGAATATAGGGACTCATGGGGTGAAGGTAAAGTCTGGGGAGGCCTGGCACATCCGGAAAGATGGAAGGCCCCGACACTGAGGGTTGCTAAGTGCAATGCTGATGCTTCGCTGGGGCATCTGGTTCAGGTTTGGGGCTCATTTTCCGCGATCACCAAGGTGTTATATTGGTGGCTTTTTCATTCCACTTGGACCCGGGTATTGAGGTAGCCCTTTTAGAGATGCGGAAAATTCTGATGGCACTGGTGGAGGCGCAACAGATAGGCTTGTCGAGGTTGGTGGTGGAGAGTGACAATCTGACCTGTGTGCAAAAGCTTCATGGTGTGGCGGAGGACATCTCTCCCCTGGGTTGCCTCTGGCAGGATTGTCTGGCTGCGGCTTCTTTGATTCCTTTTGTTCAGTTTTCCTTTGTTAGGCGGACCGGGAATGTCCCGGCGCACTTATGATCTAGGCATGACCATTCTAATTTTGGTGTAGTTTTTGATCCACTCACCTCCACATTATGTTCTCTCTGCTGTTTTTGCAGACTGATTGATTAATAAAGTTCATTTTCCTCAAAAAAATTCTATTATAACATCCTTATAACAAGCTCCATTATGATATTTATGACATGGGTCATATTAATTATGGACTTTAAAACTCATATCGTTGACCGAATACAAACTATATAATTATATCAGATCGTTGAATGATTATTTTACATGGTAACATAATGAATTGATATAAAATAAACATCTTAGTTTCACCCATCAGCTGCAATATACACACTTTGCTACTACACGTTTTCACTATAATATATGCTCTTTTTTACTTGCTTGAGTGTTAGACGGGCATCCTCGAGAACAAACTCCGGCTCTATCACGTGTGTTCACCTTGCAGGTCGATTGTAATGTTTGTATCTCTCGATTTGTGTGTATCATCATCGCATGGAAGCTTTTACGTTTATCTTCACTAAATCTATTAAATTATCATCTCTTTGAAAAGAATAAGCTGATTAAGAGGTATGTAATTAAAATTTTATATGTTTCAAGCATCACTTTTTTTTTTTTTTTTTTTGATATCTCGCTCAAATGTCAACAGGGAAATATTTTAAGATCTTAATTGAAAATCAGAACTAATAACTATAAATTTAATCTTATGATGTCGAAATCATCAATCCAATATTTCAATCTAAAATCTGAATTATATTCTTGAGAAAAAAGTCAAGCTAACTTTTAGGTGCAAAGAGATAATTTGATATTGGTGGGGTAGTTGAATATAGGGTGATTGATCCAAAAAATCTATTTTTTAATACAAAATAAATAAACACGACACACTTCTTTTTGTAGTTGCAATAATGACAAATAATTTCCGTGGTACACATATACCCTTATCTACTTACACTATTAAAGGCCAAGGAGGAAGGCCTGGTGTGCAGCCACGTTGCTCATTTACTCTCCAAAATGACTTAAGTTGTAGCTACAATGGCTGCCACGTTGCTTGGCTTTTGCCACATAAGACGGTTTGTTTTTTTTTTTTTTTAATGTCTTCCAGCTGTGCTCCATTTTTCTTTCTTCACAAAAAATGTAATAGGAAAAAAGGGAATAAAAAATGACCCGTTCAGAAAGAGGAAAGGACAAAACGTACATCTGCCCGATGGTAGCACCGAAGATTCCGGCCACACTGCATTATCCGGCGGTCCTGTGCTTAGTTTGCTGGATATTGAGTGTCCCCGATGTTGGATGCACCTGTAGGTGTCGTATTAGTGTCAGACTGAATGTAAGTTAAAAGATTATGTGGCCTGTTTTTCTTCTAATTACGCCGCCCCAAGAGGGTTTTGAAATCGCCGCCTGTCTTTTGATGGAAGTCAATAGAAGATTTACTTAATCCATTTTTCAAGAGGGAAGATTTTTGGCCTGGTGATGTCATTGCGCAACTGAAGCTTGGCACAGACCGTTGGTCTCGCTGTTAAACCGGGTAAAAGAGCTTGCTTTGGTCATTCCTGTTGTCTTCCATAAGCTGAATTGCCTTACCTACGTCTGTCACCTAAGCATGTAGGTATTATTACTGCATTTTCATCTATTACATGCAGGGTAAAGATTAATTAGTCTAATGGGTTTTACACCGTTTTCCAGATCTAAAATGGCTTTAAATACCCCTCTTGATGCTAACAGCTCCTCACAAATGCTCTGCAATTTCAGGTCCTTCATACTTTCTTCTTTGTTCTCATTTAAGTTATAATTTAGTTATATTTAATTATTTATTAAATTTTTATTCATTGCCTCATTCTGTTCAGTTACATAGTCAATGCATGTTCATTGATTTGCATTTAATATACAATATTTATGGCTGATAATGATTTCTTATGGTTTGTCATGAGCAATTTATTGTTGCTATATGATACCTCAATCAAACATACAGCATTTCCTACCATAAACCTGTGCTTTTAACTTCTTTTTCTGCAAAAAAAATTGTGGACTCTGTCCTGCTCCTTTGTGTTGATTTTACAGACCTCCAACTTCTTCTTATGTGCTAATACATGCTTTTTATCCTGTGATTGGCTGAGCTATGAATTTTCAAACAGATTACTCAGTCTTTAGAGGTACTATAGGAACGTCAGTTACGGTTTCTTTTTATCATACTATATGCTTTGTTCTACCAACCTCTATTTATGTCAATGTAGTGTTCATACTTTTTCATCCTTATGTTTCCCTTAGGCCATAAACTCTTTTCTGTTAACAATCCCTACTTTGAAAGTGTTTGTGTGATTAGTAGTTATCTTTGTGTGCCATTTACTTGGAATATAATCTCAAGAATGCTACTGTTCGTCCAAGGTTAACATCGATTCTTTTATGTTACTCAATGTATACATTATTTGTAGCATGTGTTTGCCTGAGCTATGAGTATTCAAACAGATTACTCATTGTATATACTTTGTTTTGCCAACCTCTATTCATATCAACGTACTGTTCATAGTTTTTTAAACTGGTGTTCCCATAGTTTGCTGTGCATGGAAGTATAAAAGTTGCTGGCTTGTAGACTTGCTTTAAAGTTTTTGCCATTGCTATTTACAGTCTAAATATTCGTCGCCATGGATTGTTTTGGGATATTTTTTTGGCTTGTGTAACATCTTCTCTTAGGGAACTGTGTACTATCTACTCATGCCACCATACTGTTCAGTGTTTTCTTACTTATGTTTCCAGGTGTTTCTATGCATAAAAGTCTTTCGAGTGCTGGTTTCTAAACTCATTTTAATGTTTTGGACATTGGTTTTTACGCTTTATGTCTCCTTGAACATGGTGGCTTTGGGATACTTTGTGTGCTTGGTAGCCTCTTTTCCGTTGGAATTGTGTACTGTTCAGGCTAATGCAGCCTCTGTTATCATGTCAACACTCTGGTTCATATATACACCGGCATTAGCCTGCTTGCTTATGTATATGCTCCATCGGTTTTATTGCTCACAGAAAATATCAGTAGACAATTTGTAGTTATATTATCAATAGCCAATCTGTGGTTACATTGTGTTCAAACAACTTAGTTGGCTCTAGAGTATGGGAATGGATTCATTTCATGCATGTTATTCTGATTTTAATTTTTTTCCCTCCAATGAATATACAACCTCATGTTTGGCTTTGTGTATTGCTTTTGTGTGTTTTATATCAGTGAAGAACAGAAAAGAACAACAGTCAAACGCACCACCGGAGCGCTTTTCCGGGCACTTGTGGCTACTTTTCAGGTGTGTTGATTTAGATTCTTTACGTTGTTGTGGGTGCTTTTGTTCCTGTTTGGGTTGTTCATTCAGTGTTCAGTAGTAAAGTTATTCGGTGAGTTTTCGTCCGGTATCTGTTGTTGGTTCTAACACATTTGAAAAAAAAAGGCTTAGCAATAAGACATTAATGTCTTCAACTAACTGTCCTTCTCTTGACTTAAACTCAACGGTTGCAACAAGAAACTACAGAGCTTACGCTATTTCACGGTGGAGGGCTAAGAAGATAAAAAAGAAAATATTAAACCAACAAAAAATTAACTCTACAGTAGACCGTACGGCGTATAGACGTTTAGCGATTGACAGATGGAGGAAGAAAAAAAACCTACGTATCGGGGATAAAAAAATAGAAGACAAAAAACATCTAAGACAACCACGGTTTACGCCGTTTGTGTTTACCGGGGAAACTGGACTGCCATTGTTGGCTTCCGGATGGCCCAAAACACCTAGCGCCTCACTACCGTCTACACACATGCCTGATCCATGTGTTCCTATGCCATGCTGCCCTTCGGGTGAAAGTATCGGCCCTTCAAATCATTCTCAGTTTCCTGCCTACTCCTGAACAACCCTCTTGCGTCGATAATTCCAGGCTAGCTCTTTTAGAAAAGTGGAAAGCAAAGCGTTCTTTGCAACGTAAAAACAGCAGACCGTAATATAGAATAGGTAGGATTTGCTAGACATTATTGCCAAACAGGCTGACATGCTTAGAAGTGTGCCTGATTGTAAGCACTGTTTAGCTAAGAAAGTTATACATGAAACTGAAAATTTTTGTTGCTCGGCGGGTGACGTTGCTCTTGTTAGTACTAGGTCGCCATCGCTTCTTCTTGGTTTGCTTACTAGCCAAGCACAAGATGCAGTGAACTTTAGGGCATCCATTAGAACATATAATAATCACCTCGCCTTTACATCATTAGGAGCAAAATATGATAAGCATTTAGCATGCCGTAACAAAGGCGTCTACACTTTCCGCGTGCAGGGGCAGGTTTACCATTTCATGGATGATCTAATAAGCACAAGCGAGAGTAAATAACCTCGATTTTACTTCCACGACAGTGACTATGAGCTGTCGAATAGATTAGCTAAGTGTCCTCGGCTTTATGAAATGACACTTACACAGATACTGACAGTCCTTAGTGAAAATCCTTACGTAAGGTTTTTTAGAGATCTACGTCATACCCCTAACCGTGATGAGCTTGACATTGTATTATACTGCAACCCTAAGATTGATCAAAGAATTTACAATAAGCCAACCGTGCTAGAGGTTGCTGGAATACTGGTTGATGGCCAAGAAAATCATCAGAGAGGCATTAAGGTTTATACTCATAGTGGCCATTCACATCCAATACAATATTATTTTGGCTGTTATGATCCTTTACAATATCCTCTTATGTTTCCTTATGGTCAGTTAGGCTGGCACCAAGGAATAAATAAGACCGGATTAAAGATTAATACACGTAAAAGAAAAAGGAATTCTGAGAGCCCCAAACTTCTTGACCCATGTAATGCTGCTAATGCCCAAGAACTGCTTGACCGAGAGAACGAAACACTGAATCTTATTGTCGATCATCCTAACCATGTTTCGATAAGAGAGTACTACTGTTATAGATTTCAGATTAGAGAAAACGATAAGTCTTGCCTCCTACAATTTGGCAGGCTTTTTCAACAATATGTTGTTGACATGTTTGTCAAACTTGAGACCCAAAGATTGGACTATTTTCGAGTACAGCAGAAAAATATACGGCAGGAATTCCTGCAAGGTATCGTCGATCTTTGATCAATCTGGGAAACAGACGCTAGAATTGGTCAACAGACTGTTTTTACTCCTCGCCTCATTTACCGGTGGACCTAGGCATATGAGGAAAAAATACTTAGATGCAATGTCATTGGTTCGCAAGTTTGGTAAACCAGACGTGTTTCTAACGATGACATGTAATTCTAACTGGCCTGAAATCAAACGACTTTTAAGGTGAAGAAGCCCAAAACCGTCCCGATTTGTTATCTAGGATATTTAGAGCTAAGCTTGAAGAATTAAAAACAGAACTGTTTGAGAAAAACATTTTTGATAAAGTAGCGGCTTACACATATGTTATTGAATTTCAAAAAAGAGGTTTACCACATGCACATCTCCTACTCATCTTAAAGCCTCAGTACAAGATTTATAGACCCGAAGAATTTGATAAGCTTGTTTCAGCCGAACTTCCTGACAAAGAACTTTATCCCCACTTGTACAAGTTGGTCACAAAACATATGCTCCACGGACCCTGTGGTGTGCTAAACCCAGCAAATGTTTGCATGAAAAAATCGGGTTTGTGCAGGAATTCATACCCCAAGGAATTTAGTGCACAAACTACGATCAACTCAGATGCTTATCCAACTTATAGAAGACGAAATAATGGTGCAAGGGTGAAAGTTAGAGGCGCTTGGCTAGACAACAGATGGGTGGTCCCTTACAACCCATACTTACTGGCGAAGTTTGACTGCCATATCAATGTCGAGATTTGCTCCACTGTTAAGGCAGTCAAGTATATATACAAATACATATGCAAGGGAAGTTATAGGATAATGTTTAACATTTTGCAACGGGGTGGCCGCACCGAAATAAATGAAATAGAACAGTATCAGTCTGCTCGGTGGATTTCCCCACCGGAGGCTGTGTGGCGGATTTATAAATTCTCTCTAGGTGAAATGAAACCAGTGGTTATCCAACTGCAAGTACACCTTGAGAACTACCAGCCCATAAACTTCAACCACAACAATAGACTGCAAAAGGTCTTGGACAATCCAATGAATAGAAGAACTATGCTGACGGAATTTTTTCATATGAATACTACAAATTCCCATGCAAGAGAAAAAAAATGCATGCATAGTGAATTTCCTGATTTCTTCGTCTGGGAACCTGAACGGAAAAGATGGAAAGTGCGGGTCAGGGGCAACCCGGTAGGCCGGATAGTCGCCGTAAATCCAATAGAGGGTGAGCGGTATTACCTAAAGTTACTCTTATCCAAAATCAGAGGGCCAAAGTCATTTGACGACCTGAAAATGTTTCAAGGTCAGGCATTTGAAACCTACCATGATGCAGCTTTAGCCCAGGGTTTTTTGGAAGAAAATAATAGCCAAGAAAACTGTTTACGCGAAGCATCCATGTACCATATGCCTTACGAACTTCGACGTTTGTTTGCTACGTTGTTAGTATATTGTTCTCCCAAAGACCCTGTGAAACTTTGGGAGCAATTCCAGTCCCCTTTATCGGAAGACATAGCCAAACAGACCAATCTAACAAAAGAAAAAAAATACACAAATTGTCTTGCAACAGATCAACTCGTTCTTACAGTCAATGGGAAAAGACATTGGCTCATACGGTTTGATACCGTATGGCGTTAACAAAGACCAGTTTGAAGATCAAACAAAAGAGCTAAGGTGTGAAAAAAATATCAAAGTTTCTGAGGCTGATATTAACTCCAAAAAATTGTTAAATGTAGAACAACAAACAGCTTTTAATTGCATAACCTATGCCATATACGCAAATCAACCAAAATGTTTTTTTGTCGATGGTCCTGGCGGCACGGGTAAGACTTTCCTATACAGGGCATTGCTTGCTGATGTTCGTTTAAAATGGCATATTGCTCTAGCAACAGCTACATCTGGCATTGCAGCCTCGCTATTACCAGGAGGTAGAACTGCTCATTCTAGGTTTAGAATCCCTGTGGACCTGGAACCAGGATCTACGTGTAAGATAAGTAAACAGACTTCGCTAGCACAAATGATTAGAGAGGCTAAATTAATTATATGGGACGAAGCGCCGATGTCAAAAAGGAAGCACTTGATGATTTGCTACAAGACCTTATGAGCGATTCTACTCTTTTTGGGGGTAAGGTCGTTGTGTTCGGTGGAGATTTCAGGCAGATTTTGCCTGTTGTCCCCAAAGGCACAAAATCAAACTATAGATGCATCCTGATAAGATCACCTTTATGGTCTAAAGCTTAACAAAAATTAAACTTGTGGAAAATATGTGGGCACGTCTTGACCCCCGCTTTCAATTCTTGTTGGAGATCGGTGAAGGGCGGCGGCAAGAACATGATAGCGAGGCCATTGAACTGCCAGCTGATATTGTTATTATGAACGAAACTAACAATGACGGTTTAGCCTTTCTCATAGATAAAGTATTTCCACACTCTGAATTGTCTTTTAATCTTTCAAGCCATTATATGAACAAAGCTATTCTTACAACAAAAAACTTGTTTGTGGATGAGATAAACGAGCAAATGATCCACCAGTTTCCAGGCACTGAAACCGAATATACAAGCTTTGACCAAACATTGAATGAGGATGACCAAGGCCAATATGAGGATATGTTGAATAATTTAACTCCCGAAAGGATCGCCACCACATAAATTGGTTTTAAAACCTAATGCACCAATAATTTTGTTGCGAAACTTGGATCCATCTGAGGGTCTATGTAATGGTACACGTCTAATTTGCAAGTGCTTAGATAAAAACATAATACAAGCGGAAATAGCAATAGGAGACCATGCCGGTAAAACTGTTTTCATACATAGAATTCCAATGAAGCCTACTAACAGAGAATTTTCTCCCGTTCCATACAAAAGAATACAGTTCCCAATTAGACTATGCTTCGCAATGACAATAAACAAATCGCAAGGTCAAACTCTAGATTTTGTGGGTGTGTATTTAAAAGAACATGTTTTCTCGCACGGCCAGCTTTATGTTGCCTTATCACGTGCAAAAACGGCTTCTTGTGTTAAAGTACTTATTGCACCTTACTTTTTCGAAACAGGAAATAAAAATACAACTAAAAATGTCGTATACAAAGAAGTATTATTAGACTAATAACACATTACTCATTTGTGACATTATAACAGCAATTGTACAGATTTATAAGTCTAGAATATCTGTTGATGTATACTTTTGTTTACTACTGAGACTTAAGATGAAATGACTAACTGTTTCACTCTGCTGCTTGATATTAAAGACGCACAACAACCGTCCACTGTCCGATGCTGTTCAGGTGAATCCTGATCTAAGAGATTGGACTGTTTTGGTCCAGTGTTTGTTCAAGTCGAAGCTAAAGGTGTCTCAATATGGTTCTGATTACAGAAACTACCTATTCTGTGACACAAAGGTTTGTTGCGTTTATTCACCGTACTTTGTTTATGAATGTATGCCATGTAAAATACCTATCTGCCATTATAAATTGCTCATATTTTTCCGTTTATAATCACAGGGCACACTTGTATCTGTGATGACCTATGACCAGGTAGTTGCGAAATTTAATAGGCTTTTGCAGCCTTATAAAAGATATTTCATATCCAATGCCACTGTTAAACTGGCCAAACCAGAGTACCAGGTTGGTGAGTATGGGTACACGTGGACTTTGTATGGTAGGACTCCTGTTGACGCCGTGCGCGAGCCTATTCCGCCAAATATTCCTTATGCTTTTGACTTTATCAACTTTGCGGACATGTACAAGCACGCTGACTCTGACACAGGCATTGGTATGCACGCTATAATATTTCGCCATTTTCTGTTGTTAAAAAAAAAGGTTGATTTATACTTTTACTCTTTCCCGTTACGTAATTCATCCCATGATGAAGTAAGGTTGCCAGAAAGTAAGTGTTTGGGGATTTTTTTTTACTGTTTTCCTACTATTGCTACTGATTTTTGACACAAACTACTTTTCCACAGCAATTAAAGCATTGGTTATTGCTGCATCCTCTGTGCCTCATCCTGCGTACAACTCAGTCCGAGATTACGTTATTGTCAATAAGGAGTAAGTGTATTATTCTCAGAAATTTCATGTACCCATATTGCCATTACTAATTCCCTTTCTTGTAATAAGTGCTTCAGATTATAACCAAGTAATTTTTGTTATACTATTAAACAGAAAACGGATGACGCTTTTGCGCCTGTGGGATGACACATTGGACAATGATGAGTTCAATGTTTCGGCAAAATTACCCGAACCAACCATCATTGTTAAAAGGTCATGTTCTCATATGCTTCATTTTCTAACAGGTTTTTTCATTTTGTTTTACAATTGTCTCATGCCTCGCATCTAGGTCTGTCTGTAAGCACTAGGAAAAATTCATTTTTCCTGCGTGAACCGCCTTTGGAAGAAGATGACTCATTGCTTGACTGGTATGTGTCATGTTCTTCATTATGTATCCGCTTTTGAACATCCACGTTATAACCAACCCTTTCGTATTACCCTAATTCGAAGTGTCTCCTGCCGAAATAACTAGATCCATTCGTTCATTTTAAACAGGTATGCTGAAAATGTTGAGGCATTGAAGAAACTTCTGGATGAAAAAGCTTACGTAGATACCTACAAACTGCTTCCTCCACCAGATGACATGCTGCTTGTCCGTTTGGAAGACTTTGTATCTAACATTCGCGTGGTACGTAAAAGTTCCCCAAATAAAGAAAGCTCCTTACCAATTGAATCACACAGTTATATATATATATATATATGAATACTTTGTAAACTATGATTCAGACAAAAACTGCTTGGGTGGCTGCTACTATGCACATGCTTCCCGCTCAAGAAAAGCTATGGTATAGTGCTTGTGAGCATTGTGGTAAGTCCTTCACTGCAGCGGTAGGCTTTCAAACATCATGCACAGCATGCGGCAAGGAGACAAAACTTCAACCTCGGTATATCCTTTGTGTATGTTCTTCTCTGTTTGATAAATCTCATAACCTAACATGTTCTGTTGCCAAAATGCAGCTGCCATATCGGAGTGTTTCTGAACGATGAAACCAGAACACTTACTGCTATGTTGTTTTCGCTGGTCGACAAGTTGACCGGATTCACAGGGTTTCAGACTAAGGAGGCAGCTAATAAGGTACAAGTCTTCATCTTCAAATTAAGACCCTACTGGATTATATATCAACAATGCCATATTCTTATTTTTGTACATTATAAGTATATATCCCTGTATTAAACATATTCACATATACTTATAATACTGCAAAACAAAATAATACATTGAAGTTGCCATGGAAATTAAAACCTGCAAAAATTCTGCAAATGCTACAATTGTGTGCTTCCTTCTTGTCATTCCAAGTAATCCGACTGCATTCATTTAGTTTAGTGCTATATTAATACTGAATTATTATCTGCCATTGTTAACACTTTTTGCTCTGCCTGAGAACACTCCTTTGTGAGATGCTATTGGTGCAAAATCGATGAAAAGCCTTTGTCATTTGCTTTGTGAAAGGCTTTGACAAAGCTGCACCGAGGAACATCAAATAAGTTACCCTATTGTGAAGGTCTACACCGAACAAGAAATTGCGCCCTTCGAGCCTCCCAAACTATTCTGATAAAGAAGACTGCGATGTTATATCGCCAACGATTCACTGCTGGTGGTTCCGAACCAGAACAACAATTCTTCAGCCCTAAAACAAAGCTGGTTGTTGAAGAGATTGCAAACACATCTACCAACCTAGAGACAACTTGTGCAACCTACCTTTCTCCCAAGAGAGGGCTGATGTTCACTGTTGGCGGTTTAGGTAAAACTCCTTCTGATGCACCTTCCGATATTTCGCAACCAAATGCTGTTGAAACCTCCTGCTCCAGTGGAAATGAATTTCTGCAAAGTCCAGGCAAGAAAATCAAAGGCAAGGAAGAAGAAAAGTAATGTGTAGGGCAGTACCAACGATCCAGCCATGTTTTACCTTGGATGTAGTTATTAGAATATAACTTTTTGTTGTATGCTTTCTTGCAAAGAACAGTCTACATATTAGAACCATTAGTTTCAACATCAAGAAGACTAATGGCATGATAATATGCAGACCTGATCTTGCTTGGCATACTTGCTCCCAACTTTTGTTTGCTGCCCTGTATATGGTATGTTTTCCATTTTCTTTTGGGAATCTTGTGCTTTAGACAGGCACATATTTTGCTTTTTTATGCTGTAAGGTATGTTGGGGTTAACTTCAAGGTGATATCTAAATAAATTGGCTGGTTATGTGATTAATCCTTTGTTTTCTACTATTGTTTGTGCATTGTCATTGATAAAATCAATACTACTTTGTTATCATTCATGTATCATACCAAGAACAATATAACTGTACAATTGCTCTGTCGTTACATTGTATGCATTACTTCGATGGGCGGCCGTGCCTTGCACGGCGTCCATAACACTAGTAATAATATATGTGCGCAACGAACTGATGTTGCTGTGATTAAACTGATTCTGTTTTTTTAACTTTTTTTTAACAACCGTAACTTTTGACGTAGAACTCCGATCATCAAAAAAATTTCTCCAAAACTCATGTTTTTTTTTTGCTCTTTATTTTGAGATCTCATACGATACACTTCCGACGTAAATTTTGAAAGTCGAAAAAATATTTGCATTAATCGGAGCGTTTTTCTTATAAATAACCGTAAATTTTGATTTAGAACACCGATCTTCAAAATTCTTTCACCAAAGTTCATATTTTTTTTCTCTTCATTTTGAGATCTCATACGATACCCTTTCGACGTAGTTATTGAAAGCCGAATTTAATCGCAGCGTTTACACTAACACGATGTGACGTGAATAACAACAACAACAAGAATACAAGAGCGAGTATCGGAACATCATTACCATTACCATTAACAATAGCAGTGTGGGATTAGACAAAAATCATGGACTCGGCAAGCTTTACAACAACGCTGACACCCAATATTACTTTATGGATTAAAACAGAAACAAACCGTAAACTAAAAATCATTTGGACAATAATGTAATCACATTAACACCCAAAAAACTTGTGTATTTTCAAATAACACATTCAATCACAATGGTAAAAAAATTACAACATATATAATAAACAACTTTAACATCAATATATATGATAATTAAGTTACATCAAGGAAATGATTACTCATGCCATTTCTATAAAAAAAATAACATAGATTTACGAGAACCAACTAATTAGTAGTATGTAAATGCAACATATGGCTCTTAGGCACGTGATGATCTTGATTTTTTCTTGTATACTTGTGATGAAACACCAGCATTGCCTCACCATTTTGAATCAACAAACTTCAATCATCTGGGCCAAAACCACCTGCAATAACACCTTTTACTAACAATACATTGTGATATTAACAGTATCAGTAACAAAGTATCAGTAACACAGTATCAAGCTCATTTAAGGCTTAATTCAAGTGACTACTTCAAGGCACACATATCTGGCTCATATAAGGCTTTTAAGGCTTAATTCAAGGGACACAATATCATATCTGGCTCATATAAGACACACAATATCAGTAATAGTATCATATAAGACACACAATATCAGTAACACAATATCAATAACATAGTATCAGTAACATAGTATCAGGCCCATTTAAGGTATAATTCAAGGGACTACTTCAAAAAATCTTCCTCTTGAAGCCTACAAATCAAAATTACATGACAAACTATGAATTTAACACAGAATAACAAGAAACCCAAGAATTGAGCTTTGATTCATCCATTGTTCTTCACCATTCATGAGTTCAGATTACACGTAAAATGAGCCGAATTGCTATGGTGAATCGCATAACTGTTAAAATATAAAAATAAAAATGCTCTGAATCGCACAATCTATTAAAATATTAAAAAAATGCACAATCTGTTCCATGTTTGATTTCACCCAAATGCTCTCTGTCCAGGAAGATTCATAGCACGTCCAAAAAAATAAATGCTCTCCCTGATTTACCGCTGGGCCGATGCCATGTTGGCATGTGTTGCAATATATATAATGCCATCACAGATTGTTTTGCTTTAATCATAATTACACCATATCATAAAGATATTTAATCACTTATGATGTAATTTAAGGGTAATTATAGAGCTACTCCCTCAAATGTACACCATTTTTACTCCCAACATAATCTTGTGATTGTGATTTTTTCAATTTTTTTAATTTCTTTTACAAGTGAAAAACATGTGGTGAGATGATGATGGTGTAAAAATGATGTATACTTGAGGGAGTATCTCTATGACTCCCCTAATTTAAATGTACATGCAAAACTCAAATAAGAGTGTCCACATGACGTAAGTCATAGATTTCGTGGAGGAGTTAGTGCACAAGATAGATATAGAAATTAAGCACATATTAACACAAAAATGTTATATGAAAAATTAATCAAATGTAAGATTAATCAAACACAAGAAGAACACGTCAATTTCCCAACAATTCTCCCCATTTTAATTTGATTAAATTTAGAAATGGTACACTCTTTTAATTACAGCTCTCCCTACATAAGTGTTTGCACAAGCAAATATACTGTTGAGTGGGAGGGGAGAGAGGGGAGAGGGGGGGGGGGGGGTAAGGGGGAGGGGCGGTGAAAGGATTATATGGACATATTAAGCTTACTTCGGTTTTAGGTGTTTTAAGATCAGAGTTACAAAGATAGGTTAAGTTGATTTTAATTAGACGGAAGATCTACTAAAATAAACCGAACAAACCTAAGTTACTAGTGGCATGCATGCACTTTCATCCGTACTTGGATGTATGTGTACACTTACTCGCATATACACATGCAGTGAAGGACCCATGAATTTTTTTCAGGTGGGAGGAGGAGAGGGGGGGGCAAATTCAAAAAAATGTTAAAAACATGCAAGAATGAGTTTTGAACAAGTGACCTCATGTATTTTGAACAAGTGACCTAATGTATAGTTCTAATACTTCTAACCAGTTGAACTAAATAAACAATTACACTAGAATTTGTCTGAAATAATATACATACAGGATCTTTAATATTATTAGAGGGATATACTAGTAACTTCGCACGAAAAGTTGAGTGGGGGCCGTGCACCCCCCCTCAATACACTGGGTACGTCCCTGTACACATGTGCATGAACTTTTATTATAATTATGTGTTCATGTATACGTCGTGAACGCGTGCATACACACACACACACACACACACACACACACATATATATATATATATATATATATATATATATATATATGATGATAGGTGGGCCCATTGGGCCGGTTATCCATAATTGGGCCAGCCCAAAGTGAGGCGAAGAAAGATAATGAATTGGCACGGCAGACCACAATGAATGCCGACTGAAATAGTTGGAGGAGCGGACTCCATCTCATGCTGCTGTAGCAGTATATCTCTGCATTGAACGATCGGTCATGCGGGAGTGTTTCTAGACGTAATGCTCGGCCGAGGATAATGAAGACCGAGTCGAAGATCGGTTCAACCTCTTATAAGCGTGGGTAGATCCCACGATCGAGAACGTCTTGATAATCGGTGATAACCTCCCATCATGTAAAGGAGGGAATCACGATCTACAACTATAAAGGGAATACCCTGAACTACGAGGGGACTTGATTCCGCTTTTATTACCTAAATTGGATACGTGGCGCTTCTCTCAAGAGTTCACCCAAAATCATACCCAAATATTCTTATTCTTGTATTATTTCCTAATTAGAATTGCCCAATTACCCGATTGTCATATACATACAACATCATTTGGCGCTAGAAGGAGGGCCGATTCTAGTTAGTGAGTGATTAATACAGAAAAAATGGCACGAAATCAAGGAAATTCAAAGAAGCGAAAAAATCAACCTAAAAAAGACAAAGTTGGAGAAAAAGCCCAGTCGAAAAATGACCAAGAAACCGGGAAAAGAGTTATGGAAGAAGGACATACAAGCAATCCAGGATGCAATTAAACAAATGTCGGTGTAAAACCTGGCAAATCCCAGAGGTGAGGAAATAAAAGCTATATTCGAGGTAGTTTTGAAAGTGAGAAATCAAGATAATGACAATTACAAGCACATACTCCGATTCAAGCCGCTAAAAAAAAAAAGCGAGCGCGAATCTAGCATACAAGTGGTAGTTACTCATCTAGGTGGTGATAACGCCAGGGCAGAGTTAGATGCCATGCTTAAACCCAAGCAGGATGAATTCAGGCTGGTGTCTCCTTTCACTGAAGACATCGATGCGTTTCCATGTCCTTCAGGGTTTAAAATTCCAAAGATTCAAGCATATGATGGGACTAAGGATCCGTACGATCATATGCATCAATACATTCAGCATATGAGTTTGTATAACGCTCCAGAAGAGATGAAATGCAGGGCATTTGCAACTCTTCTAACAGGAAAGGCAAGAGACTAGTTCAACAAGTTGAACCCCAGATCTATACCGGATTTCCCCACTCTGACCAGAAAGTTCATGCATGCATTCATCGCAGCAAGACCTTTCCAGAGAAACCGGCCTTATTTGCTGACAGTTAGGCAAAAAAGTGATGAAACAGTGTTATAGTTTATCAAGAGATTCAATGGAGAATCATCCCAGATAGCCGATCTGGATGATAAGTTCTTGGTAGCATCTTTCATAGCAGGACTTAGAGAGGGGCGGCTGCATGCGAAGCTGAGCAGCAAGGATCCAAACACAATGGAAGAATGTCTGGAAATAGCATACAGACATTGTCAAGGAGAAGAGGCTAACAGAGCCAAGAGAGAGGAATCCCATAGGGATGCTAAAAAAGGAAAGACTGAGGATAGGAATGACAAAAAAAGAAAATCTTTTTGGGATAGGGTAACTGCTCCTATCTCTGAAAGGTTAGGGAAGAAAGGCGCTTTGCAGGATATAGACCTTATTCCTCTGTACAGACCTCGTGACCAAGTACTGGCGATTATGTAGAAAAAAGGAATTGCCAAGACTCCTCCTCCGTTGAGGGGTCCAAGGGAGAAGAGAGACCACACCAGGTGGTGCAAGTACCATAACGATATTGGACATGACTCTGAACAGTGCAGGGATCTGTTCAGAGATATCGGCGCAGCAGCAATTGAAGGAAAGATCGATGAGTGCATCGATCGAGCGCAAGGAGATAATCCCAGAGGAAGGAGAGAATTCAAAAAACAGAATAACAGCCATGACAGGTACAACTAGAGGAGACACAGAGATCCGTCTCCAGACGCAGATGGGCATAGAGAAAACGCCCCAATTAACACTGTGAACACAATTGTGGGTGGACCAGGAGAATGTAACAAGGCTGCTCAAGAAGATAAGGGGGGCAGTGCAGGAAAGGACGGGGAAGCGAAAAAGCAGAAAGTTATGGGAACCGTTCAGTACGGTCCTAGGGATGCCCTACCAGCCGTCGTGAGCAACGAAGGATTGGTAATAGAAGCGGTTATTCGAAAAAAATCGCCGGAAGGATCTGCGTAGACACCGCAAACAAGAAGAACGATCTTGTATTATAGTGCATTCCAAGCAATGAAGCTAGCTGACTCGGAGCTGACTCCTGTATCAACTCCTCTTTTCGGATTTACAGGGCCACCCATACACCCGGTGGGAATGTTAAAGTTACTGACAACTTTTGGCAAAGGACAACAGAGCAGGACTCTGGTGGTAAATTATGTGGTAGTAAAAGCTCCATTGGCATATAATGTGATTCTGGGAAGACCAGCGCTGATCAACCTAAGGGCAGTGGTATCGCCAGCGCACAACAGCATGAAATTCTCAACTTTCGATGGAGAAGCTACTGTTAAAAGGGATGTAGATGCTGCTAAGAACTGCTACACAGCCACGATCAGTGGAAAAATGAAATTGCAGCAGGTGACGATGGAAGACCTGGTTCCAGATGAAGAAAAAAGTTGGCAGTCCAATGATCACGTGGAATCAATAATGCTAAATGAACTGGACCCTGAATCCACAGTCAGCATAGGATCTTGGATACCGGCTGAACTGAAGCAGATGCTGATCAACACCTTGAAAGATTATCAAGATGTGTTTGCATGGAAAGCGAGTGACATGCCTGGGCTGTCAACAGAGTTGGCTGTCCATAAAAGAAGAGATCTTTTGCCCCAGAAAGGATACAGGCTGTCCAGCAGGAAGTGGAAAAATTGTTGCAGACCAACATGATTAAAGAAGTTATCTACCCAGAATGGCTAGCAAACCCAGTGTTAGTCAAAAAACCGGATGGGAGTTGGAGAATGTGTGTGGACTTCACAGATTTAAACAAAGCTTGTCCTAAAGATAGTTATACTTCCCCTAGAATTGACAGGCTAGTAGATTCTACAGTTGGTTATAAGATTTTTGCTTTCTTAGATGCTTATAAGGGATACCATCAGATTATGATGGACCCTATAGATGCTGTAAAAACCGCTTTTATTACTGAATTTGGTTCCTACTACTATGTGTCTATGCCTTTCGGATTAAAGAATGCAGGGGCTACCTACCAAAGGGCAGTCAATACCATTTTCAAACAGCAGATTGGCAAATCAATGGAAGTATATGTGGATGACTTATTGATCAAGAGCAGGACTCTTGATCAATATTTGAAAGATGTAGCAGAGGTTTGTCAGGTTTTAAGACAAACAGGAATGAAGTTGAATCCAAAAAAGTGCACTTTTGGAGTAAGATCAGGCAAATTTCTGGGTTATATGATATCTAAAGAAGGTATCAGGGCCAATCCTGATAAATTGGAAGCTTTGAAGACCATGCCTGAACCGAAGAATATTAAAGAAGTTCAGCGTTTAACAGGAAGGTTAGCAGCGCTAAACCGATTCTTGCCGAAATCTGCGCAGAAGTCATTGCCATTCTTCAAAATTCTTAGGAAGTCCAGTCCTTCTGAGTGGAATGAAGATTGTAAACAGGCTTTTCAGGAATTAAAAGATCATATCAGTCACTTGCCAACTCTAACTCCTCCACAGGAAGGTGAGATATTATTCCTTTACTTGTCCTTTTGCAATGAAGCAGTAAGTGCTGTGTTGGTAAAGCAACATGGCATGATACAAAGGCCGTATATTTTGTAAGCAAAGCCTTACAAGGGCCTCGAGATTAGATATTCGAGGTGGAGAAATTGGTCTTAGCCCTAGTACATGCCACAAGAAATTAAGACCATACTTCCAAAGTCATCCAGGTGATTGTGTTAACAAACCAACCTTTGAAGCAAATTTTGGAAAAACTGCACAAGTCCGGAAGACTGCAAAGTGGGTAGTTGAATTGGCAGGATTTGATATCGAATACAAGACAAGAACAACAATTAAAGCCCAAGCATTAGCTGATTTCTTGATAGAACAAAAAGCCTTGTCTATAGAGCAAAAGGTCGAAAGGAAAAAAGGAGAAGAAGAACGGTCGAATAAAGGCGACTTTATATGGATGGAGCTTCCAACAAAGAAGGAGCCGGAGCAGGACTCCTACTCATTAGCCCAAAAGGTGAAGAATTCCCATACGCACTTCATTTTGACTTTCAAGCCACTAACAATGAGGCAGAATATGAAGCTCTGATAACTGGATTAAATCTAGCACAGAAGTTAGGAGTGCAAAACACGAAAGTCTATACGGACTCACGACTTGTGACAAATCATATCAAGGAGAATATGAAGCAAAGGAAGGTCCCATGAAAAATACCTTGCAAGTGGCACAAAGGAAATTGCGAACTTCTTAATGGTGGAAGTAGAAGCGGATAACTCGGGCTCAGAACACGAGAGCAGATGCTCTATCGAAACTAGGATCAAATTTCTTGTCCAACAAAAAGGTATTAGTTGAGCAGGTAAAGCAGAAGAGTTGTGATGAGATTGAAGTACAACCAATCACACAGGCAGAAACTTGGATGGATCCGATTGTAATATATCTAAGAGATGGGAGGCTTCCTGAAAGCAAAGTACATGCCAGAAGATTGATAAGACTCTCAGCCAGGTATGCTCTATTCAACGATGTTCTGTATAGAAAATCCTATGCAGCACCTTGCTTGAGATGCGTTACTCCAGATGAGGGAGATTATGTGTTAAGGGAAATCCATCTCGAATTTGTGGAAATCACTTGGGAGCAAGAGCTCGCCAGAAATGTAGGCTATCTGAGTTATTATCGGCCGAAATGCAAGATGACGATAGAATCGGGTTAGAACTTGCCGGACATGCCAGTGCATAGTAATTTATCACATAATCACTGTGATGAGAGATGATACCAATGGTATCCCCATGGCCTTTTGATCAATGGGGAGTAGACTTAGTGGGTCCATTACCCCGAGCACCGGGAAATTTCAAGTTTTTAATAGTGGCAGTGGATTATTTCACTAAGTGGGTGGAAGCTGAACCCTTAACCACCATCACAGCCAACCAAATACAGAAGTTCCTATGGAAAAATATTCTATGCAGGTATGGGATCCCTAAAGTTCTCATTTCTGATAATGGCACACAATTTGAAGATCAAGGAGTGCAGACTTGGTGCACCAACCTAGGAATCTCTCAACACTTTACATCGCTGGCTATCCCCAAGCCAATGGGCAAGTCGAAAGCGCATAAATAGGCGAGATAAAGCGAGGATCAAGAAAAGATTGGAACAAGAGGGGTCTCATTGGGTAGACCATCTCCCAAATATCTTATAGGCATACATGACTACACCAAATGCTGCTACACAGGAAACTCCATACTCCTTAACATATGGATGTGAGGCAGTAATACCGGCAGATATTGGACACAAGTCTCCCAGGATGTAATTATACTTGTCGAAAACACATGAAGTAGAAATGTCGCATGTCAAGGACGAGTTGGAGCATAAACGCGACATTGCAACGATCTGAGATGGCCAAATACAAGCGGAGGATTGCCCAACACTACAACTCCAAAGTTAGAGGTACGTATTTTAAAGAAGGCGATTTAGTATTGAGGCGAAATGATGCCAGTAAGCAAGGCCCCACTGGAAAGCTAGACCCAAATTGGGAAGGTCCTTATAAAATTATCAAAGTGTATGGAAAAGGATCTTATCAACTAGCTAATGCCTCTGGCAAAACTGTTCCTAGAAGTTGGAATGCTGTTCATTTAAGGAAATTTTTTCCTTAAATTAATTTCATTTTTTTTTCTCTCAGTATTGCTACCTTGAATATAGATCTCTTTTAATTCTGTGATTGTTATATGATATTTTAACTTGTGTCGAAGCACGAAACTAAAAACAGAACATGGCGGCGCAAGTATTCTGGGCAGAGGTCCCACCTAAACAATGTAAATGCCAAACTTGCAGTGCAAGGGCATTCTGGGCAAAAGTCCCACCTAAAAAATACAAAAGCCAAACTTGCAGTGCAAGGGCATTCTGGGCAGAGGACCCAATTAAAAAGCACACAAAGGCTAAACTTGCAGCGCAGAAAAATCCTATGCAGGGCACACAATTGAAGATTATAAACACCAAACTTGCAGAGCAAGGGCATTCTGGGCAGAAAACCCAAATAAATAACCCAAGAGTATTAAACTTGCAGCGCAAGAAAGTTCTGTGTAGATCACATAATCAAAGAATGTTAACATCGAACTTGCAGAGCAAGAGTATTCTGAGCCGAAAACATTAATGTTCTATGCAGCATATAAAGAAACATAAAGAAGCTAAGGTTAAAAAAATCCTAACTTCTTTGCAGCACAACAAGAAGATGAGGCTCTAAACAGAGAATATCAAATTCAAAGATTCAAACAGAGAATATCAAACTCAAATGTCATTGACAGAAAATAGCATACAAAGTCATTACATCAAAAGCTGCTCAAAAAGGCAACTAAATTACAAAGATTTCAAAAGACAAACTAAGAAGATGGAGTATCAGATGGCTGGGCAGAAGCACTAGTCGAAGGCTGAGCAGGTTTTTTCTTGGCATACTTGCGGACAATGTCCTCCCCACTTTTGTACTCGTCATACCGCTTCGTGAAGATTTACGCTTTGCTTTTTATCATATAATTTATGATTAGGCAAAGTGCTAATCGATGGGCGTAATTTCTACGGTCCGTCAAACAAAGACTCGAAACCTTAGCGAGAATCTACCCTCTAACCGGCGGTGTACCGGGTCGAGTGTAGGATAGTGCTTGAGGAGTCCGAGGTCGATCCCACAGAGATTGGCTTTGAGTACCACAGTTGACTTATTTCTCAGTTCAGGTCAACAAGATAGATATGGAGTTATACTATTGCATAAAATAAAGATTACACTACTCGAATTCTAAACGCTTAAAAGAAGTATGGCGAACTACGATCCAAATGGATTACTTTACCATTAGAATGATTGCCCTGGAGTGTGCCTTACTCTACCTTGCCGTCTAACAATAACTCATAGGACAAACCCCGTGATTGGGACTAAACTTGATGACTAGGGCGTCAATCTAGTACACGGTAGGTGTCGACTACCTTTCAAGCCCAAAACTTCTACGGTCCCGAAACCCGTTCCCACACGCGCCGCAACATACATTTATAAGCTAACGTGTGTGCAACTATGAAAAAGGTTGTCAATCTCATTCAAAGCTATTAAAACAATCAAAACAAGTTTCGTGATGTGAATTATCGATTAGAACGTTAAATTACGCGCTACACTACCTCCCGGTTCGTCTCTCTAATGGTGTTTCACCCACCTTCACATAGTTCAACCATACGAAGAATCTAGCTACTCATAATCGAATCTATGTTATACAAACAAGATAAAAGCATCACAACAACAATAAAACAACAAGAACACATACCCATTTCGATTCAAATTGAAGAACCAAATTCGAGCTCCAAAAGGACAAATCTTGTCACTTGAAATGTTACAAATCGAAGCTAAAAGTTATATAATCAAAGAGAGGATCGAAAGACGATTCTAATGATATATAGCACGTTATCTAACACCTTGGGACGAAGAAAATCGCCCAAAATCGCCTAAGAGAAGTTGGGGTAAGCGTGTTTGTTCCATTAGGGTTGGAATGAGGGAGTATTTATAGGTGGAGCAGAAAAATACGCAGAAAACTGGCCCTGGACGCCAGTCCAGGGCTTCTGGACGCCAGTTCACCTGAGTTTTGCATGAAGATGGAAGCTTGTTCTTGAGTGGACGCTCGTCCAGAATGGCCTTCAGTATTTCCACCATAACTTCACTTCTAGGGATCCAAATGAGATGATTCAAGATGCATTGGAAAGCTGATTCATTCCTCTACAACTTTCATCAAGAAAACTTTCCCTGAAAATGCCTCCAAGTGTGACCAAAATGCCCATGAAGTGACTGGTTCTGCTTTGAATCGCTTGGACGCCCGTCCACTGAAGATCTCAACTCTCTGAATCAAATTGGGCATTCTGGACGCCCGTTTGCACATCCTGGACGCCCGTCCACATCCCCGGACGCTCGTCCACTTTTCCGGACGCTCGTCCACTTGAAGTCTCAACTCTCTGCATCAAAAAAAGGCACCCTGGACGCCGCTTCATATTTCGGACGCCGATCCGTAACCCAACTCAGTCTTTTGCTCATAACTTCACTTCTAGGGCTCCAAATGAGGTGATTCAACATGCGTTGGAAATCTCTTTTAATCCTCTACAACTTGCATCAAGACACCTGGACCAGAAAATGCCTCCATCATAGGCCAAAATGCTGCTGAAGTGAACGTAGGGTGAGGGCAACAATTATCTTCTTCCTTTTCTTCATTTTTCTCCTTCTTTGGCTCATTCTTGCACCTTGATGATACTTCTCATCATAAATCTTTGCCTTCCGGGTTCTCGAGACACCCTAGTCCTGCATCCATATGAAACAACAAGCAAGCGTGTAACCCCGCAAACTACGGGTGCTCGGGAAAACGAGTATAAAATGCTAAAATAAGGCCGAGTTTACGGAAAACCGACAGTCACTCGACGTGCAATAAAAACCTCATTTCATACTCCAAATAGGGTCTAAACTAACCCGAATCATGCCAGAAATGTGATAATCGTGGGCTAAACTGTACATAAATGTACAGTAAAGTTGGTTCCTATCATAATCACTAAGTCGGCTGGCTTAGCATCATCAACACCCAGAGTATATCCTCTACGCAGAGTAGGAGCCAATATGATTTGGATTTCCTCAAGGGTCTCAGGAGCAGCTTTATACCCTGCAATAACCTTCTGAACAACGTTCTGAACAGGAAATTCCTCCATCTGCCTCAAGGTTTCGTCAAAATCGGCCTTCATCTTCTTTACAGTGGCAAGATGTTGTAGATGCTCCTCATTCAGTTTTGCCAGCAGATGATCTTTTAAGTTCAACTGTTCCTCCTGAGTAAAGATCAAATCCTCAGCTTTGGCAAGGTCAGATTTCAACTTCTCAATTTCCAGATGAGCAGCGAGATTGGCTTCTTCCAAACTGGCTACTATAGCATTGGCCTCATGGTTGGATTCTTCCAAACTGGCCACCTTAGCATTGGCCTCGTCCAACTGGATCACCTTGCATTATGAGCAGAAATGTCTTTGGCCATACTAGCAGTTTTCTTATGCAAGGCCTTACCCAGGCGGTAACACTACAAAAGAAAATGTCTTAGAGCCAAATGAAATGAAAGGAAAAATGAAAACTTTATGAAAGACCACTTACAGAATCTACAAAATCATCAGCAGACATGTCCTCAAAGTTGAAAGAGGAATCGCTCATAGAACTGCCAGAGGGGGTGGACCTATGCCTCTTCTTCTGCCTTTGGGAAACGGTCTTGAGGGGAACTGCATCCAGCCCAGTAGTTTGACCCCCGGGGAGATCTTCTTCAACAGTCAGATCCACAGGATTAATGGTGCTCAGGGTATTTTGGTCAGAAGGATTAGCAGTAGGAATTTCTTCCTGCACAACAGTACCAGAGCTAGTGCCTATCTCTGCATCCTCTTGCTGACCAGAAACGTCACCGCCTTCTGGAATAACGGACAAAGTCCGCTCAGAATCTCATACCGTCTGTTCCGTTTCCTCCTCCTCCTCCTCAACGTCGATATTGATCAAGTCATCTATATTGGCCACTACAAGAAGAAAGAGATAATTAAGTATAATCAAAAATCAAAACAAAATGCAAGTACAAATATACATTTTATCAGATTTCTTGGAGAACTCCACGTAGCCAACAGCCCTGCACCTGGTCGAGTAGCATCTATCGAAAGCGTAACTTATGAAGTCTAAACTAAGGAAATCTTGTTATTAACAAGGTATTGGGACGATGTAGCATCAATGAAATCTTCCAACTTGTCCTTCATGGATGCAGATATTCCACCGCCTAAAAGTGCCATCCGAATTATGTTTCACGAAGAAGAAGTGTTCTTGCCACTTCTTCTTGGTCTTATCTTTGCCGATTATGGGGATAATCGAGCCTTCGCCCTACGACAAAAATGATACCATCCTCCACTCCCTGTGTCAATTTACACCGGTAAAAATTCCTAAATAGCTTCACGAGAAAAGGGGTGGTGTTCGACGACACACCAAATCATGAAACCTATGAGGAATTTAACGCTATTTGGATGAATCTGGCCAACTCCTAACTTATAATACTTCATTATTTCTACACACCCCGAGGGAAGAAGGAATCTTAATCCACTATGGAGCTGATCAGCATACACCGTACAAAAACCTGCTGGAGGATTGTAAGCGTACTCGGTCGGTTTGGGAGAACAACTTCCGAAGGCTCAAGTCTGATCCGATAGGTTTTTAACAGATTGGCAATTTCGGTTTTGGTCATCTTGCTAGCAACTCCGTGACAAGCCATGATAGCCTTGGTTTTATCAAATCGAGTAATCTCCTTTTTAGGGTATTTAAAAAGCGAGTGGTCTTCCGGATATTGATGGACGATGGAAGTGGGGTAAAAATCCCGGAGGAAGAAGATGAGAAGGTAATGAGACACAAAGGGTTATCCCCAAAAGTGGAGGTATTTCTCAAATCGATTGAAGAAGATGGATGATTGGGGTTTATTACCGTTTCAGAACAGAACACAGGGTTAGAAGAATTCACTTCTTCACTTTCTATGGCCCTAGAACTTTTTTGTGGAGACTCAAACAGTTTTTCGATAGAATCGCTGGAAGCAGTATCGGCTCTCAGACTCATGAAAGAAATAAAAAATCACAAGACACAGGGGACAATGTAGAAGTGAAACTTACTTGTAACTGCCGAAGTGCGTTTCCAAAAATCTGATATAGAAGTGGCGTTTGACAAGAGAAGTGATTATATGACAGGAAGTGGATACGACGCAATGGTTCAATGCACAGTTATAATGATGACCAAGCGTGACCTGGCCTCGTTTCAAGTTATAATGATGGCAGAAATTAAAACGTCTCAGACTAAGGCGACTGTAAAGCAGTCCACCCTAGTCTGGGGGGACTTATGATGATAGGTGGGCCCATTGGGCCGGGTTATCCATAATTGGGCCAGGCCCAAAGTGAGGCAGTAAAGATAATGAATTGGCACGGCAGGACCACGAATGCTGATCAGAATAGTTGGAGGAGCAGGACTCCATCTCATGTTGCGCAGAAGTATATCTTTAGACAGAACGATCGGCTGCGCAGGAGTGTTTCTAGACAGAATGCTCGGCTGAGGATAATGAAGACCGAGTCAGCATCAGTTCAACCTCTTATAAACGTGGGTAGACCCCACGATCAGCAACGTGCAGAAGTAATCGGTGGTAACCTCCCATCATGTAAAGGAGGGAATCACGATCTACAACTATAAAGGGAATACCCTGAACTATGAGGGGGACTTGATTCCAGTTTATTACCTAAATTGGATACGTAGGAAGCTCTCTCAAGAGTTCAGTCCAAAATCATACCCAAATATTCTTATTCTTGTATTATTTTCCTAATTAGAATTGCCCAATTACCCGATTGTCATATACATACAACATCAATATATATACACACGTAATCATGGAATTTGACTTCATTGGAAAGAGGGATTTGAACATATATATGGATACTTTGCTAAGTTTAATCTGAGGATGATCCGTTAATGGAATACCCCACATTGTATCCTGCTCAAAGGTAGAAAATTTGGTTGTATGATAATCCGTTGAGTCACAATGGTTGTATATCTATCATTACTCGTCTCAAATACGAACCAAAACAAGGACCCAAACATCAATATGCATTGCTTTCTAGGGTGGTAAATTTCCCGAAAATCCCGACCCGTCCCGAATTCCATCCCGGTCCCGTCTCGAAAAATCCCGATCCCGAAAGTTTCCCGATCCCGAAAATTCGGGATTTTTTCCGACCCGAAAAATATGGGAACGGGATCGGGTATAAAACTCAACCCCGTCGGGTTCCCGATCCCGACCGAATATATATATATATATATATATATATATATATATATATATATATATATATATATATATATATATACACATCTCTAAATACTAAAAAATAAACATACTACACTCTCTGCTTCCGTTGTTTTTCAATTTCTCTGCACCTCTCTTCTGCTATTTATTATTCCAAAGTGTTCTTCCTCACAAAAGCCACCGGTTGTCGACTCTGTCGCCGTTAACTCATTTCTCTGTCCCCATCTTTTGAACTATTGTTTTGATCAAATAATTGTTGTCATTTTTTATATATTAACATGAATATTTTTTAACATCATATGTTCGGGACATTCATTTCCGACCCGGCGGGATCCCGAACATTCGGGTATCCCGAGTATCGGGACCCGACGCTTATCGAGAAGAAAAATTGAATCCCGAATCTTGTCGGGACGGGTTTCGGGTAGGAGGTTTACTGGTCGAGTCCCGACCCGATGCCACCCCTATTGCTTTCTCTGTTTTCTTGAACTCAATGCATCATCCAATGCCATAACCGGCAAATATCATCCCAGGAAGAATCATTGTCAAGCAAATACTACGAAAATAATAGGCTCTTCATCGATTTTTTTTTTCTTATTCAAAAATATCCGGAAAGGAAATGGTTTTCGTTAGAGTATAAGCAAAGCCTTACCATTTTTAAAATCCAAGAAATCCAAAATGGAATGAAGAAGTGCGACAGCCCTGGTAACTCTCAAAAGATAAGGATTCCTTTCCAAAAAGACCCTACATGAGAATATGAGCAGACAATGAAACAAGTCTCAGGAAAAACGGAAAATATTGTAGAATTTCGTAACAAAATTCTCTGACCTGGATGTATATTGTTATCCTAAAACTACTGTTATTTTCCCTCTTTTTTAATTACCCCTGATTTGCACATCACCATCAAACACCATTATGATACTAAGTGCATGTACAAACATGAACTCGAATGTTATCATGCATTCGAAGAACACTTCAAAGAACACTTCAAAACTTTATCATGAATCAAAAAGCTCTTAGAAGGGTAAACCCTACCCCCGAGGGTCCCCATACTCCCGATCCCACAGGTGTATGGAGATGTAAATCTGGGTACCTAGTAGCTTAGAACACAGACTGCCCATTGACATGAGACAAAGAGCGATTCGCCCCTTGTGGGGTTCGAACCTTAGACCTCCCGCTCCTGTTCAGGCTATTTTTAAACACCCGTGCCTTCAAAAAGCTCTTAGAACTCCTTTTTCCTGAGGTATGTGCTCAGTGCACTCCACCTTTACTAAGGGTCCATGGACCAAGCTTAAAAAAAAAAACGACGCTGCGTCGTTTGAGTTTTTTTAATATATATTTTTTAATTTTTATTTATTTATTTATTTTTTTAATTTTTATATATTTTATATATTATAAAATTTATCAAACAAAAAAATATCCCACCCCAATCCCCAAATTAAACCTGTCGGCTTTTCCCCCCTCTTTCTCCATAATCAGCCCCTGCTCCAGCCTTCCCCCTCCTCTGCTCCTCACTTCCTCCTCTGCTCAGCCTCTGACTGCTCCTTGCCTCCACCAGTCCACCCTCCGGCACAGCCTGCTCCTCGCCTGAGTCGCCTCCACCTCCGGCAAGATTCAAGATTGGCGCAAAGCATTGAAAGCAATAAGGTAAAACATAAAATAAAAGCACTCCCCTAATTCCCTTTCATCTAATCATCTTTATAAATTATAATAGGTTCATTTTATTAGTTGATTTTGTTACTTGTTAATTGTTAGCTGAAAAAATTTATTGCTTGGATATGAAATACAATGTTGCTTGGATAACCAGTTTGTGCTAAATGCTAAAAAACAATTTTAATTTGAATGATTTATAGGACAATTTTGTGATGACGGATATCAGAAAGTTTATGACTACACGAAAAGTGTCAGAGGACGTAGAAACAAGATTAAGGGAGGGTGCCTCTTCTGATGTTGGTAGTGCATTTGTCATTGCTAGAGTCTGTTGCCATAAAATCAGCTAGTAAAGAATATGTTGATGTGAGTAGTATCCCTACAGATCCAGCGAAAAGAAAAAAAAATCTGATTATCGCCCGAATCAACTTGATGAGATAAGGAGGGCTTATTTGATAAAAGGACCTTGTCAACCTTGTTCGCATAATTTCCCTTGGAGAAGCATAGGAAATAGACAACGTCGATTTAAGCGGGAGTGGTTTGATGAGTTCTCAAATTGGTTAGAGTATAGCGTGAAAGAAGATAAAGCATATTGCTTGTGTTGTTATTTATTTAGAGATCAAATTAACAATAAAAAAGGTGGGGGTGGAGGGACATTTATAAGTAAAGGATTTTGTGGGTAGAATAAGAAAACCACTTTGGATGATCATGTTGGTGGTGTTAATAGTGCCCATAATTTGGCGGTAATTAAGTAAGTGTCATGATCTAATGAACCCAAACCAAGCCATTGATCTTTCCTTTCATAAACAAACACAGGTTTCCGCACATGAATATAGGATTCGACTCAATGCTTCTATTGATGGTTGTAAATACTTGTTGCACCAAGGGTTGCCTTTTCGTGGTCATGATGAGTCGGAAAAATATTTAAATAGAGGAAACTTCCTTGAATTGATTAAGGTAATTGCTGAATAAACTGATTTGGTTGGTAATGTTGTTCTTAAAAATGCTCCAAAAAATAATCAAATGGTCTCTCTTGTCATTCAAAAGGATATTATTCATTGTTTTGCACAAGAGATTTTTAAAAGATACTTGAAGAGATTAATGGTGATTGTTTTTCGTTGATGGTGGATGAGTCTAGTGATGTATCCGGTAAAGAACAAATGGCAGTGGTTTTTAGATTTGTTGACTCTTACAGGAATGTGAAAGAGAGGTTTATTTGTGTTATACATGTGCAAGAGACTATGGCATTGTCTTTAAAATCTGCTATTGATAATTTGTTTGCTAAATTGGGTTTGAGTTTGATGTCAATCCGGGGTCAAGGCTATGACGGGGCAAGTAATATGTCCGGTGAATTCCATGGGTTGAAAGCTTTAATTATGAATGAGAACAAGTCTGCACATTATGATCATTGCTTTTCTCATCAACTTCAATTGGATCTTGTTGCTGTGGCTGTAAAGAATTTAAAAATTGCGGATTTTTTTCGTATGGTATGTTGCTTGTTGAATTTTGTTGGGGCTTCTTGTAAGCGTAAACACATGATTCGGGAAAGTCAAGCAAAAAAATTAGAAGAGGGAATTGCTAGTGGTTTGATTGACAAGGGAAAGGGATTAAATCAAGTGTTGAGTCTTATAAGAGTCGGTGATACACGTTGGGGGTCTCATTATAAATCATTGATGAACTTGGAAAGGTTGTACTCTACTATTACTGAAGTTCTTGATTTTGTTATAGTTGAAGGTAGAGATGTGTATAAAAAATGTGAAGCAAAAGGTTTGTTGAAGTATTTCAAGTCATTCAAATGTGTTTTCTATTTGCAAATGATGTTGCTTATATTATCGATTTCAAATGAATTGACAATAGCTTTGCAAAGAAAAGATGAAGACATTTTGAATGCTATGTCACTTGTTAAATCCGTCAAGGAGAGATTACAAGAGGTAATAGATGATGGTTGGGAAGGTCTCTTACAAAAGATCACCACATTTTGCAATAAACATGGAATTGATTGCTTGGATATGGCTGCTTCTAAGAATTCTCGGTGTAAAGGTAACATTACAAATGATTTTCATTATCGTGTGGAAACCTTCTATGCAACTATAGATATGCAACTTTTGGAGCTTAATAAGCGATTCAATGAGATTAATTCCGAGCTACTTCGTATTGCTTGTTTGAGTCCTGCTAATAATTTTTGTGCGTTTGATGCAAAAAAGTTGGCAAGGCTAGCTCAATTTTATCCTGATGACTTCTCTCGAGTAGAGTGCTCGACACTTGAAAACCAATTACCGACCTATATTTTGGATATACGAGGAGATGACCGGTTTAGTTAATTGAATGGGCTTGGCAATCTATCTACAATTTTTGTGGAAACAAGAAAACACTTGGTTTATCCACTTGTGTATCGACTTTTGAAGTTAGCATTGGTTTTACCGGTTACAACAACAACTGTGGAAAGATGCTTCTCTGCAATGAGAATTATCAAGACGGATGGATTTACGGAACCGGATTCATGATGATTTTCTGAATGAATGTCTTGTTTGTTTTATCGAAACCGAGTTGTTTAATGGTATTAAAAATGATGCCATAATTGAACGATTTCAGAAAATGAAAAAGCGTAGAATATCGTTGTAGTTTTACGGTTGTATGATGAAACATTTTGTGTTTTTAGGATTTAACGGTTGTAATTTTTAAACTATGTATTTCAATAAAATATTATGTCATTTTGGACCCCGGTCAAATTCTTTTCTGGCTCCGCCACTGTATGTGCATCCATGCATAAAATGACCCTTCAACTAGAACTTAATTTACCAATAACTTCAGTATTTTTCAACTTTAAAAACTATTCAACCCAGTTACATAAAGATAAAATTTACATGGTTTTTCCCAAATGTCTAGAATTCTTTGTAAGGCTTCTTGACCTAGAAATTTTCCACTTCTAAACTTAATGGAACAGAGGGGATTTTCCACTATTTCGTCTTCAGTAATTTATATAAGACGAAAGAGGCTATAAGGGGTAAAGCAGGAATAGCATTACGATTTTCAGCTATAAAGATTCTTGCTAGGAGTGTAATCGAGCCGAGTCGAGTCGATACTCCTTAGAGCTCGAGCTCGAGCTCGACTCGAGTAAAAAGTTCGGGCTTGAAACTCGGCTCGAGCTCGATCGTGCCATAAAAAGACAAGATCAAACTTGACTCGCTAAATACTCGATATAGCTCGGCTCGACTCGGCTCGTAAACTCGATTATTTTTCTAGAATTCATTTAATTTTTAATGAAATGTGGCAAGAACGAACTCGACTCGATTAATACTCGACTCGAGTAATATTTTTTGAGTTATAAAAAATAATATTTTATAATAAATTTAATTAATTAAATAATTATTTAATCAAGCTCGATAAGCTCGCGAGCTACTCGATTACTATATTATAAAACTCGAGATCGGCTCAGTTAATTATTCGAGTAGCTCGACTCGAGCTCGAACTCGAAAAAAACCAAATCGAGTCATACTTTTTTGCAAGTCGAGTACGAGTAGCTCACGAGTAGCCCAACTCATTTACAGCCCCAATTCTTGGTGTGTTTGTCCATGATGATGTTGGAAATTTTCGTGTATTAATTCCGGGGTTTCCTAGTGACAATCTATTCAAGCTTCAAGAACAATAAAAACGATATAACAGGGGGTGGTTTGTATGAGTTTTAGATTGGATTTGAGATATTGTATCTCAAGTTGCCTACGTATCATGTGAATTAGTCAGGAATCAAGTCTCTCGTAGTTCTTTAGGGATTGTTTATATAGAAGGGCTTGAGCCCTAGGCCTGCATGGACAGTGTCCTTGTTGGACTTTGATTTCGCATTCCCTAAGGAAGAGATAATTACGATTTTATCTTCTTAATTGTAGGAGATAATCATACTGATTTAAATATAGGATCAGAGCCTATATTGCTGAGGATTCTTTCCATGTTTATCTTATTTTAGTATGCACGTGGACTACTATGTTTAGGACTTCTCAGGCCGACCTGTGGTGGACGGGAACGTCCTGCCGAGCTAGAGTCTGCCGAGCTGACTCCCCTCTAGGGGTTCGGACCAGAGCTCGCGCCTACTTGTAGGCTAAGGCTGGGTCTTTGACCTTTAAGGTTCGTATTTCCTTTATCTGTATTTATTGCTAAGTTGATGTGGAGATGACACATGGCGAGGTGTTGGTCCGACCTCCGTCATAAGCCCCCCAGATCTAGCCGATATCTTGAGGTCAGCTCTGAACGGTAAATGTGGTGGCTCGGCACGGTCATCCAGGCACGGAGGTTTGTGAACTTGACCTGCCAGGTGGGAAGGACGACATTATGACGCTGTCATAACTGTCCTAATATTTGAGGCATCATTGCCCACTAACTCGAATCGGGAAGGTTTCCGAGACGTGTTTGGGGCTTATAACCCCCGTCACGTCCGTCATTTCATCATACTGCTATCAAACCAGAAGATTGTGGCTTTGACGACTGCTCTTCTTCTACTCCCAACTTCAATTTTTTTTGCAAGTAAGTCGTCTCTTCGCATCTGTTTGGAATTTGTTTTCCCTTCATCGCATGTTTCTTGTTATTCCCCTTAGTCAGTTTAATCGACGTCCACCGGAACCTTACAAACCGAGATGGCCGTTACCGGAAGTGGGGGCGTCAAATCCATTCTCTCTCAAGGAGATTAGATGAAATTTGTGAGCTTTATGGGATCGACAGAGAGAGATATGCACCCATGTTTCCCTCTGATGCACACCATTTTGTACATGACCCGCGGGAGGGGTTTTGCACCGTTCACAGGGAATACTTCGAGGTTGGCCTTAGGCTTCCTTTCTGTCCGGCTCTCCTTGTTGTGCTTTGTCATTTCGAGCTAGGGTTCTCTCATAAAGCCCCCAATGATGTCAGGGCCATTATTGGGTGTGCTATTTGGTGCCGGTTAATTTGCTTCAAGTTTTATGTGCGGAGGTTTAGATACTTTCACCACCGTGTGGGGGTGAAGGACCACCCACGGTGGTATTACTTCTCTCTTATAACTGGGCATTCGAGTAACGTTCCTATTATCCCTAAGGGAGGTACATCTCACAAACGGTGGAAGGAACGATTCTTTTTCATTCGGCATGACGATTATCCGGAGTTAAGTCGGTGGAACTCGGGGAGTTAGGTAAACACGAATGCCCCGAGCTTGATGAAGATCTAGTGAAGGGGATCCATGAGTCAGGATATTCTATTTTGTGGGATGACATGTATGACGAGTTGATCGCCGTGGATCGGTTAGAAGATGCGGGGCCCAGCCCCTATAAAGCCTTTAGTAAAAAGGATTGTGCCATATGTAAGGATTTCCTGTTTTCCCATTATATTCTACACCTGTACTTGTTTGTTTCTTTAACTAACAGCTTCTCTGATTTATGTGCAGTGGACGATTTTGCCGAACTGATTGCTGGTGCCGAGAGTGAGGCTAAGGTCAGCCAATCTGGGCAGAGCTCTGGGATGACGGCAAGTGTGGAGCCTCCTCCGACTCAGCCTTTGGGCACGAACTAGGACACTACCTCAACAGTGCCTTCTTCCTCCCAGTCTATTTTGGAGGAAGTTTACCTGACTTCCCAGGATGCATCTGACTTAGGAGGGAAAGAGGGAGATGGTCTGCATCTCCAAAAGAAGAGCAGATCCAGGGTTGCTGACAATCCACCGGAGAGGCCCATCAAGAAGGGCCGAACTGGTGCGCTCCGCGAGGGAGTTCATGGGTGAGAAGGCCCAGAAAATGCTGCTTCTGATCAGGAGCGTCTGTCCAAGATGTCAGACGAAGAGCTGTCCGTGGTCGGCTTCAAGTCCATGGAATTCCTAAGTTCCTTCCTCATTTCTGTGTTACGACCGTGCTCATCTATCACTTTCATTCTTGAGATTTGTTTTTTTCTTTGTTCAGGGGACTCTGGTCGGGCAGGAAGTTTTCCGAAGATTAGGGAAAGCTTCTGCAGACATAGCCGATCAGAAGAAGAATGTGGCCGACACGCGGGAGGGTCAGGTGAAGTTGAAGGTCTCCGTGGAGTCCAAAGACAAGGAGATCAAAGCTCTCAATGAAAAGCTTTAGACTAGGGAGGCCAAGCTGAAGGTTCTGGTAGATGAACTCACTGGGGAGAGGAAAGGAAGGGAGCAGGCTACGGCTGAACTCCAAGCAAAACTGGCTGAACTGGAGGCCGGTGCTCTAGCTCGGGCTATTGAGACTATCTAGGCATATAAGGCTTCATAGGACTTTGCTAATGCTTTGAAGCTGCTACTCATCCCCGTCCTGAATCACGGATATACTCAGGGTGTGGATGAAGCCAGGGGTCAGTTTCTTGGCCTTGTCATACACACTCTTCCCAAGAAGATTTATTATAAACCAGGAATAAGCAAGGTCTATGATGAGCATCTAAAAGAGTTCAAAGCGGAAGTGGGCATTGTGTCCAAGTACTCCACAAAAGTCTGCTGCTACTACCAGCTCTTCAGAGCCTAAGCGAAATCCGAACACAGAATCTTAGCTCCATAGGGTTTATGGATTTGTACTTTTCGTTTCAAGTTTTTTGTTGTTTTTGTTTCAGAATTGTAATCCTCTTCTTTCTAATAATGAAAAAGATTTTTATTCTAAGCAATTTTAAGTACTTACTTAAGCACTTTATTTGAATATTTTAAGTACTTGGTTTAAGCACTTGTATTGGTGGGGTATGCTTTACATTTCAAGTTTCAGAAAACAAATAATGAAGCAGAGTATAAATCCCTGATTACCAGGCTCAGGTTGGTAGTAAAACTTGGAGCAAGGAATCTACAGGTTTTCAGTGACTCCCTACTTTTGGTGAATCATGTTAATGGAGAATATGAGGCAAAAGAAGAGCCAATGAATAAGCATTTAGTGGTGGCCCATTCACTACTACATGAGTTCCATTCTGTGCAGATCGAGCAGGTTTCTCGATCTCAGGACAACATGGCATATGTACTTTCAAAGTTAGCATCTAACTTTGTGTCAGATAAGAAAGTGTTAGTGGAACAACTATCAGAGCGTAGATATGATCAGAAAGTTGTTCAGCCAGTTACTCAGAAAAACACTTGGATGGATCCAATCGTATCCTATTTGAAGGATGGAATTCTTCCCGCAGATAAATCTCAGGCCCAAAAGCTAAGGCTTTTAGCAAGCAGGTATTCCCTCTTTAATGAAATACTTTACAGAAAGTCTTACATATCTCCCTGGCATGGATGCACCTCAGAAGATGAAGGAAATTATCTTCTTTGAGAAATTCATCTGGGAATCTGTGGGAATCATTTTGGAGCAAGAACTCTAGCCAAGAAATGTCGTCTGTTTGGCTATTATTGGCCGAACATGCAGCGGGACGCAAAGAACTCGTACTGAAGTGCAAGTTGTGTCAGGTACACGATAATCTGTCTCACCAGGCTTCCTAGGTGATGGTCCCGATCGTATATCCGTGGCCCTTTGATCAATGGGGCATAGACCTAGTCGGACCATTTCCTCGAGATCTAGGTAATCTCAAGTTCATGGTCATAGCAGTTGACTACTTTACCAGGTTGGTAGAAGCCAAAGCCTTAACTACGATCACGGAAAAAGCTATCCAAATTTTTTTCTGGTAGAACATAGTGTGTAGGTATGGAATTCCCAAATCCCTGATCTTAGATAATGGAACTAAGTTCGAAGATAGAACTGTCAGAGCATGGTGCACCGAGCTGAGCATCACACAACACTTCACATCTGTTGGCCATCCTCGAGCAATTGGATAGGTTTAACAGACTAACAGGTAGATCAAAACTGGTTTGAAGAAGAGGCTATAAGAAGTAGGATGAAATTGGGTGGAACATCTGCCCAACATATTATGGGCAAATCGAACTACTACGAACTCGGCTACATGAGAAACACCCTTCTCCTTAGCATACGGATGTGAGTCAGTTATCCCCACTTAGATCGGGCTCTCATCCCCCATAACAGAGCTTTATACCAAAGCACATCGAGAAATCAAACTAAGACACTCGAAAAATGACCTAAAGGAAGCCCGAGATGTGGCTTTGATCAGAATGGCCAAGTATAAACAAAGTATTTCTCAGTACTACAACTCCAAAGTCAAGCACTCTTACTTCAAAGAAGGGGATTTGGTGCTAGGAGGAATGAAGTGAGTAGACAGGGTCCTCAAGGTAAACTCGACCCGAACTGGGAAGGCCCCTACAAAGTGGTGAAATTTAATGGCAAGGAAGAATACCAGCTGGACGATGCAAATAGCAGGACCATACACCACAGCTAGAATGCCAACAACTTGCACAAATTTTATGTCTAGGACAGATTTGAGACTTATGTATTTATCTCTTTTTACTTCAATTTTCTTTTAATAAGATGTAATCGACATCAAAAGTTTTAAATAAAGTTTATTTTCATTATACATGATATGGTTTACTTAAGTTTGTAGGACAAATTTATAAAGTCTATACAGTAGACTCCGAACTGAGCTCTGCATGTCAGACTCAACAAGTTTGCAAAGGCAAACTCCCTAAGTCTGCAGGACAGAAAATTCGAACTGAGCTCTGCAGGTCAGACTCAACAAGTTTCCAAAGGCAAACTCCGTAAGTCTGTAGGAAAGACGATTCGAACTGAGCTTTACATGCCAGGCTCAACAAGTTCTACAGGACATGCAATTCGAACTGAGCTCTGCTGGTCAGACTCTGCAAGTTTTCAAAGGCAAACTCCCTAAGTCTGCAGGACATACAATTCAATCTGAGCTCTACAGGTTAGACTCAGCAAGTTTGCAAAGACAAACTTTATAAGTCTGCAGGACTGTCCGTTCAATTTAAGAAACCGCAGGTAAGACGGTTTCATCTGAATATGTATGCCATCCAAAACACTAAAGGTTAAGGTATGACATACTTAGGGGTAGAAGGGCACCCCACCACATCAAAAAAATGCTCAAAAGGGATCCAAGTAAGTACTTAAAATAATATAGAAGTATAGAAACTTAGAAAAATGGCATTCATATATAATTGTACAGGCTTACAACTTCAAGTTTTTTCAAAAGAAAAATATAAAAATATAGAATTCAAGGAAGCCTAAGTCCTAGGAGTTGGATTTTATTGTTGTTCGGTTGTGGAAGGCTGGACCAAAGAAGAAGGAGTTGGCTTAGAGCCTTGACGAGAATGGTGGATTGCATACTTAGTGCCAATATCCTCCCCATTTTTGAACTCCTTCAATCGGTCATCATAGTCCTTACCAGAGCCAGGTTTGTACATGCTCCTGTGAGGAAGATCGGTAATGCCCAGGTCGGCAAACTGCACTCGAGCCTCATCAAGCCCCAAGGTATATCCCTGCCACATCACAGGGCCTAGCAACGCCTTCAAGGCCTCAGCAAACTATCTTGAAGACTTATACTCATGCATATCTTGAGAGATCTGAGCTGGTATAGCCACCTCCAGATCATTCTTTTCAGCACAGATCTTAGCCACCACTTGCTCCAACTCAGACTTCTCCCCAGTGTGTTTGTCAAAAACCGCTTGAACCTCAACAGCACAATGGTCTTTAACTTTTCACAGCTCAGCTTCCTGAGCTCCGAGTTGCTCTTTCAGAGCTTTGATCTCTTCATCCTTGGACTTTCCTAAGTCCCTGTGCCTTTGCCGACTAGCTTGTAGCTCGACAATCTTCCTCTTCATGGTTTCTTTGGTGTCTAAAGCTCCAGCAAGCCTCTTTAGCACCTTCTTACCAACTCGGGTCCTCTGCACCGCAATATGTCTACTGTGAGAAATGATATTAGAATGGAAAGGCAAAATAAAAGTAAGCAAAAAACTTACAACAATAGCTAACTCCTTGTCGGTCATCTCGGACAACCGATCCTGCTCGACTAGAGCCTTTTTTCTAGGTTCTCAAAGTCCTGGTCCTCAAGTAGGGTAGCAGACCTACCCTTCTTGTTTGGCCTGCCTTCCTGAGCAGCCACCACCTGCCCAGATCGGCCCTTTAGCTAGAGCTGATGCTCCTCCCGCCCTTCTAGGTCGGACTCATCTATCTTTACAAAGTCAACACCCTCTTGCGCAGGTTGAGATGATGGTGAGACTAAGACCTCATCAGATTGTCCAGCCAATGCCTAGATCTCAGACGCACCCAGGACGGTTCCTGCAGCTCAAGCAGTTGGAGGCTCTACAGTTACAGTCCTCTCAGACCCCTGACTCTGGTTAAGATCAACAACTTCCACTTTTTCCTTAGTCGCATCTGCAAGATTTTAAGCAAAATCGGCCACTGCAATGAAAACAACATAGAACAGAGTCAGCTCTTGATCAGTAAAAGTTAGAAGCGAAAAACTAAATCAGAAGGAGATCCTACAAGTTTTATAATCATCATCGATGAGTTCCACATAAGGGTCAGGACCAGCCAGGGAAAGATGAGCTGAGTTGATCAGCTCAGACGAGTATTTTCTCAAGTTGAGCCAGATACCCGACTCTCGCATATCCTTCAGTAGCTTAGGACTAACACTCTTTGGACAAGAATCCTTAGAATGGTCGGCCATGTTCCACCTACCCATGTTAATCTCCCCCTCAGGACGGACAAAGAAGAACCGACTCTTCCACTGCCTGTACGAGGATTCCTCTTTCGAAAGAATGGGGACGCTATTTAAAGAATCACCCCGGTGTGGGAAGTAATACAACCCGGGCAGGTCCTTCACTTGTGTGCATTGATAAAAAGTCCAGAATAGCCTCACCGTGAATTGCCGTGAACCCAATGATAGCCCTCACACCATTAGGGACTATCTGGGCAGTACCCAACTCATAATAATCAAGAATGGCAAGAAAGTCATGGTTGAAAAGGACACTAAGACCAAAGTCTAACAGTTCCTTGTACACCATACAATATCCCTCTGGAGGTTGATAGGCATAAGTGCCAGCAGCAGGGAGCGTATAGTCTCGTATTTATCCAATACTTGTTAGAGAAACACATCATGTCCCTATGAGTCAGTGTGGTATTTATACTATGGCTACCTGCTTGTGACCTCAAAGCCATGTGCGCTTTCAAGGATAACACAAACCTAGAAGTTCCTGAGGAAGAACTAGGAGCAGAAAATGAAGAAGGCAATTGGGCGGCTAAAACTAGGTATTCTAGTCCTCTATGGTTTATCAATGGCGGAGGTTCCGGAAGATGTGGCTGAACCCTAAAATCGCAACTCCCGCTCTCTGAATCAGACTCGAATATAAACTCATTTTCTACGGATCTACAAGTAGGGGTCGATGCCCTCATCAACAAAATGAAGAATTAAACCGATAAAAGCAAGAGCTTACTTGTAATAATAGAGGTTGAGAATAGGAAGAACGATTGGCAATGACACTAATTTCTGGTTTAATAGCCAGGAATTCCAACGTGTGAGAAAGACATGTGATACGGCTGGGGTTATAAGCCCAAGCACGATCTTGGGGCACAAGCCCACTACGTAGCGTAAACGCCGATTCTCGTGGATGTTATGACGCTTTCTAATGCTAACTCGTTTCTTGACCGAGCTAGCCCTTGTGAAATTTCCATAAGTCTAATGCATGAGTGAACTCACCAGTGTCGGATCGACCCGACCATCGAAGCTCGGGCGAGATCTGAAGGGCTTATGACGAGGGTCGGACTAGCCCTTGTCACGTGTCATTCATGGAATGGCCGCATAATAAATGAAGGGAGAGAAAAGTGATAACATTAAAGGCCAGGAGCCCAATATCGAGCTGTAGATCAGGCCAGAACCCCAGGTGGGAGGTCTGTCCCATTCTCCCGATCAGACCACCGCAGGCCGGCTCGGTCATATCAGAGTTCGGGTTGTGCAGCTAAAGTCGTAACGACCTGAGGAGCTTACCGCAGGTCGGTTGGAGCTTTCCTTATCCACATTTAAGATATTTCTATATTATAGGATAAACATGGAAATAATCCCACGGTATAATGACACTGATCTTGTCATTTAAACGTATTCATAACTATCTCTAAATCAAAGGGATTCAACCAAGATAATCCTTAGGGACTAAGAATACCGATTCCTTGTTGGACTAGAAAACGGGTGAGACGCCCCCTATATAAACAATCCTTAAGGAACTACGAAGGTCTTCATTCCTGAATTATGATGGATACGTAGGCAACTTGGGAAAATTACCTAGGCTCATTCTAAAATATACACCAAAACCATCCGATCGTCAAATTGTTCTTGTATTAGTTGTCAAAGAAGTAATTACTGCCCGGATTTATACACAGATGATATGCAACATCGTTACAATTACAACCTATAATTGTCGTTGTATTTTCAATTGTTACTGCATGTTAGTAATACTACGGTTTCAGTTGTGCATCTTCATATATCAGTTCATCTTCAATGGTCTTTGTTATATCATTTTCAAGTGTCATTGCATCTTCAATTAATTGTCACTGTCTCTTCATTTATGTCTGTCATTGCAAGTTTAGATCATAAGTGCCACTACATTCAATGTGTCACTGTATCGCAATTAACTATTGTAAAAAAATTCTAAAAAAAAACCATTGAAAAATAATTCGAGTTTCAGAAATTACATCGTAAAATATCAAATGATATATCATAATAAAGAGGGGAAAAATATGACTTGTGGTGAAAAAATTATGATAATTGGAAGTGTAGATCAAAAGATACGGATATTCCAAAAATTGAGTTGGAGAATTAAATAATAGTAATTTATTTTTTCATTTTTTGTTGTTCTTTTTTTACATGTTTGTTTGTTTGTTTTAAGTAGAATACGCGTCATATTCTTTTCTAATTCTTTTCCTCCCCTTTTTTTTTGGTGCGAGAAAACGCTTCATGTTGCCTCTTTCTTTCTTTCTTGTAATTTTTTAATGTTAGATTGAGGTTAATTTTGTCCATGTATTAATTTTTGTCCTTAAAATAAATGAAAAGTTTAAGCTATCATATTTGCCTAATTGTATTGATTTTGTGTCCTTTTGGCCTATTACCCCTTAATTTTATGCATGTCGAGCGTTATTTTCCAGATAAGAATTCGGTATCCGGGAACGAGCGTCACATTATGTTTATTCGGCTGGTTTTGTTTAGCTTTTGGTGGCGGTGCCCCCGAGCCCCCACGATTGCATGTCGCTCCCTTGACCCCCGTGAATGGATGCCGCCTCCTCGACCCACTATGACCTGACCAGAGACGTCGATCCCTATTTCATTGCGGCAACATTTATCTGGACAGCAACTCGATTGCCACAATCACTAAAAAATGCAAATAATGAAAAAAAGATATAACAATGATATATTCATTTGTAATAAAAAATTACGGAAGTCGTAAACACACAAAGACACACACCGAAAAGGAAAGTCACATAAGAGTGTGTGTGTGTTAGTGTGTATGACATTGACTTAAATAATTTTTACATTAACCGATTAACTCTTTTTCTATATGATGTCATGCTAATGAGTTTTTCAAAATTCACAAATTGGATGTACAAACATTTGTTGAAGAGACGAATTTTCCCTCGAAATTACCAAACCCTAGCTATGCCACAATTACTCTCGCTCGCCGCTCCTATATATAAAGTGAAAACTAATACCCAAATGAAATTTAGTGGAAATTTCCTCGAAATTTCTATGCAATTTCTGACCCTTTCCCATAATGACTCTCGCCGCTCCAATATATAAAGTGAAAACCTATACTAAAACATTCAAGATTTCTTGCAACCATCTATTTTTCTGTAGATTTTGTAAGGGAAAATGAAAACAATTCATTTTATTCTAAAGATTATGTTCGAAGGCTTATCGTTGATGAGTATGATTGTGCTGCTTGCCTCACCCCGCCCTGCCTGTTCCTGGTTTGTTTTTCATTCTAATTTATAACTGCAAAAGATTTTCCTAAAGGTGAGACTACTTGACCCTTTTTTTCTTTTCGGTGAAACTAAAAATGCTGATTAATTATCATGGATTTTTTTAAACCGTAAGCGAGTTTAGAGACGCCAGAAAAGATTTCTCAAACATCTCTTCCGGCTGTCTGGAGGCCAATGTGATCTACAAAATTTAGCTCTGCAAGGTGATTTTTTCTTGCCCAATTTTTCATGATACACTTGAGTTTTTATTTTTCTTATTATAGTAATTGTTTAGCATTTGGAAGAAAGACAACTTTCATCTGGTACTTCAAATTGAGTTCAAATGTCTAGGTACATTTGCTATTTCATAATAGGTAAATGTGAAGAAGAGCTTAAAAGGCTAAAATATTGGTTTTCTTTTGATTAATTTCCTTTTGTACGTAGTTGATGCGGGCATGTCTGATGCGGAGCTGTCGGATTCCAGATTAATTGCAATTGAATACAAGGACAAAAGGGAATGTTCAGGCATGTTGTAGTATTTTGGCCGTAACGTTTAGCTCCAATGTGTGTTTTGCATGCACGACGGTGTAATTTGTTTACCGGATCCTTTATGGCTCACTTAGCGCGACGACACCTGGAGTTTGAGGGCGTTACAAGTTGTATCAGAGCCGACTGCCAGATGAATTTAAGTTCCACACTATGAAAGACGGTGGGGCCACATTTAGAATCCTCTGGTTGGGATGAATTTGAGAATAGTCCTGGCGAGGATGCCCATTGCTTATAGGGGGAAGAAAGTGATATCCCATATCGATATTGCTTATAAGGAGGGAAAATGTGATATCCAACATTAAGAATATGAGAGAAGCATTACCTCATAATAAGAGTGAGACATGAAGGTCTTGTCAACCCGGATTAGCCTTTTTAGGCCAAATGAGAATGACGGTCTAAGCAGTTAATCGGGTCATGTATGTCTAACTTAACGATACCAGACCCAGGTTTTAGGGACGTGACATGTACATACCGACTTATGGACATGCTGACGGAAGCAAGATCAAAGGCCCATGCTGCTAAGATTTTTGTCTAAGCCCTGAACTTCTTGCATCCAGATACGGTTCTCATTCAATCAAGTCAAGTATTATTTTGTATTGAAGATATGTAATGATTAAGATTTTCATCCAATAAGAATACAATGCAATGACAGTTTAGAAGGATGATACATACTTGACATGTTTGAGTACACTACAAGAAAAATATTTTTTTCCTACATTAGCGTTTTTTCTACACACACAAAAAAAGGATTGCTATATACTTACTTTTAGCCACAATAGTGTAGAAAATGAGTCTAGCTAAGTTTATATTAGCCTCACTTTTTTCTTGTTGTGGCAAAAACTACTGTGGCAGAAGAGTGTTTTTTATGTAGTGGTAGTTCGGTTTGTATAACTATTCTTTAATGCTTGTGTTAAATATTTAGTTATATTTTTTCCTTTGTGTAGTAAATTTATCATGTACTATTCCATGTCTTCCTTCATATAATACATACACACACACTCTTAACATATAGGATCTGATCAAATACTTGAGCTATGAGGAAATTTGAAGTTCTATGTTCTCTCAAGCACACATCAAACATCTTGTGTTTTGAAACTGTTAAAAACGGTTGTAAAGGATGTTAGATGTTAATTATTAGAAGTCATTTAATTGGTGAGGGAGGTCGAGCATGTTCGATAAATTACCGGTTTAACGGGTTGTTTAAAATTAAAACAGATAAATGAACATTAACACAACCACACAATTCGTATGAAGTAATTTGAGACTAAAAATGATAAAAATAAGACAAGAATTAAAACTTATGTATTGAGGCAAGTATTGAACTCTATTTTTAAGACGATTTGCTTCAAATTCATGCCCACGGTTCTCGTAATCGCCTCCCAAGATACAAAAATTATATCATTCTGATCAGTTGGCACTTTAAATGAATCAGAAGTTGTGAACTCAAAATCTTGGCTAGTAATCTCCACATTGACCTCTTTAAGATATGAAGAATTTGTTCATGGATGTATTCAAAATCAGTATTGGCGCCTTAGTAAATTGTATTTACAGAGTTTTTTAACGGTAAAGGAAAAACCTGAAATCTCTGCCTTAATTTTCATTCAATGTAGAGAATTTTTAAGTAAAATTTAAATAGATGTTTCCCTTCAGGTTTGGTTGCGCCGGTTCAAATAAATCAGAACCATCCAATTGAAAGGGTACAAATTGCACCAATTCATAATAACTAAACCATCATCAAACAAACCAAAAGGGTATTGGTAGCTCCAATTCGGTTCCCTTCAAAATATCGGTATTCATTCATCAATATTCTCCAACAATCCCGCACATGAATGAAAGTTATTGCAAATGCAATGTAGACTTTGAAGACATTACAAACGGAAATCTATCGCATCATGAGAGGTGGTTTTCTATCTTGAACATTTTGTAGTAGACTATCATTGGACATACTCGGCTAAGCAATAAACTAAGTCATGAATTGCTCGACTTTGGTGTATGCCTGAACAATGATACCTACATAATATACCCTTTACCATTATCGAGTTCTCATCGTTGTGTCCATTTTAGCGTCGGAACACTCTTGGTGTCATAAAGTGAGTTAGAGAATTTGAGCGTTTGAAATTCTCACAAAGCGGCTCCATTTCACACTTACATTGGTGACCTCCTATAATGATTACTCTGCAATACCCCACTTGGCTTGACAAAGATATATGAATCATTAAAAGCTTTCGCTTACCCTAACAAAATCACATACAACACTTTTGTTTTTAACAGAATGAGTAAGTGCTAACTGTTCCATATAATTAGTTGTGCATTCTGTACCATGATATTATGATCTCTAGTCAACATGGTTGGGTTACCATCACAAGGGAACATGCGTATAGGCATCAATCTTATTCCGTTTGTCAAAAAATGACACTCGATCTCTAGTTAAACCCTTTTAAGAGAATCTCCAAGATTCTGCTTCAACTTCACATAATCGAGGAAAATCACGCCGTTAGAGAAAAATTATTTGACTTCATGTTTTTGTATTCATAAAATGTAGTGACATATGAAGTTGACTGCATTCTCACTAAATATGCAATGAAAATTTTGAAATAATTGTCACTGCGTCTACAATTGTCGTTGTAGTTTCAATTGTCACTACAACTTTAATTGTCTATCTTATTGCATGTATACTTGTCAATTGATCTCAACTGTCACTGCATTTTCAATTGTTTTTGTCAAAGAATGTTATGATGTTTTGCAACTCAACTGTCGCTGCATCTTTAATTATCTACGTCACCGCATGCACTGCCGGACACATGAATTTATCATGGGGTGGTCTTGGTTTTCTTTTTTTAAATGTATATACATATCTTCGTAAAAAAATCCAATGCAAAAGATTTTCATTCATCGTACATCTACTTACGAACATGTGGTATAATAAGTCTTGCCCTTTTAAATTCATAATAAGAGAAACTGAAGTTTGTTTTTCTGGTGTTTAACTTTTATGATTAGATTTAAATGGTATAAGGTAGAAAAAAATAATGTTGCAAACATGTTTCGAACGTTTATCAGTTTTTGTGGTATTTAATTTATATGATTATATGTATATGGTATAAAAATAAGATTTGATTTAGAAGGTATAAGGTAAGGGAAAAAAAATAGGACTAGGTTTAGATTGTTCAATGGTATAAGGTAAATATAAATATATAGCTTCAAACATGTCCTGAAAACGTGACCATTAGGCCACCATAGCATTCTAATGAAAATAAGAAGATTTAAAGACATATATTAATACAATTATAAAATAAAAATAAAAATTTCAAATTTTGGGGTGGTCTCACCACCCCCTTCCTTATTGGGTCTAGCCTTGACTGCATGTTCTGATTTTTGGAACTAATTAATGTCACTGCATAATTTGTTCAGCTGTCACTACATCTTCAATTGTCACTGTTTCTTGTCTTTTGTCAAAACATTTTCATATGTTTTGCAGTTCAATTGTCAATTTCAATTGTATCCGTCACTAAATATTCAGATCTTAGCGACTTCACTGTCATTGCATCCATTGTATGTTAATGCATTAATGGTGTACTTTAAAAAAATTTCGATGTTTAGAAATTACATCGGAAAATATCAAATAAGACATCTAAATAAAGAGGCCGAAAAAAATATGAAATATGGTAAAAATATTATGAAGAATGGATGTGTAGATAAAAAAAATATGGATGTCCAAAAGTTAAGTACAGGAGTGAAAATAAAATGGTTTTTTTTTTTTTTTTTTTTTTTTTTTTTTTTCCGCTTTTTTGTCTTAAATGTGGCCAGGACTCTCTTTTTTCCCTGAAGAAAGGCGCTTAACTTTTTTTTTTTTAATTTATAAAATTGGTGTTATACATATACTCGTATTACATGGATATGCATTAGATATAATATATATCTCTTCAGATAAAAATCTTTGCCTCATAGATTAGTTTCTTAATAAATTGAAATGCAACGCAAAGACAACAAAGTGGATAAGATTCGACACAAATATAAGATATGATCGACGGATGTTGTTACACTTCTGTATAAAGCGCACGTGTAGAATACGTATGCTGCCTTTATTAAACGATACCGCGTTGGATAATTATCTAACCAATAATAGTCACGTGATTGACATTTGCCATACACGACCAATCACATGGGATCATATGGTGTTCTTTGCCAACTCTCGCTTGTGTGTGTATATATATACATGCAACTGAAGTTTTGTAGTGATAATAATAAGATGGACCAACTTTGAAGTATTATCTTTTACTTCCCTTTTGTCATAAATATATTATACGTGATATATAATATAACACATTATCAGTATGAGTCTCTACCGAATGAGCCGTGTCTTAAAATATTCCTTATACCAACTATGGATTTCAATCCTCATCTATAGTTTTGTTGTTGAGAATTGTAACGCCCCGTTTCCGGACACCGAGTTCTTATCCGGAAAAGGAACGTTCGGCACATATAAAATAAAATAAATTCACTAAGCCTCTACTACGTAGTATCAAAAATAAAGCAAACGGAAGCAAAAGACTCGGGTAATTTTTTTCAAATAACCAAGAATAGAAACTCAATAACTAAAGAATGAAATGTAACATGTATTAATTGGAAAAAGAATCAACGAAAACCAAAAGTACGAACTCCAAAATGTACTAAAAGAAAACTACAAAGTTTCCTACAAACTTCCAAGCCTAACAAATGATAAATAAAAACATAAATAATGAAACTCTTCAACTCTGGCGTCCTCAAACGTCGTCATCGAAGTCCTCCTCGAACTCTGAATTTACCTGTTCGTCTTCTCTCTTCCAAACACATAAATAAACATGCATTTGAGGTAAGTACATTGTACACAGTAAGACGTAGAAGCTAAAATTTAATTAAGGTTTATTATCGAGTTTTAATAAAAGGTTTATCTTTACGAGACCGAGTCAATGTAGGGTTCACTTCATGCCCATCGACACGTCATGACTATACGTTTCTAGCTTAGCATATCTTGGTTACATCATTACTCAAGGACACTGTGCATGATGAAAATTCCACCACGAGATATTCTTGCAAACTACGGTGATTAGCACCGGTAGTCCCGAGATCTCCCCGGTATGCATATACGTTCGATGGATTTCCTCCACTACCCTTCAGCCTTTTGAGCCAGTAGCATTGTCCACCTTTTATGAACGTATCACATCGCCGATATGAAATTGTGCCTAACCGAGAATAAGTGACGTTTTAGCTTTTACTACACTTATGTAAATATTAATGTGCATTAACTAGCCACTTAAGCGTTTTCAGAATAAACTCACCTTATCAACTCTACTCCTCACTTAAACAAATTAGACATCACATCCTATCAATTACACGCATATTGATGAACTCTAGTTCATCAAAGCACAAGCCCTTTCATGCCCTTCCGACGGTCCCGAACTTCAACTCCCTTTAAGAGTACTTCCGGTGCCGGAACCAAACGCATCAGAAACTTAATCGGGGCTTGTTCATGTTTAATTAGTGTTATTAGGCCAAGTTACAACGTTTAACTTCTCATTAAAAGGTTTAAACATCATTTAATTAAAAACACAAGGGTAATGCATGCGCATCCTTGTGGAATGCGTGCGCATTCCCTGCTTAAAACATGATAATAACTCTCTGTTCAAACAATGCGCGCGCATTGTTCTCAATGTGTACGCATTCCACGACGTAACCTAAGCTGAAAGACACTGCCCAACCAATGCGTGCGCATTGTTCATCTTTGGGGCATCCTGCACAACTTCTGAACCAACAATGCGTGCGCGATTCCCTTGAATGCGCATCGCGCATTGATCTCTTATAAGAATTCAACCTAGGCCATCCTGTACCAGGAATGCGTGCGCATTGCTAGCCAATGCGTACGCATTCTACGAAGAAAAACCCTAATAACCTGATTTTCATCTCTCTACGATCTCTACTAGATTCCAAACATATTGTACATGATTTATAACAGAAAAGCACAACTTTCTCAGATCTTAACATCCCTTAATCCATAATCAACATCTAAATAGAACCTTTATATGAAAACGCTTCAAAAAAAACATTACCTAACTACTCTAAACCATAATTAGATTGTAGGAAGAGCTTCTTACCTTTTCGCAAGCTAATTCCAAATCCTAAACTTAGAAAAACTGTAGTAACTTGCTCCTTTTTCTGCAAAAACCTATGTGATCAAACCATAATTAAATTAGATACGATCACAAGCTTCTAATCACAACAAACTACGATGTGATGAGTTTGAATCCATCAAACTCGAACAAGAATAGGGCTTAAACATACCTTAAGAAAGCTCCAACTTTCTGATGTTGAATCGACGCTCTCTTCACGACGATCCCGTTGTTCTACTCTGATCTGAAAACAATTGAAATCCGACTTAGCAACTGAAAGAGAATCTTCAGCCCTAATCCTTTCTCTCACACGCAGGAATAAAGATTAGGAGGTCGAAAATCTGATTCAAAAGGTTAGATAAACTGGTTGGGTTTATTTTCCTTAAATAGGAAAAATCCCAATAATTAACCTAAATCCTTATTTTCCTTAATTACCCTTACTAATCAGATTTTCTTTTCCTTAATTTATACATATATCACGAATATATATATATATATATATATATATATAATTAATGAGATACTTAAACTCCAAATGCAAGGAATCGAACCCAATACTTCGTTTTCGTAAAATGACACATCTAACCTTTCCCGAAAATCGGAATATTACATTCTTTCCCCCTTAAAAGGAGTTTCATCCTCAAAACTAGAACATACCAGATAAGTCCATAAAATCTGGAAACTCGCTGATCATATCGTCCTCGACTTCCCAAGTAGCTTCATCCGGTGAATGATTGCTCCATTGCACCAAAACCAAATGGATCATTCTTCTCTTAATCATCTTTTCTCTACGGTCCAAAATTCTGATCGGTTTCTCATCATAAGCTAGATTATCTTGAAGAACTTCCGGATCAACTGTGGTTTCAATGTCCGTCTTGGTCAAACACTTCTTCAACATCGAAACATGGAACACGTTATGGACTCTTGACATTGATTCCGGTAGCTTAAGCTTATAAGCCTAAGGTCCAACTCTTTCAAGAATATCAAAAGGTCCAATATATCTAGGGCCTAGCTTTCCCTTTTGTCCAAAGCGTTTCACTCCCTTCATCGGTGAAGCTCGTAGATAAACTCTCTCACCGACTTCAAGCTCTAAAGGCCTTCTTCTAACATCTGCCCAACTCTTCTGTCTATCTTGAGATGCCTTCAGATTCTTCTTAACCAACAGAACTCTTTCCTTAGCTTGTTCAACTAACTCCGGGCCGGTGACTTGTCTTTCCTCGACTTCATCCCAAAACAGCGGCGTTCTACATCTTCTTCCATACAAAGCTTCAAACGGTGGCATGCCTATGCTTACGTGATAACTGTTGTTGTAGGCAAACTCCGCTACAGGTAGGTAATCATCCCATGATCCGCCTACTTCCAAAACACAAGCTCTCAACATGTCTTCAAGTGTTTGGATGGTCCTCTCTGACTGTCCATCTGTCTACAAACCAACCTCGTACCAAAATCTTGCTACAAACCTTTCCAAAACCGACTAATAAACCGATTATCTCGATCCGAGACTATAGAGATAAGTACTACGTGTAACTTCACTCTATTATCCGAGTATAGTGTGGTCATCTTTTTCAAGGGCATATCAACCTTAAATGGTAAGAGATGAGCGGATTTGGTCAATCTATCCACAATCACCCAAATCGCATCATGTCCGCCCTTTGTCTTAGGTAAACCGGTGATGAAATCCATCGTGATCTTATCCCATTTCCATTCAGGGTTATCCAACGGCTTAAGCATTCCTCCTGGTCTTCTATGCGCTGCTTTAACCTTCTGGCAAGTATCACACTCACATTTAACTTAGCTATTTCGGCTTCATCGAGGCCACCAAAACTTTTCCTTCAAGTCTCTGTACATTTTAGTAGCTCCTGGATGAACCGCAAAAGCAATCCTATGTGCCTCTTCCATAACTCTTTGTCTCAAATCACTAACATTAGGCACACACAACCGATCCTGGTACCAAAGGTTCCCATTCTTATCTAACACATAACCTACTATAGGCTTTTCTCTTGCAACACGCTTCAAATCAACCAAAACTGGATCTTCATCTTGCTTCTCCCGAATATCATCCATCAACTCCGATCTTGCTAACAACGGTGCGAAAAATTGCCGGTCTTCAATCTGATCAAAACTTTGGATTCTCAGCCCATCTAACCTCTCTACCATATCTTCAACGCTTGAAACTGCAAACACCGGTTTTCTGCTCAAAGCATCAGCCACTACATTGGCTTTACCTGGATGGTTCTGAATATCCAAATCGTAATCCTTTACAAACTCTAACCATCTCATCTGCCTCATATTCAGATTCACCCGAGTGAAGAAATACTTTAAACTTTTGTGGTCGGTGAAAATCCTAGCCTTAACTCCATACAATTAGTGCCTCAAGGTCTTTAAGGCAAACACTACTGCTGCCAACTCTAAGTCATGTGTTGGGTAATTCTTTTCATGCACCTTCAACTGTCTCGATGCATAGGCAATTACTTTTCCTCCTTGCATCAACACACAACCTAAACCCCATCCCGAAGCATCCGGAAAAACGTCGTAGTTATCAAAGATCTCTGGAACTGCCAAAACTGGGGTTGTAGTCAACTTCTTCTTCAACGTTTGAAAAGCCTCTTCACACTCACTGGTCCACTCGAACTTCACATTCTTTTGAGTGAGCCGAGTAAGTGGTGTAGCTATCTTTGAGAAGTCGTGTACAAACTTCATATAATAGCCAGCCAAACCGAGAAAACTTCTAACCTCTGAAACTGTAGTCGGTTTAGACCACTTTTCAACTGCTTTAATCTTTTCCGGATCAACCTTGATGCTATCTCCAGAAAGGACATGACCCAAGAAACTAACTTGATCCAACCAAAAGTCGCACTTGGAAAACTTAGTATCCAATTGGTTCTTCCTTAAAGTATCCAACACTATCCTTAAGTGTTCTTCATGTTCCTTCTCATCCTTTGAGTATACTAGGATGTCATCTATGAATGATTGGATAGATGACATCCTTTGCAATTAAACTCTCTACAGAAGAATGATTGGAAGTCTACTATACCTCACAGCAATTAGACCGGATATATCCTTTGCAGTTGGTGTTTGCGCAAGATTTCAGACAAAACCTACAGAAAGCCATCTCACAGTTGTCAAAAAACCTTGAAGTATTTAAAAGACACAATAGAAGTAGGGATATGGTATTCAAAAGAAGGAGAATTCAAACTGATATCCTACTCAGACTCAGATTATGCTGGATGCAAAGTAGACAGAAAAAGTACTTCAGGCACATGTCAGTTACTTGGAAATAGACTTGTGTCATGGTTCAGTATAAAGAAAAATTCAATTTCAACTTCTACAGCTGAAGCTGAATACATCACAGATGGAAGTTGTTGTGCTCAAGTTTTATGGATCAGACAACAACTGAGTTCATGGGCTGGGATACATCGAGATAGTATTTACTTTCAAAATGAAGCAAATTCTCGTAGGCATTGTGCTTAGTTTGGATCTAATGTAGAAAATCTAGCTGAATGAAAATCAAAAGGGCCTCGCACCTCCTGCTAGAAAGACAAAAGAAAAACAAAGACACGATTAGCAAAACTTCCGCTTCAGTTGGGCTTACATCCAACTGCTATGGATTTACTAACTAAAAACTAACTGGGATGAACACAAAACACACAGGAAAAATCACAGTCAGGTTCTTTGGTTCTCTTTTTGCGGTAGGGTCTCCGTAATTGCAAGACAAGTTTCCTTTTTCCTAATTTTTAAACATCGTAGGAATATACAGAAACGACTTGAGACTCAAAAATAGAACTAACAACATAAACTAGAAAGTTTTGTAATTAGAATTAATAATTCTATTATCAAACATTGTCCCGGGAACGGCGCCAAGAACTTGATCGTCCGCACTTGTGTAAGTTGCGTATACTAGCAAGAGTACTAGGTCACTAGTAGTATAGCAAAAGACGATTCAAGGTCTATCCCACAGAGTGTTGAGTTTGTTGGATTACAAACATAAAGTAAATAAAATGTAGAAATATTTATTATAGAACTAAAATCAACGAGTTAGTTACAATGCTGCTGATCATAGGATATGTATAGCTTCACACACATCACGAATCAGTTAAAGGTAAGTTACAAACGGTTACAACAAACTATAAATGAATAACCATTTTCTGTACTAAAAAACTCAGCTGACTACTGAGTCTTCATGTGGTCTGCTGAGATCCTCAAAAGACTATACTCAACATTCCCTTCAACACTTATACTGTAACACCCCCCTCAAACTGAGAGTGGTACATGAACAGCTTGCACTCAGCATTCCCTTCAGCTACTAGAACTCTTAAATTTCTTTGAAATTCACAACTTGTCTAGCATATAGTAAGGATGGGTGCATCTAAGGCCTTGGTGAGAATGTCAACAATTTGTCCTTTTGTGTTTACTGGAGGTAGTTTGACAAGTCCAAATTTGACTTTGTTTCTCACAACATGATATTCAATCTCAATATTCTTGGTTCTTTCAGGAAACAGGATTATGAGCAATTTGCACAACACTTGCATTGTCATAGAATAACACAACATGCATCTGAATAGGAAGCTTTAAATCTTGTAGGATGTAAATCAACCATTGGAGTTCACAAAATTCATTTTCCATCACCTTGTATTCAGCCTCTGATGAACTTCTTGCTATAGTGGTTTGTTTCTTTGCCTTCCAAGAGATGGGAGAATCTCCTAGAAATATAATGTAGCTTGATACTGATGTTTTTGTTTCGGGGCAACCATTGCAATCATTGTCTGTAAAACCTTATAGGACAAGGTTATTCTCTGCTGGAAACAAGATCTATTGCCTTGGATTGGCCTTCAAATATCTCAGCAGTCTATGTGATGCCTTCATGTGGTTTTCAGTGGGGGTGTCCAGAAATTTTACACAGCTGCTGCACAGCAAAAGCTATATCTGGTTTGGTAACCATGAGATAGATTAGTTTACCCACTAGTGATATGTATAAAGTGTTATCTTCCAAAAGTGGTGAATCACCATGCTGTAAAGTCAGCTTGGACTCCATAGGTGTCTTAGCAGGATTAGCCCCCAAAAATTCTTATTCTTCTAGGAGATCGAGTGTGTACTTTCTTTGAGAAATGGATATGCCTGCAGGAGTCTTAGCAGCCTCAATACCTAGGAAATATCTCAGTTTTTCAAGGTCTTTAATGGTGGACTGATGATGTAGGGCATCATTGACTTGTTTGAATCAATTTTGCTCATTTGGACTAGCTGTTATTATGTCATCTACATACACTAGCAAAACAATAAAAGACCCGCCTTACTGACCCTTTGGTGTATAAACTGTTGTCATTTTTGGACTGAGTAAATCCTTGGGCTTCCAAGAATTTAGTTAACTTGCAATTCCATTGTCTCCTGGCTTGCTTTAGGCCATATAATGATTTCGTGAGTCTGCAAACTTGGTTTGGTTTGGTTGCTGAAAATCCTGGGGGTAGTTCTTTGAAGGATGTAGGATCTTAGATCTAAACGGGTTAGATCTACGCCAGCGCGTGGATGGATCACGACTTATACATCACAATACATAGTTAAAGGACTTAAACTACTACAAGGGGTTAAGTTTATCTTACCAATAGTAGGAAGAAAAGCTTTAATCTTAGGATGAGAAGGCTTGATCTTCCAATGTGTTCTCCAAACGGTGGTTGGTGGACACCGATTCTTGGAATGGGAACCTCCTTGATATGTAACCGAGAAAAACCCTAAGTTTTTCTCCAACCGGGTGGAGCTAAGGATCGAACTCCTTAGACCTTTTTATCTATGAATTTCGTGGCCTTCTCATCACCTAGGGCTCGGGGAGAACTCTCTTTTTATAGGCAAAGAGAGAAAACCTTTCCTTTCCTCTTGGACATGCTTTGTTTAAGAAGAAGCAAGTATTCATTCCCCTTTCCTCAATAGATGTTCATTGGAACACTCTCGATATCGCACCTATTGAGATAATGTGTTCATGAACTTGTTCTGGGATATGTCCAATATAACATTGTACGTTCACATCTTTTCCATTTTTCTTGGTATAAGAGCGTGTGTATGGAGCTCTGACTCTTGGACATGCTTGTTTACTTGTTGTTAAAATATGATACCAAGTATTAGATACTCAGTAGTGTAAGTGTGTGATTCAGTTGTTAGTTTCAGTAGGTTGATGTGCTAAATATACTAAATGCAGAAATCAAATGCAGAAAGTTAGTAGGCAATGTTTATAGTGGTTCCAGGTGGTGTAATCCTGTCAATCCACTCTTCTCCTGTGATGTTGGAGGTAATTCACTAGAGATCTTTGAGGTTGCAGTTACAAAAATCCCTACTTTGTCTAACCTTCACCAATAACTATGGCTTTACAAACTGAACACTTAGGACAGGTAGGATTGATGCTCCAAAGTCTTCCACTGGTCCTTGAAAGGTAGGATTGCCTCTTCACCAGCTCCACCACAAACAACAGTCCTTGACACCTAAGTGCTTCTCTGTCTTCAGCAGGTTTCTTGTAAAAGAAAGTTTGAATCAAGTAAGTGATTCAGCTTTCAGCAGCTTGATCAGGATGAAATGACCAGCAGCTTGAAGTCTTCATGTGTGTAAACTTGATGTAGCTTGATAACAGATTACACTTGAAGAGTTTACTGGATCAGAAGCTTTAAGTTTAGTAGGGTCAGGAGGGTGACTTTCTTGATAATAAACTTGATAGCTTCAGGCAAATTATCATGTTGTTCATCAATTTTCATCGTCAGTTTCTGGAACAGGGGTCTTCTATTTATAGGTGAGAATCCTTGTGACTTGTGTTTGAAATTCAAAACAAAGCCATTTCAGATTTGTCCCATCTTGACTTGCTTTCGGTCCCTGTACATAGTACTGACACTGTCAGTTTACTTTTTGACAGTTTTTAGACTGTCCACCCTTTGACTTGTATCCATTGGATAAACCTCTATTTCTTTCCAACGTTCTTTTAATCTTGACCATTGATTTTTTGACAAAATCAAGAATTGTTATCTGTCCTTTTCCTTGTAATCTTCCAATATAACATTTGATTAATTCGAAATATATGTTCAGCAGGTTCCTGTGAATGTGAGTCTGCTGAAATACATATCAGTCAGCTGGTCCAAGGTTGCTGTGTTTATAAAACACTACAACTGACTTCTCTTATATCTAAATTTTTATTATTAAGTTAGATTACACCATTTTGATCATAACCAAGTTCCAATCACCACTTAACTTATGGAACTTAGATCTTGTATTATTAAGGTATATGTAATCGCTTTAGGTCATCACGAGACTTCCTAAATTCGATTCCATATCATTGACTTTAAACACTAAGTTTGATCCCTTAGCCTTCAATAACTGAGTTTGAGCCCTCAGCCTTTTCGCCTTCAAGAGGTTCCTAAACTAGTCTCACTGACTCAGTACCCTCTTCGACCTGACAGTCTGGCGATGAAAGTCAGCTGACCTTTTATAGTGCTTGTTTGATCAAACCTATACAAAGATCAAACTCTAATAATCCTATACATTTGATCTAGACATCTTTTTGCCTTTGCTCTATAACAGCTAGTCTAGCACTCATCACTAAAACTTAAAATAAGTCCAACAATTTCCCTCTTTTTGGTGATGATGCCAATACCCTCCTTACAGAAAAACAAAAAGAGTAAAAAAAAATTAGAACAAATTCAGTCAATTCTCATTATAAACATGTTTGTTCAAAATTATTACAAGCTAGATTCAGCAAAAATAAAAGCGTGTAAGTATCTTTGATCTAGTTCCTCATTTCTCTTTCTTGTCTTTCTCTTTCTTGCTGCTCTTGATATTCCCGTATATCTCTGACCATTTCTCTCAACCATTGGTTTTCAATAAGGGAAAAATCAATATGGGGATTCACTTCCTTCCACCATTTCCATGTCTCCGGTAGAGTTAGATTGATTTGGTGTACTCTAAAACCTAGACGTATGTATAATTGCTTGAATTCTTCTAATGATTCTCTTGCTGATGTATTAGGTAGACTCGTTCCACCTCTACACCTTCTTCCACCTCTTCCACCTCTATGTGAAGCTCTTAAAGACTTAACTCATGCTTCCCAAAACTTAAGTCCCCAAAAGGAATTTATCCCCTCATGGAAACTCTTGTCATGGTAAGGTCTTCTCTTGTTGTAGTAAAGCTTCTTATATTCTTTGAAGAGGTCATCATCCACCAAGTCACATCAGTGCATGTTCTCTGTATGCACTGTATCAGCCTCCCATTTCTTTTGAGTAAAAATCCTTGCAGCCTCTTTTGCTACTGCTGTCTGGCTCTCTTCCCTCTTATTGACATCATCAACAAAACGGGACAGCAGACCATGAACACTCTCATGTGTGATCACCAAGTTGTTCATTTGACCCTCCATAATTTCAGTTCTTGTGTCAACTGTTGTGATCCTTCCTTCCATTGTCTACTCCAGTAGATTGATCCTCTCAGTAATCTTAGGATCCAATACAGCAGGATGAGGTGTTCCAGCAGGTTTAGCCACAACAGGCTTGGGTGCATCAGCAAGTTTGTCAAGTTTCTAGTGAATGGAGGCAAACTGTTCTTTCAAGAACTTCTCCTTTAGTGTATTTCCTTGTCTTATGCCTCTCACATCTTGAGTTAGATCAGCAAGAGCAAATTGAGTTGATGTGATATTGGAAGCGACTGTTTCAATAGTCCTCCCTCTATTTTCCACCAGGTTCATCAAATCTTCAAATCTTTGCTCTTGTCAGTCAAGTTGAGTTCTTAACCGTGTAATGTCATTTCTGACTGCCCTCAACTCATCCAAGACTTGTGTTGGTACCCTACCAGCCATACCTCCAGCAGCTTCATCAGCAGGCTCTTCAACATTGTATTGTGCCCTCTGTCTGCTGATAACCATGGCCCAACTCATATCCCTTCCAGCAGGGTTAGGACCTTCCTCAACTATATTTCCAAAAATTTCCTCTAGAATTGGATCTTGCGCAGGTTCCTCAAAAATTGGTACAAATGCCTGTTGTGGTTCAGCAGCAATAGGTTCTTTCTCAGGCACTTGAAACTCTTCATCACATAAGTCATAGTCCAAAGAAATTGCTTCATCTTCATCAATAACAAAGATCTGGCGACCATCTTTTTCTTGATGGCCTTTACCTCGGTGAGTCAGTGTTCTTGGCAACGGTTCTTCAACAATTGTAAGTTCCAACCTTTGTCGAGGTGCTGTCTGATCCTCAGCAACCTGTACCTCCTTAGAATGTGTGGGTGATCCTTCTAACCTCATTACCATGTCCAATATCTGTCCTATCACTGTTTGTTCCTCAGTGAGTATGACCCTCTCTTCCACACACAAAAAAAGGAAAAGTAGCCAAATTTTCCTCTAGGAATCCTCTGTCATCAGCAATATTCTATAGAGTGTTAGTAGATTCTGATAGAGTGTCTTGAGTGTCAATCCATTCTTGATATTGAACTGATAGCAGGCTCACTATGTTCAATAACCTTCTCCTCATCCATATTTTCAGTCTGCTGATCATCAGGATTCACATCAGACTCCACAACCTTGAATGTATCAGATGTGCCGACCATCCTGTTATCTCCAAGGTTTATACCATCATTGATTAGAGCCTCCAAATCATCTATGGTGAGATCTTCTAGATCCTCATCCATTTGTTCAGTTTGTTGGTCCTCAGTAGACTTGCCAGCACCAGTAGACTATTCTACTCTTGGTTCAGATGATAATGCAGTTCCACTGGCTTCTCCTTGATGTGGGGGATGATCATCATCAGAATTAGATGATGATGAATCATCACTATCTGGTCCATCCCTAGGAGTCTTAAACATGATACCTCATTTTCCCTTTTCTTTGTCAATGATTTCCATCAACCTTATTTCCAACAAAGAGGTATTGACTAGGTCAAGTAGGTTTTCCACCTCTAACTTTTCAAAAGCCCATTCTTCAAAATGTGTCATTGGCTCAGCATCTGATTTTTGTTTCTTATAATATCCAAATTTCCATTGAAAGTAATCAGCCACCAGCTTAAGTTTAGGATCAACATATCCTTCTTTTCTTTTCTTCTCATTCCTTTCAAATGGCATTGAAGGCTTTCTTGCAGCTGGTTGTTCAACTTGTTGCCCTCCAAAGGTTTCAACAAGCAAATTAAATGTTTCCTCAATAGATGCTTCCATGTCAGTAAGTTCTTCTGGTTGTAAATTTGTACCTACCACTTCCATCAGTTCCACACTTGGTTCCCCCTGACTTACTTGCTCATCAGCAGGGTTAGCAACAGATTGCTCTACCCCCTGAACTATTCCAGAAATGGCAAGGAAGAGCAATCTGTTGCTAACCCTGCTGATGAGCAAGTAAGTCACGTAGAAGTTGTCTTTACCATAATATTTGTGCACAGCAACTTCCAGCAGCTATATATTTAGCTTCAGCAGTAGAAGTTGATATAGAATTTTGTTTCTTACTGAACCAGGAAACCAGTCTATTTTCCATTAACTGACAGGTTCATGTAGTGCTTTTTCTATCAATCTTGCATCCTGCATAATCAGTATTTGAGTAGGATATGACTTTGAAGCTTCCATCTTTAGAATACCATATCCCTACTCCCAAAGTCTCATTTAGATACTTGAGAATCCTTTTGACTGCAACTAGATGACTTTCTTTTGGTTTAGATTGAAATCTTGCACAAACACCTGCAGTAAAGGATATATCAGGTCTGCTGGTAGTAAGGTACAACAGACTGCCTATCATCCTTCTGTATAAAGTCTGATCAACATATTTGCCTTTCTTGTCTTCATCCAATCTAATGTTTGTACTCATAGGAGTTGATACCTTGGTGTTGTTTTCCATACCAAACTTCTTCAGCAGCTCCTTGGTATACTTGGTTTGATGAATGAAGATTCCATCTTTCATTTGTTTGACTTGCAATCCCAAAAATTAGTACATTTCTCCCATCATACTCATTTGGAATTTACTTTTCATGAGATTAGCAAATTTCTCACATAGCAATTCATTTTCAGAACCAAAAATTATATCATCAACATAAATCTGTACCAGCAGGGTGCTGTCTCTTTCATTGATTCTGAAAAGAGTCTTGTCAATGGTTCCTTTGGTAAAACCATTGTCCACCAAGAATTGAGATAGGGTTTCATACCATGCTCTTGGTGCTTCTTTCAAGCCATATAGTGTTTTATTGAGTCTGTACACTTTATCTTCTTGATCCTTAACTTCAAAACCAGGAGGTTGTTGAACATAAACCTCTTCTCCCAGAATGCCATTCAGAAATGCACTCTTGACATCCATCTATTCTACTTTGAAGTTTTTATAAGCAGCATATGCCAAGAATAATCTTATAGCATCAAATCTTGCAACAGGGGCATATGTCTCATCAAAATCTATTCCTTCTGCTTGAGAATAGCCTTTTTCTACTAGTCTGGCCTTATTCCTCACAATGGTACTAGATTCATCCAATTTGTTTCTGTATACTCATTTGGTTCCAATTATATTTGCATGATTAGGTCTTTCCACTAGTGTCCAAACATGATTTCTTTCAAATTCATTCAATTCCTCTTGCATAGAAATTATCCAATCTGGATCTGATATTGCTTCTTCAACTACTTTAGGTTCTATTTGAGATAGAAAACAAGTAAACATTGCTTCTAATTGTCTTCTAGTCCTCACACCTTGCTGTATATTGCCAATAACTTGCTCAGCAGGGTGATCTCTTAACCATTGTGGATTTGGGTTAGTTTGATTCTCAGGAACATCATCTTGATGAAGTCTGCTTTGTTGCTTCACAAGAGGTTGATAGATCCTTGAACCGCCTCGATTGTTGCATCGATGAGTGTTACCAGCAGGTGTTCGATGAGGGGCGAGTCGAGAAATCTTTAAGCCATTTATCCTTTCCAACACATCAACACATTCTTGATCAGTGACTTGTTGATTCTCAGCAGGTTTCGAAGCTACATCTTCCATTCCAGTGAGCTTAGGTTCATCAAATACAACATGTATTGTTTCTTCATGTTTCAGTGTCCTTTTATTAAGTACCTTGAATGCCATGCTGATAGAAGAGTATCCCAATAAAATTCCTTCATCTGATTTTGGTTGGAATGTCTTCAAATGCTCCTTATGATTTAGTATAAAACATTTGCTTCCAAATGGATGGAAATAAGATATATTGGGTTTCCTTCCATTCCAAATCTCATAAGGTGTTTTCAGCAGCTTCTTGTTACCTAAAGTCATGTTTTGTGTATAGCATGATGTATTGACTGCTTCAGCCCAATATCTTTCAGGTAATAATTGTTAGGAAAGCTACGCGGGAACGCAGCGGAATTTAAAATTTTGATTTCCTTTTACCCAAGATCGACTTCGTTTAAGCAATAAACGAATAAACTAAAGACGGCGGTTACCTTGGTTGATCTAAAAGATCGACGCTTGACCGTCCTAAGGAGAGTAGTTCAAATGGAGCCGCCCAAGTGTTCGGCCTCTACCGCTAGTCCACACGAAACAGCCCCGCCGAATCCCACCATGGATTGCTATCGGAAAACCCGGTTTTCTAGACCGGACTTTTCCTCCCTCCCAAACTCACTATAGAAGCCCTCTTTCTTACACAAGAACTATGAGTTCTTGCAATTTTTCACAAGAACAATTGCTCTTGGAAGAATGGTGTACTAAAGAGCTTGGCAAGCCCTCTTATTTATACTAGAGGCGCGCCAAGAGGCTTGTAGGAGGGGAAAACATTTTTCCAATAAAAATAAGGAAAGACAATTAATGTGATTGATTTATCTCTTTTAATTTAATATCTTATATTAAATAAATCCATAATTTATAATTCTCCAATATCTTATATTGAATGTAAATTATATTATTACCATAAATCTATTTTCTCGAAATCAATTAATATCACATATTAATATTATGGTAATCTTATTAATTAAATTGCACAATCCAAGTGTGTCATACACACAATGAATGTACTTCAAAGTTTCCATAAATTGGATTATGGAAAATTCTTTAATTAATATAATGTTATGATTAATTTGCAAAATCCATATATATATATCATATGTACACATTTCGAATTTTACACATGTATCAATATACATATTTAATTAATCATCATAATTAATATCTTGTATTATATTTATTCATAATAAATAAATACCACCATATTAATTTACCACTATAACCTTTATAGTCTCGAGATAAACTTTCCTTATTTGGTTATCATCTATAACCACATTTTAATCCGGCTGGATATTCATATGTGTGTGACCCGATAGGCTTCCGAATATGTTGGCCGTAGACACAAAGTGCAATTTACTGAAAATGCCCTTCATGCCTAACGATCACGGGATAGCGTCTTGCAACACACCGTGACCCCCAATCATCGGAAGAGTCAAATGCAATGACTACTACCTTTCATGTGAAACGGTTACCGTGTAACTTACAATCCTATCGCTGTAATAATATCCATACGGTCGTTAGTCGAGTGTCAAAACATCAACGACCGTATCTTATAATCTGGATATCAAGCTCTCTCGAAGTAACTCATTTACTCCCACTTTGCAAAGATTCACGAGAGTAAGACATTCCTTATAAGAAGGCCATTTCGGATATTCGATCCCAATCATAGGATACGCGATTCCCGGACGACCAATCATGTATACTCCGCGTGCTTCAAGATCATACCCAATCACTACCGCATGATCGCCCGTGGCTGTGAAACCTCAATAGTGTCAAAGCATGACAATCCACACCGTGATGCCATGAAGACTCGGTCTTAAGGATAATTACACAACCGTCACATAGTGTGACACTTATACGTGTAAAGGGTCGATCCTAACGTCGCATTCTCTAATACACGTCCACGTGCGGTCAAGTGTCTCTACACTTTCGATGAGACGAGATCTATCCACGCCTTAAAGATGTAGAAGACATCTAATACGTGCTAGTCTGTTTATACTATCAATGCCTGTTTAATAGTACATCGACCTAGAGACATTTAAGTATCAAACTTATTAAAGTGATTAGAGATCTCATCAACCATAATCGCCTATCATGGTTTCTCTATCACGATTTAATACTAAGGGCGTTATCATATAACAATTCATAATTGGTTCTTTAAAAGAACGTATATATGACAACATAAAAGCCATTTTATATATGTATAAACATAAAGAAATAGTAGAAATGATCCGACCGGTCGGATCCGGTCCAACCCGATTGGGTTTAGGACACTATTTCAACAATCTCCCACTTGGCCTAAAACCAATCACTCGCTCACACAAGACCAAGTTGAAACACAAGAATCTCATGCAATACTACGCAACCAACTCTAGCCATGAGCGGATCACTATCCGTGGGGACTCGAGACTATCTTCATATCATGTTCCAAATGACCAAGTCAAAGGAACCGCCTCAACACACACACGAATCTCTGACGAGACCACGGTCCTTGCTTCAAGCAATGAATCCACTTACTATATCGGCTATATAGAAAGGTGGAAGAACCGTACAAGGTTCGAGGAATGAACCTTCTAGATCCATGTCTTCGCTCCTCGCTAGCCTCCAAGGCACTACTTGTGTTTTGGCCTCGTTGTAGAATTTCTGAGTGACCCATAGCTAAGAACATTTCCAGCTCAACGTATCACTTAATCAAAGTGATTTGCAAACCAGCATGTGAGCTCCCACTCGCCTTCATAAGACTCGGGATATACGCCTGCACATCTACGTTTATTTAATTCCAAGTTTCGATAAACTAGGAAACTTTCCTTAACTTGTTTAAGGATATTCTCGACATTCACCAGATTTACTTTCATACTTGCTCATGACTATTCATGGACTATGAACATCTGGCATTACCTTTATGATGGTTTCTATCGTGGTAGCAAAGGAAACCTTCCACAAGCATCATCTTTTACCTTATCTTTAGGACTAACGTCCTAACATAGATAGATCTTGAGAACACTGGCCAGCAGTATCCATGTCGCGATCTATGCTAAAATCCTTTTAGCATCACATCTATATAGGTAAACTATAATCTAACAGCAGTTAAATCTATCACTAGAGATTCCTATTTCTAAAATAAGAACTGCTAATCCAAGTGCTTTCGTAAAGACCTTGAACTACCAAACATTAATTGACTGTGACATGGGATGATGATCCTTGAGAGAGATATCTAATACCTTACTCAAAAATAGTAATGCACTCCCACTATCCATCTTGCACATTGGGCATATACTTCTTTTGACTAAATCAAACTCTTTTGATTATCAAACAAAGAAATTGTCTAGAGAAACTTGTTTGAGTCCATAAATGGATCTCGTGGGCTCACATATCATGTTATCGTCTATGAACATCGAAATGCTTTTGCCCAACATCTTCAACACTATCATATAGCCATGATAATGAAGTTACAACAAGCATAGTCTGAATAGAATCGGCTCAAATTTCTACTGGGACATTCCTCTAGGTAAGACATACTAGGTTCACAACCTGGTTGTCACCGATGAACCTAATTCGGATATTATGGCTCCCGGCCATATCTCTCAATCTTGCCTTTCAAACATTCTTTCACAAGTCGTGAGACATTCATTCTTCAAGATGAAAATACCATTAGCCCTTTTGGGCTTGAGGTTATCCACGAGACTTACGAGAACTTTTGTGTGCACTGAGCAATGTTCTACACCTCATCGTTATGTGGCGTGCACTCACGTTCCTATGGTTGAATATATCTTTGTGGTTCTCAAACTCTTTGAGATCTCGATTCACTCCCACTGCTTTCTTTTGGAAGAAACACTTCCTTTAGAAGCGACATGTTTGGAGACAAACATTTTGCTCCATGGACAAGTAAATAATATCTAGCATACTTGCTAAGATATTCCACAAAGTCTCACACGTCGTACTAGGCTCCAAGCCTTTACGACTTTGCCTATGATGACTTTCAAATCATCGGTTAAGATAGATTCGACATTATCATCTTCCATATCTAGTATGGAATTTATTCAACCTTTATTCTTTGGAACTCGGTTAAGTATAAGGGCACTATCCCGAAACGGGTAAGGGATACTTCGCATGGCTTGCGTCACACTTTTATCATATAAAGTGTTGTTTCCATTTTGGGAACACAATCTAATTGCGTATCCCAAAGATGGTATCCTTCAAGGGAGAATCTTATTCCTTTCAGACGACTTCTGAAACACCCTTCAGGTATTAATTACTTCAATCCAATTGAAAATTAATTCCTAAGTAGCTCATCAATCTCATATTCGTACTAGATCGAACTTTTCGGGCTTTCCGAATTGTCGTACTTCAATAAATACATTCAACTATTTCTAAAATAGTCATAGAGATTAATAAACAATTATTGTGGCATTAATTGTCATAAGCCAACAAACATCGGTATGTTTAGGCTTTAGACAATTTTTCTAGATTTTTACAACCTTTTCATAAAAGGGTATTTCAGTCATCTTTGGATAAGATACATATTACCCACATAATTCATAATCACATGGTTCAGACATCATCTAAATGACATTTGATTATACGTTTCTCTTCCAGAGAGTCGACATCTAGAACAACTACAAATATCAAAGATAACAGCCATACAAATATTTAGTCGAGATCTCATCACATATATCAACTATACAGTGACATCAATCTAGTATGTTAGATTCAGTGACCTTCCAACTTTATCGGAATAACATTTATTCTTTACAATTGAATATGTCTACTAAATCCTAACAAATAATCAAAGTATGTTCTTCATAAGAACCGAACATAATAACATTTATTTAGTTCCACTTATCGCTTTTACTAGATCGAATATGGTAAGTGTTACAACATTTGTTTAACCTTCCATATCTGTATTTAATCTTTCTAATTTAATCACACTCGTAAGATATCATATATCTAAGAGTTGACTTGAACTTAGATAGATTTATCTCAACTCACTTGCCTAGATTAGAAACTTCAATAAGTTCTTTATTTAAGCACATGCCCTAACTTTCCTTTTAATCCTTTAAGCACTTGAAAAATGTTTCTTATTGTAGTCTTCATAAGACTTAAGATAGATCACAAGAGCTATGTTTTCAACTTCCTTTCATAAAGGAAATCTAAAGTTTATTAAATAGTTTATTTAACCTTTTGAATCGTATTCAAAACATTGACTATTTAATTAACCTTAAGCAATGATAGAATTAAGTCGATACTTAGATCTTATAATTTAGAAAACAACCTTTTCAAAATTCGATGTGGTCATTCTTATTCAACGTTTGAATTAATTGTCATCGTATGGCTGAATGATCATCTTGGATCGTATCCAATATATGATTAGTTCATTGAAACTTATTTCAAATGTTTTAATCATATCATGAGCTTCCGCTTTCATTAATAATTAAAGTCTCGGAGCACTGCATCAATTATGTAATCTCCTTGTCTCTAACTACTATAACGGGATTGCTCATATCATTGCTTATTTTAAAAGGATTAAAATTACTTAACCATATTTGAGAACGTTTCTCAAAAGGTAACAGTCATAATTTGGTTTTACTAATCGAGAAAAACATAAATATAAAAGTTTGCTAAAAACAAAAAAATGAAGATAAAAGAGTGTTGTTGTCTATACACGCAAAAATCAAATATGGTCTTTGGGATTATGATTTTGCTCCCACTAGTCAACTACTCCCAATTGACTTTCAAGAATATTTCAAAATTTCTTTAGTGGCTGAGATCCAATCTAGTTACCTTGATTCCCGGCGGTGGTCGATCAACCAAGATAATTTCGAAAGGTAGGTAACTCTTTACCATTCACATCTCTATGTGATTCTCGGTGGTTGACTAGTCAACTCTTTGGCGATACACATCACTATGTGTTAGTCAACCCTTGTCTCTAAAGTCGACGGCCCGACGGTGGCCAATCACCGAAAGACTCTAGTCAAGTCATAACCCAATATTCACGAGATCTCATACGATCATATCTCAATATGACGATATACCCGAGGTAGGTCAACTCCCGGTGGTGGTCGATCGAGTTGGATCCGAACACAGGCTCTTCACCGTCGTTATAATATTGGGAGACAATATTTCGACTTGATTTTTGTTGTGGAAGTATTTATGTAAATTAATTCACTTAATTAATTTTAATTTCGGTCTCATCAAATATATCTATCTCTATAGACATACATCCTACACATTTATCTAGATCGTGACTAGTCATGCATCTATCGTATCATATAAAATAAATACAAGCACAAAATAAATAAATCGTAAAGTAACCGGTATGATCATGGACTTTTCTGAGGTGCGGTTTCAAATACAAGCCCGACGAAACCGCGGGTCACAATCTAAGGGTAGCTTGCAACCGCCAATAGGATCTTTAATGCTCCATTCTCCAACGGGATCTTCATTTTAAATCTTTCTTTGGTCTCCATCTTCCGCTCCATTCTTGTTACATTTAATTCTATCTAATAAAATAAATACACCCGCCGCATCACGGGGAGTCAACGGAATGGGATAAATGCGAGAAAATAAACTAGGTCACGTTCTTCATAACGGCCTAGGACAATTTTAAACCAACAGAAAAATTAAATCATTCACATCTATCCTATCGGCTTGAGTCCATGATCAATCGGTCCCATATAATCATATTATATCTACTATATCTAATCCATACAATAAAATCTTATGAAAAAGATAAAATTAAAATTTAACTACTTAAGGCGTCTTAATTAATCAATTAACATTTAATCTATTAAATAATTTTATCCAATCAATTAACTAATTAACATTTAATTAATTAAATGATTTTAATCGAAATAAAATTAACGATTAATTTTAAATGATTTTAATTTTAATTTTAATTAATTAGAACTATTCTAAAATTAAATTAAAATTAAATCTCTCTTTGTTTCTTTCCTTTTGATTCGTAATCAAAGGGATGTCGTTGGTTTCTAAACCATGACACGACTAAACAACGAGATATCTATGCACAATAAATATCACGGGACGAAAAAGTCGAGCACATCGAATTAACGAAGAGTGGGTTCACGAGAATCCATCACTCAACCTCGACTTAACGTATCGTGATTTGAATCTTGCATCTATCGACTAATCACAACTATGAACTACATTGAAACATAAAATACACATAACAAAATAATTTCTTTTAGGTGTATCGTTTACTGAATCAAAATATATCATCTTTTAATTACGTGATTTAAACGATAAAATTAACTACGCAAAAAAAAAAAAAAACTTATTGCTTAAGCTCAAGCTCTCTCTGATACCACTTTGTTAGGAATCTCTGCGAGAGCAGCAATGAATTTAAAATTTTGATTTCCTTTTACCCAAGATCGACTTTGTTTAAGCAATAAACGAATAAACTAAAGACGGCGGTTACCTTGGTTGATCTAAAAGATCGGCGCTTTGACCGTCTAAGGAAAGTAGTTCGACATGGAGCCGCCCAAGTGTTCGGCCTCTACCGCTAGTCCACACGAAACAGCCCGGAATCCCACCATGGAATGCTATCGGAAAACCCGGTTGCTAGACCCGGACTTTTCCTCCCTCACAAACTCACTATAGGAAGCCCTCTTTCTTACACAAGAACTATGAGTTCTTGCAATTTTTCACAAGAACAATTGCTCTTGGAAGAATGGTGTACTAAAGAGCTTGGCAAGCCCTCTTATTTATACTAGAGAGGCGCCCAAGAGGCTTGTAGGAGGGAAAACCTTTTTCCAATAAAAATAAGGAAAGACAATTAATGTGATTGATTTATCTCTTTTAATTTAATATCTTATATTAAATGAATCCATAATTTATAATTCTCAATATCTTATATTGAATGTAAATTATATTATTACCATAAATCTATTTTCTCAGAATCAATTAATATCACATATTAATATTATGGTAATCTTATTAATTAAATTGCACAATCCAAGTGTGTTATACACACAATGAATGTGGCGCCCAAAGTTTCCATAAATTGGATTATGGAAAATTCTTTAATTAATATAATGTTATGATTAATTTGCAAAATCCATATATATATATCATATGTACATATTTCGAATTTTACACATGTATCAATATACATATTTAATTAATCATCATAATTAATATCTTGTATTATATTTATTCATAATAAATAAATACCACCATATTAATTTACCACTATAACCTTTATAGTCTCGAGATAAACTTTCCTTATTTGGTTATCATCTATAACCACATTTTAATCAGTTTGGATATTCATATGTGTGTGACCCGATAGGCTTCCGAATATGTTGGCCGTAGACACAAAGTGCAATTTACTTAAAATGCCCTTCATGCCTAACGATCACGGGATAGCGTCTAGCAACACACCGTGACCCCAATCATCGGAAGAGTCAAATGCAATGACTACTACCTTTCATGTGAAACGGTTACCGTGTAACTTACAATCCTATCATTTGTAATAATATCCATACGGTCGTTAGTCGAGTGTCAAAACATCAACGACCGTATCTTATAATCTGGATATCAAGCTCTCTCGAAGTAACTCATTTACTCCCACTTTGCAAAGATTCACGAGTAAGACATTCCTTATAAGAAGGCCATTTCGGATATTCGATCCCAATCATAGGATACGCGATTCCCGGACGACCAATCATGTATACTCCGCGTGCTTCGATGTCATACCCAATCACTACCGCATGATCGCCCGTGGCTGAAACCTCAATAGTGTCAAAGCATGACAATCCACACCGTGATGCCATGAAGACTCGGTCTTAAGGATAATTACACAACCGTCACATAGTGTGACACTTATACGTGTAAGAGGTCGATCTAACGTCGCGCATTCTCTAATACACGTCCACGTGCGGTCCAAGTGTCTACACACTTGATAGATGAGATCTATCCACTGCCCTTAAAGGCGAAGACATCTAATACGTGCTAGTCTGTTTATACTATCAATGCCTGTTTAATAGTACATCGGCCTAGAGACATTTAAGTATCAAACTTATTAAAGTGATTAGAGATCTCATCAACCATAATCGCCTATCATGGTTTCTCTATCACGATTTAATACTAAGGGCGTTATCATATAACAATTCATAATTGGTTCTTTAAAAGAACAGATATATGACAACATAAAAGCCATTTTATATATGTATAAACATAAAGAAATAGTAGAAATGATCCGACCCGGTCGGATCCGGTCCAACCCGATTGGGTTTAGGACACTATTTCAACAATAATGCTTCACAAATCATAGTTCTTCTTGCTTCTTTCAAAGTCATGTTTCTTCTCTCAGCAACCCTACTTTGCTGAGGTGTACCAGCAGCAGCTAGTTGATGTAGTACACCATTCTGCTCACAATATTCTCTTATAACTTTATTGAGAAATTCAGTACCCTTGTCTGATCTGATCTTCACTACTGTCAGACTTTTCTCATTTTGCAATCTCTTCAAAAGTTCACGCATCTTTTGAAGTGTTTCACTTTTCTTGTTCATGAATACTACCCAAGTGTATCTTGAGTAGTCATCCACAACTACTAGAGTGTACTTCTTTCCTGTCACACTTGTTGGTGTTACTGGTCCAAATAGATCCATGTGCATCAGCTCCAAAACTCTTTTTGTTGACTGCTTAGTCTTTGACTTGAAGCATGATTTTGTTTGTTTACCTTGCTGACATGCATCACATATAGCATCCTTTTTGAATGTGATCTCAGGTAAACCAATCACCAGTTTCTTATTCACCAACTGATTGATATCATCAAAGTTCAGATGATTCAACTCTTTATGCCATAACCAATTCAGTTCTGACTTGGTATGCCCAATCAGGCATGTCTCTGGAACAGCAGTAGACCAATCCACAACATACATGTTTTGTTGTCTTCTTCCAGCCAACACAACTTGATCACCTCTTTCACTAATGACAACACATATGCCTTTGTCGAAACTGACCTTGTAACCCATGTCACAAAACTGTCCAGTGCTCAGTAGGTTGTAGTCCAATCCTTCCACAAATGCAACATTCCTAATGGTTAATCCATTCCTCACAATTGTGCCATATCCTCTTGTGTATCTTGGTGTATTCTTGTTGCCAAAATTCACTCTCGGACCATCCTTTGCCACATAATTTGACAAACAGTGCTTATTCTTTGTCATATGTCTGGAACATCCACTGTCAAAGTACCAGACACCTTACAAAACAAAGTTAATGTATTTTAGGTACCCAAAACTGTTTGGGTCCATATTGGTCAGTGGTAAGCATGACCCTTGGCAAATTTCCATAAGGTCTTCTTTGAAAACTGTTATACTTTTGTTCATACATGTATTCTACACATCCATAAGGTCTAACATTTGGTTGTGTAGGACCCATATATATAACTTTACGGCCTTTTGGTATGTAATGCTGTTTGGAGTATTTTCTATTGTTAGAAGCACTAGCATAACCATAGGTTTGCTGTCTGTTAGGAGCAGCCTTGTTATATGGAGTCTGCTGAGGTCCCTACTGAGGTCTTGTATAAGTCCTCTGTTGATTCCATTGCTGAGGTTTTACCCTAGTAGTATGGTTATATCTATTGTTTCTAGCAGTAGGTACAGGAATATTCCAATCATCATCAGTACAGAATAATCTACCTTTCCCCCTGAGATAAGTATCCCTAGAATGATTGACATTTTTAGGTTTAGGATTCGTATCCTTGGAATGTTTCTGATTTTTGCCCTTTTATGGTCCAGCAGACTTGGCAGCAGGTCTGCTATCAGTAGGTCTAGAAGGTGCATCAGTCCTACTTTTGGATTTATTCCTTTTGTTCGGTACTGTTGACCTTTTTGACTTCTGATTTTGCTTCCTTGAAGTCTTCTCAATAAGCTTCACTGCCTCAGCAACCCTTTTGGAGTTGGATCTTGTGCAGGTACAAACTTAGGACCAATTCTGGTACTAGATTCAGTAACCTTACTGGATCCACTCGTATTAGATTGTTGAGTTTCAAATCCAAGGCCTGTTCTGTCACCATAAGGCTTTCCAGATTTGAATGCAGTAATGGAACTAGATTGATCAGCAGATTCAGCGGCTACTGAATGTACAACAGGCTTATGCTGATTATGTCCAAAATCTTTTTCCTTTCCTTTGAGAGTTCTTAATTCAGCTTTTAACCTTTCAACTTCTGTTAGAAGAACTTCTTTTTCAGCCTTCACAATCTCATAACCAGATTGTATTATCCTCAGTTGATTAAGGATGGCATCCAAAGTTTCTTCATTGTTAGAATTTTTAGGATTTGAACCACTAGTTGATTCACAATCACTTTCAGTAGGAGTGTTTATAGATACAGAATTGTATACCTCCTCTGTTTCATCCATATTTGCCATTAAAGCATAATCATCCATATCGGCCAAGAATAAAGTGTAGTATCATCGATTCATTTCCTTTTTCTCGATTCAACTTCATATCTGATTCATCTTCAGCAACCATAGCTTTCTTGCCAGATCTTCTTTGTTGACTTTTGCTCTTCAGTAGGTCTGGACAATCAGGTCTGAAATGTCCAGGCTTCTTGTACTTGAAGCATAGATAATCAGGTTCCTTTTTCTGTTCTAGTTCAGGACAGTCAGGTTTGAAGTGTCCTGGTTTCTTCCATTGATAGCACAAGTAATCATTGTCTTTCTTGGATTCATCCTTCTTCTTTTCACTAGATTTCTTTGTGAAATTCCTTGGAGAACCCTTTCCGAGTTTTCATCATTCTCGATTTTCTTGCTCAAGAGGAAATTTGCTCTTGCATCTCATCCAATGAGATCATCTTGAGCTCTTGATGTTTCTTCTTGATGTGTAGCACCAATGCGATAGATTTTGGTTCTTCCTTTTCGGGTCTCGGTGCAAGTTTCTTACTGAATTCATAAGCCTTGAGATCTGAAAATAACTTGAAGGTATCTTCTTCATGTAAACTTCTCATCTCTTCTATGGCAGTCACCTTCATTTCCCAAACTTTTTTTGTACGTAAAGCTTCTAGAATCTTTGAATTGATTTCTTCTTTTGAATACTTTACACTCAGTAGGGTGAGTTCATCCATGATTGCATTTAATCTTGACACCATTTGTTCAATAGTTTCATTTGGTTTCATTTTGAAATCTTGAAACTTCTTTTTGGCCACACTAATCTTGTTTTTCTTGATAGCTTCAGTGCCTTCACATATTAATTGTAACTTATCCCAAAGTTCCTTTGCAGTGTTGCAATCCTTCACTTTCATGTACATATTGCTATCCAAAGTTCTGTATATGATATCAATAGCAATATTGTTGAGGTTTGCTCTTTTTCTATCTTCCGCATTCCATTCTCTTTTTGGTTTTAGAATGTACTGTGTTTGACCATCTATAGTTATAGCTTTTGTGATTTCCAGTGGTCCATCAGTCAGCACATCCATCATCTCATCATGTGTTGCAGCTAGAAAAGCCTGCATACGACGTTTATACTCATCAAAATGATCTAAAGAGCACATCAACATTGTTCTAGCATACTGGTTGTTATCCATGATGAAAAGCTTTGAAAATCAGAAACTTGAAAAAGTTTTCAAAGTATTTTCACAAGTACAACAAGTAGGATTACTTGAAACGTAAGCAACGCTCCGATACCAATTGTTGGTCCTTGAAAGGCTTTGGTTAAGTTTAGGGGGTGAATAAACTTAACACTTAAAACTTTTGGAGTTAACAAATTCGACAAGTTCGAGAGCTTTCTTGTTGCTCGGAAAGTCTGCTTGACCACTCGATGATCTGCTTTGTTGATAGCTCGATGGTCTATTATTTGTTGATTTTACTTGAATTTGTTCTGATGAATATATTCAATTTAAGCCTTATTACTTGTTGTTAAAATATGATACCAAGTATTAGATACTCAGTAGTGTAAGTGTGTGATTCAGTTGCTAGTTTCAGTAGGTTGATGTGCTAAATATACTAAATGCATAAATCAAATGCAGAAAGTAAGTAGGCAATGTTTACAAAAATCCCTAATTTGTTTGTCCTTCACCAATAACTATGGCTTCACAAACTAAACACTTGGAACAGGTAGGATTGCTATTCCAAAGTCTTCCACTGGTCCTTGAAGGGTATGATTGCCTCTTCACCAGCTCCACCACAAACAACAGTCCTTGACACCTAAGTGCTTCTCTGTCTTCAGCAGGTTTCTTGTAAATGAAAGTTTGAATCAAGTAAGTGATTCAGCTTTCAGCAGCTTGATCAGGATGAAATGACCAGCAGCTTGAAGTCTTCAAGTGTGTAAACTTGATATAACTTGATAACAGATTACACTTGAAGAGTTTACTGGATCAGTAGCTTTAAGTTCAGTAGGGTCAGCAGGGTGACTTTCTTGATAATAAACTTGATAGCTTCAGGAAAATTATCTTGTTGTTCATCAATTTTCATCGTCTATTTCTGTATCAGGGGTCTTCTATTTATAGGTGAGAATCCTTGTGACTTATGTTTGAAATTCAAAACATAGCCGTTTCAGATTTGTCCCATCTTGACTTGCTTTGTCCATGTACATAGTGCTTCGACAATTTGTCGATTTACTTTTGTGATTTTGGTATCCACCCTTTGACTTGTATCCATTGGGTAAACCTCTGTTTCTTTCCAACGTTCTTTTAATCTTGACCATTGATTTGTTGACAAAATCAAGAGTTGTTATCTGTCCTTTTCCTTGTAATCTTCCAATGTAACCTTTGATTAATTCGAAATATATGTTCAGCATGTTCCTGTGAATGTGAGTCTGCTGAAATACAAATCAGTCAGCTGGTCCAAGGTTGCTGTGTTTATAAAACACTGCAACTGGCTTCTCTTATATCTAACTTTTTATTATTAAGTTAGATTACACCATTTTGATCATAACCAAGTTCCAATCACCACTTAACTTATGGAACTTAGTTCTTGTACACAAGGTATATGTAATCAGTTTAGGTCATCACAGACTTCCCTAAATTCTGATTCTATATCCTTGACTTTAAACACTAATTTTGATCCCTTAGTCTTCAATAACTGAGTTTGAGCCCTCACTTCTGATCTTGGCGAGTTCCTAAACTAGTCTATCGACTCGGGTACTCTCTTTTACAGTGTCTGGCGATAAAAGTCACCGATCATTTACTGATGCTTGTTTGATCAAACCTATACAAAGATCAAACTCTAATAAGCCTATACATTTCATCTAGACATATTTTTGCCTTTGCCTATATAAATAATAGTCGGCACTCATCAATAAAACTTAAAATAAGTCCAACAATGCACGTGATGTGGGCAAACAAAAATCTATGATCAAGTTATGTGTTTCATATTAGGGAATTCGATTTGTCACCGAAAGCAACTCTTGAGCAACAGTGGCTTTATCAACTACTGAAGCTGAGTTTATGGCTCTTACTAAAGCAGCCAAGGAGGGTATCTGGTTGAAAAGAGTAGTCAGTGATTTGGGGCTGCATCAGGATCAAGCTGAGATTTATTGTGACAGTTTGAGTGCAATTTGTCTAGCAAAGGATCAGGTTCATCATGAGAGAACCAAGTATATTGATGTGAGATATCATTTTCTGAGAATGAGAAGAGGGTTGTAGTGAAAAAGATCAACACCAAGGAGAATCCTGCTGATATGTTCACTAAACCAGTTCAGTAGAGCAAGTTTCAGTTGTGTTTGGACTTGCTGAATATTCAAAGCTTGTAAACTGAAATCTGGATACTCAGTTGAGGGCAGATCAACTGAGTGGATTCTGAGGAGAAGTTTGGTACTATACATCCTGGCATTGACGAATGCATCTGGTACAAGTACATCTGATTACACAATCTGGTGACGTTGAATGAGAGTTCAAGTCAAGGTGGAGATTTGTCAGTTTTGGTGACTTGATCTCTAAACTGAATAATCTGGTGGAACTAATCTGAGAAACTGAGACTGATAATGATGGCCAGTTCAGTTAAGTATATTCAGTTCTATGAAAGTCAGTTTGATGAAGTGCAACTGAGTTTCTTCTAAAGTCACCAGTCAGTTCTGGTTTGCCGAGTATAGCCGAGTTCTACATCCGAGTATACCCACTTTTCTACACTTCTTCTACATCAATCTGGTCGGTTGGTTCATACATTGGAGTGGCGGATTGCTCACGGTTCTTCACAGATTGGGCCGCGGTTATTTTGGTGACATCTTTCCACAACTTTTATACTCTGGTATTTTTATTATTGGTACTTTGGAGTAGTTTGAGTTGTTGTACGTGCAACACTTGTATCTCTTATTTACTGACTAATGGAGATTTTTGTGGGCTCCGGCCTCGTAGTTTTTACTCTCTCACATTGAGAGGGATTTTCCACGTTAAAATTCTGGTGTTACTTTATTCCGGTTTATTTCACTACGTGGCTTTCTACTAGTATATTATTCCGTTGCGCTTACTAGTGGGAAAATATTTGTGGGTGTTCGCGATAATTTTCTTATTACCGCGACGTTTTTCTCAATAGCCGGCCCATCTTCTTGCCCAAACAGACTTGTCTGACCGCATTTTTTTTAAATGAGGAAGGACATGAAATGGAAGGAGGAGAATAAATGAGGGGGTAGAACAGATGGAAAAACAGTTTATATGATTTTTGTTCAAAAAGTTTGGCCGTACCATTCAAGTTGGAGCGGTATCTTCGACGGGTGATGAGTGATACCTTCCAACCTTAAGGCAAGAGAAACAACATAGTTTTTGAAAAGGGAGCTTTTAAAGGCACCACACCTATTTTACTTGGGCACCTAAATTACAGGGCATCACAGTTGCATCCGTTGTTCTACCTAACACACCATAGTAAATTTTACATATACCCATTACACCACACTTTTAATTATCATACCTATGGCACCACATTTGTTAAAATATTCCACTCCAACAAAATAACTACATATGTAACCCTAAACTACCTTATTTTACTCTCATTACCACCCCACCCCATCAATGATCCGGCCACCCACCATTACCTCCCACCCCGCCACCCCTCACCGGCCCATGCATCTCCTCACCCCACAAGCCCCGCCACCTCCACACCGACCGCTCCTTTCAGAAGCTTTGATACCATGAGAAAACACCAATAAAAAAATTTAAATCCTAGCAAGAAAAAAGAATCAAAAACAAATCTTGCAGGTAATCGGAAAAGGCAAAAAAAAGAGTAGAGTAAAACATTGAATTTTAGTCAACAGGTTCTTTTTTTTTTTTTTTAAAGGCTGAACAAAATTTACCAAGAGGGGTAAGCAAAACGCAAAACTAGTAACAACCAAATTTGAGAAAACTCTACTGCTCCGGCGAGGTTGGTGGTGTGTGTGTGTGTGTGTGTTTTTTTTTTTTAGAATGCAAATGGGGTTTATCGTTGTTTGCTTGTCGATTTGGAGTAGATGGTGGATTCAATCGATGGGTTGGAAGAGAATGGTAAAAAAAAAATTATCGTAAGAGGTGGTGTAAATGGTGATGTGGGTGGGTTGAAGGGTGGAGAAGATGGTGGTTAAAGGTTGTTGAAAAATGTAGTTGTTTATATTTGAGTGAAAGGATGTTATTGTAATAAAAAAAATTGGAAATAGTAAAAATAATCTGGCTATAGTATTTTTGAATTTTAATAGGTGTGGTGTAATTGGTATATTTAACATTTAAAATTTTAATGTGTGGTGCTTAAAGTAAACACTTATTTTTACACTTTCTTGTGGTCTTTCAAGTAGAAAATATGTAGTGCTTTAAAAACACTTCTTTTTGAAAATTTAGGGGTATGGATCCATTTTTTTTTTCCGAAAATAGTATATATGTATAAATGTACTTTTTTTTTTTTGAAGGGTATGTACTTTTTCTTTGAAAAGACATGTTTTTTTTTTTTTTTTTTTTTCATTATATATAAGTATGTAAATGAGCATGCTCACGTGTTGTTGAGTCGAGTATTGCATTATCGGGTGTAGTTCGTTTAATTTTCATGTTGAGTCGATTTCACATTCGAGTTGATTTTAGCTGAATTGAATCAAATTCTCATTAGAGTTTTGCTGATAATCCATTGGTGTAAACAAAGGGGAAAAATGAAAAATAAAAAATAAAAAGAATAAAAGGGGATGCAAAACCATAAATCCAGGCAATCACTTGTTGATGCAAAAATATGGAGGATTTTATTATGATTGAGTATGAAACGCAATAGATTGAGGAAATCAGGTCCTATCAATCAATGTTATATCTCATGGAAAAAGTAGATAAATATTGATTGATCATATAAATTGTAGTTTTAATGGTTTTTTTTTTTTTTGTGAGAAAACAAATCATAGATTGTATTTCAACGATTTTAGGAAAAAAATGTGTTCTTAAGTTTACCATAGTATTATGTTAAAAATAAAAAAATAAAAATAAAAATAAAAAAAATATTAAAAAAAAAAGCCATAGCATTAAGTGAAAAAAAAAAAGCAACTAATTAACCATAGCAAACCAGTAGGAGATAATCATAAATTCACATACGTTAATCACACAAATTAACGCGTGAATCAATGAGTTATAAATATGATTAATACTCATTGATACATCATTGTGAGTTACGATAAGTATAATAAAATAAATCGTAATTTAACCTACTAAATAGTCTTTTCCTATCAAGGTTTGAAAAAATTTCATATAAAAAAGTCTTCATAGACACAAGATCATACCTTCCAAAAAAAAAAAAGACACAAGATCATAAGCTTAATTTTATATATAAAAAAAAAAGTTGCACTATATATTCATGATCTAAAGTTTCCCCCTCAAAACCCTAGCCACCACATTCTTATCTTCAAGTTTCTCCTTTATATACCCTAGCCAGTAGCAGCCACCGTCCACTTTCTTCTCTTTTTCAACTTTCTTTTCCAACCAGGAGAAAAAGTTTTATAACATTCTTTTAACTGGGATCATCAATTCTTGTAGGGTTCCAGTGAATTGTTTGTGTGTATTATTATTGGAGGATCATCATCTTCATCTTAGAGATCGGACGCTTTTTACGGCTACGGTTAGTTCTTGATGTTCTTTTTTTATTTGTTCCATGGATTTTTAGTACTGTTGAGGAAATTGGGGTTTTGCTTTTGATTTTGTTGTTTTTCTTCTTCCATGGATTTCGGTATTGTTTAGGAACAGGGGCAGATCTATGTATTATAAGTCGTCGCGTTCACACTCTTGAGAGATCACGAATAATTTTTTTAATATTAAAACAATTTACGTTTGTTGTTAAAAATATAGTTTTAAAATAATCCCACTGAAACAATTTTTAGGATATTAGGATATAAAATGCAATTTTGCATTTCAGTGACTCCACTGAAAAAAAAATTATGTGCTTGATTTGATAATATAATTTAAATTTTAAAAGATAATTAAAAATCCTTTTATAATTATTATATAAATTTAATAATCTTTGCCAAGAAAGCGTTAAATTTCAATGGTAAATATTGTGGTCTTAACGTGAAGGTTCTAGGCTCAAAGTTCTTCCAAAAAAAACTTGCGTATATTTCGTTTGTGTTAATAATAAAAATACTAATAGTAATAATATAAATTATTACTTTATTTTTCTTAAAGAAAAATAAAAGTAGTTTTAAGGAAACACTTTAATGGGTTCACACCAAATGTTAACTCTTACATTGTTTTTTTTAACTGAAATAAAAGATTTTTAACACACGCTCCATTTTTGCCTCTAACTCACACCTAGTACTCACCATTTTTGCGATACATTGTTGCTATTGTTTTAATTCATTTCTTTTGTATTATATATTCGTATTTTGCGAGGATTTTTCTTGTTTCCATTACATTTTTTCATCCAATAGAAATTGATTTGTTCTTGAATTACTTTTTTTGTTGGGAAAAGTTTGTTGTCGTTGAGCGACGGGTTTTGTGGCTAAAGTGATAAGTGTTTTTAACAGACCGAGTATCCGTTGTTCAAGCTCGTGTTTGTGTAGGTCATGAGTTTGATCGTGATTGTTTGTTTATTAAACGATCTAAAAATTATGTTCAAACTTGGTTCGTTCGTGTTCTAATTCCACTCGCTAAACATATATTTTCTTTCCAACTCATGTTCTGCTCCTTAGACTCTGATTGGATTGAAGGAAAAATGTAGAATAGAAAAGAGAATAAAGGAAAAGAAAAGAGAGGATATAAGAGATTTTGATGTCTACCTAGGGTGTTCGAATTGAACTTGACGGAATCGAAAAGAGTAGTGACGATCCAAAAATCGTCTTCTTCTTTAGGGTTATCACTCTTGGTGGTAGTCTGGGGAAATTCCCAGGACGTGAAGAATAAAAGCGAGGGGATGTATTTTAGGGGTATTTTAGACTGCACTTGATGATGATCAAGCTGCCTACGTATCCAATTATTGAATTGAAATCAAGTCTTCGTAGTTCCTTAGGGATGATTTATATAGAGGGGCTTATGCCCTAGAGTTCAATGAGGCATGCCTATGATGGACACTGATTGACGTATTCCCTAAGAAAAAGGATTATGATTGATTAATCTCCTTGATTATAGGAGATAATAATGATATTTGAATACTCGTACTAGGTGATAAACATTGGAGCCTTTATGGCTCAAGATTCTCTTGCCGTTATCTGATTATTATACGCGTGAGGGATAAGATTAAGGACGGGCCCTGGCCGAATCTATCCAGACTGTTGGAGCCGACCTACGGAGGTCAGGGACGATGGCCGAGCTCCTACTACCACAGAATCATGCAAGTCGGAGAACTCATCCCGAACGCGCGATCGTCCGAGATTCGGTCCAAAGCTTCTCCCCAAAGTCGAGAAGCTGAGGACGTCCGACCTACTAGAGAGTCGGACACGAGTCCAGGGGCGAGAGGTTGTGGGCGCGATCAACCGAGCCCCAGGGGCGTTATCGGAAATCAAGTAAAGTTCCTCTCTTTACCGGTCTTTGAGTCACTAAAGAGGTGCCACGTCGCGGCAGCCCATTTTCCGGCGACATCGCCAAGCCCTCTTCAGATCCAACCGATCCTGGGTTGATCGGTTCGGATCTACCGAAGTGGCGGCTCGGCACGGATGCTCTAGGTGTAAGTTATGGGAAGTTGCCAGGTGTCAAGGCTAGTTATGGCGCGATATTAGCTATTTCCAGGAAACGAGGCATCATTGCCTACTTGAGACCGTTTTTCGAGGTTAGTGTGGGGGGTTACCTTCTGGTTCTATTTAAGCGTCATTTCTCTCACGGTTACGTTTCCTTGATATCATTGGGTAACCATTCTTATTACGCCCCTATCTGTTCTTTCTACGCCTGTTCCCACATGTCTGATTTATCTGAGGGGGAGCCACTTCCTCCTAGGTCAGAAGCAATAATCATGGAGTCCTGGACTAGGCCTGTGATCCTTGAAGAGATTCCTTTGGCTCCTCCCCAACCATCATCCACTACTCCTTCGTCGGCGCCACTATCAGGTACTTTCGACCCTTCCTTCAGGTATAAAATTCAGAAGGCTACTCACGATATTATGGGGAGCCATGGGTTGTCTTCTGTTTTGACGCAAAGCATTGTGGAGTATATCTACCGAGAGTATGGAATAAACCATGAAGAATTCACTCCTTTGCTTCCTGCAGAGCCTCGTCCCTTTGCCTCACATCCTCTAGAGGGGTACTTTGCCGTTTACGAGGCCCAGTTGAAAGCAGGTTTGAGGCTGCCATTATGTCTTGCATTGGTGGCGGTATTACTGTATTACGGTTTGGGTGCAGCTCAGCTAGCTCTCTCAGGAGTTAGGATCGTAATAGGCTTCGTTGTAATCTGCCGCGTGGCCGAGCTGCAGTTTTCTGTGGGCCTTTTCCGATCTTTCTATCGCCTATCCCAGAGTCCAGGACCGAGAGGGTGGTATCAATTTTCTCACCGATCAGGGGTTCCGGAAATGATGCTTGAGGGCCCTAAGTACAGCACATGGCGAGGACGTTTCTTTTTTGTTCGAGATCGTGGGGATTCTAAGCTAGGGCGTTGGAACACAAGTACCTTACAAAAGGACGAGTGCCCACGACTTCCGGACCCTACCAAGGTAGATGCCATTCGAAGTGCATGAGTTGTTCTAAGATTACGCGAGTTGACATCTGAGCTGATCGCCGCGGCACGGCTGGATGACGCAGGGCCTGATCCTTATCATCCTCTGGATGATGTCTGCCATGAATTGGGTAAGGTTTGTATTTATTTCGTATGTTGTACAATGATGGTGTGTAACTTGTTTTCTTCCTAGCAGTATGGTCCTTGGCCGGTCTCCTAGCCCCCGATCCTAGAGTGGGGGTAGGGCCTTAACCTACCAAGATGATCGAGACTGTCGCTCCCGGAGGTCGCCGCTCGGCTACAAGGTTAGTGGGGTCGTTCGTTGGGCCCCACGCGGCAAACCTATTGGCTGAGCTCGAGGATGACGTGCTGGAGGATCCACCTCCTTGTCCAAGAAGTGTGGGTATTCCGACCATAATGGTGGACGATAGGGAGGAAGATGAAGATGAGGATGAGCCTAAGACTCCTCTAGTACGCCGATCCTCTCGCCCTAGGTAAGAGGATGTGTGCTCAGAGGAGAAAAGGGAAAAGAGGTGCCGAACTGCCACAGGGTTGGGCTCGGAAGATTGTGGTGATGTTGGATCCGGAGCTCGGTATGAAGAGGCCAGGGCCGATCTTTCCGCCCCTCACCATGCAGCAGACGAAGCACAAGATTTTTCTTAGATGCCCCTTATGGAACCCGACGAAGCGGGTTTGCGGCTATGAGGCGGGTAATTCTATTTTGTCGCACATCTAGCATCCACCTTACTTTGTCTAAGCCATGTGATTTTTTTGGGGACAATCGTAGGTTAAGAGATCTTACGTAAATGCTGGCGTGCTCATTTGCCGATCGATGAAGAGGGCTCTTGACCTGAAGTTGAAAGATGACCGAATACAAGAACTCGAAGAGCGCTTGCAGATACAAGCAGAACAGACTAGGGATTTAAGGTCCGAATACGAAGTTCGCCTTCAAGAGTTTATGAACGAACATTTAGAGAGAGAAGCCGAGCTAAGGGATCATGTTTCAAGACTTCGGGGAGAGCTGTCGTCCGTCGAGGCAACTATTCGAGCTTTCCCTGCTCGTCTTCAAGAGGCTTCCGACCAAGCTGTCAGCGATTACAAATCTTCTACCCGCCTGGTCAAATCTTTGAAGCGGTTACTGAGTCTTATCATGAGGGCCAGCTATACGCGAGGTGTGGACGATTGTCGGGCCCATCACCCAGACCTTACAATCGATAGTTTGGCTCACCCCTTCCTGTATGCTCCTGACGCCGAATCAGACTATTCTGTTCGGGTGAAAGAGTTTCAAGCAGGGATGGATCTCGAAGCGAAGTACCCTCTGTGAGAATAATTCCTAATTATTGATCGTAGATTTTGTACTTTATAATTGTCAAGTTCTTAATGAAATTTTTTTGGTTTGATTGTTTAGTTGCTCTGCTTTTGTTTGTTCATTTATTTGTTTGCTAATATGGTAGCCCCCTAGTACGGCATGCCTATGATTATTCAGGGATGGCATACTAGCGAGGTTTGAAAATTGATTGTGCAATCGGGTTGTATTGAAATAATAGGGGCAAGGCCAGTTCAGACTGACGACTTGCCTAAATAAGCAGGCGAGCAGGGCCAGGCTAGTGCTGACTTCTCAAGGAGCAAGGACAGATTGGACTGACGACTTGCCCAAATAAGCGGGCGAGCAGGGCCAGGCTAGTGCTGACTTCTCAAGGAGCAAGGCCAGATTGGACTTTGCTTTTAAAATCACAAAATTGTAACAAGATGTTTTATAAATAACTGTAATAATAATTTTATGGAAGAATGACAGAACGTAAATAACAACTAGGAAGAATCCGATCGTAGGGTACTTTTCATGGATAGAACCTTCGTAGGTTGTTAGCGTGCCAGCTCCTGGGGATGGTTTTCCCCCGAGAGTTTGCTAACTGATAAGCACCCTTTCCATGTACCTTTACCATTTTGTATGGTCCCTCCCAGTTTGGGTCTAGCTTGCCTTCAGGACCTCGCTTGCTGACTTCATTTTTTTGGAGGACCAGATCTCCCTCCCTGAAGTATGAGTGCTTCACCTTGCTGTCGTAGTATTGAGAGATTCTTTGCCATTCAGATGAATGTTATATCTCTATTTTCCTCTAGGTCGTTCTTGGCGTGTTTGAGTTCTGCTTCCATACCTGTTTTTTCAAGGAGCTCGAGCCTTGGTGAAGGCAGTCCAATCTCGACAGGTATGACGGACTCACTTCCATAAGTCAGGGAGAAAGGTGTTTCTCCTGTGGCTGAGTTTGGGGTTGTTCGGTATGCCCACAAAATGTTCGGCAGATGCTCAACCCAACTCTCTCCTTCCTCTTCAAGCCTCTTATTTAGGCCAACTTTGATTTGCCTATTTGTTTGTTCGACTTGTCCGTTAGCTTGTGGATAGCCTACTGAGGTAAAATGTTGAGAAACTCCTAACTCTGCGCACCAGGATCGGACACCTTTATCTTCGAACTGTGTTCCATTATCGATACCAAAGCCTTGAATTCCATATCTACAGATAACATTCTTCCGGATAAACTTACGAATAACTTTCGCGATAATTGTAGTGAGGGTTCGACTTCCACCCATTTAGTGAAGTAGTCCACGACCACCACGAGGAATCGGAAATTACCCAAGGCCCGGGGTAGGGGTCCGACCAGGTCGATCCCCCACTGGTCGAAAGGCCAGGCTGCGACCAAAGGTGTCATCTGTTGTGAGGCTAGATGAGATACGTTGCTATGTACTTGACGTGATTTACACCCTCGGACGAGGTCCTCGGCGTCTTGCTGCATGGTCGGTCAAAAGTAGCCGAATAGTCTGCATTTACGTGCTAACGTTCGAGCCCCCGGCTGGTTTCCACAAATTCCTAAATGAATTTCACGGAGTAGATAGTTCCCTTCATCTTCTGCTGCGCATCTGAGCCAGGGTGCAACGAAGGATTTCCTGTAAAGTATATTATCGAAAAGCGAGTACCTTGCGGCTCGGAATTTCATCCTTCTTGCTAAAGTTTTGTCCTCCGGTATTATTTCATCACGGAGGTATGATATACTATGGGGTCCATCCAGGTATCCTTCTCGAGTAATGGGCTGAACTTCCTGGCGTCGCGACTTCTTTCCCTGTAGTAGTTCTACGAAATCTTCTTCTTGTGTGTAAAAAGTTGGATGCTAACTTTGAAAGAGGCGTCGGCCACCGATTAGGATCGGGAACTTGCTCGATAAGGACTGTGCGGAATGCTTTAAGCCGATCATTGGCTATAGCCAAGTATTTTTTTCATAGGCTCTTCTTTAGCCTCATATTCTCCCTTCACATGATTGACGATCAACTGGGAGTCGCTATACACTTGAGTCCGGTGATCAGAGCTTCATACTCAGCTTCATTGTTGGTGGCCGGGAATCCGAACCGAAGTGCGTAGGGAAATTCTTCACCCTTAAGGCTGATGAGCAGGAGGCCCGCACCTGCTCCATCTTTGTTAGAGGCCCCATCAACGTATAACGTCCAAAACTCGATCTCGATTCTTGATTGATTTTGTTCTATAATGATTGCCGTTTCCTCAGCAAGAAAGTCTGCTAGCACTTGCGCTTTGACCACCGTTCAGGGGCAAAAATCAAGGTCGTACTCGGCTAGTTCGACTACCCATTTTGCTAAACATTCTGACGTTTCTGGTCGGGATAAGATCTGTCGAAGAGGCTGGTCGGTAATCACGATTATTGGATGTGCCTGAAAGTAAGGTCTTAGGTTTTAGGAAGCATGTACTAGGGATAGTGCTAGTTTTTCGGCGTCGGAATATCTGATTTCTGGGCCACGAAGAGCATTGCTAACATAAAAAATCGGTTTTTGGACGCTATCCTGCTCCTTGACGAGGACCGCACTGATGGCTTCGCCGCATGCCGCTAGGTATATGAATAGGGTATCTCCTGGTTGTGGTGACGTCAACGTGGGTAGTTCGGCTAAATATGCTTTTAGGTCTTCAAAGGCTTGGCGACAATTTTCATCCCACTTAAACGGGTTAGCTTGCTTTAGGATCTTGAAGAAAGCGAGCTCGTTGAGCCAATTTCGACGAGAAACGTCCGAGTGCGACCATCCTTCTGTTAGCCTCTGTACTTCTTTGAGGCTTCTTGGCGTCGGCATAGTCCTCAATGCGTCTACTTTGTCTGGGTTGGCCCTGATGCCTTCTTGTGATATCATATAACCTATGAACTTTCCGGTCCGATCCCCGAAGGTACATTTTTTGGGATTAAGCTTCATTTGCAAGGCTTTGAGTACCTCAAAAACCACTCTCACGTCTACCAAGTACTGCTCCATGGATTTTCTCTTGATCAACAGGTCATCTACGTATACTTCCATGCACTTCCCTATCTGATCTTTAAATATTTTATTAACGGCCCTTTGATAGGTTGCCCCTGCATTCTTGAGGCCGAATGGCATGGTCTTGTAGCAATATGTGCCAACCTCGGTGATGAACGAGGTTTTTTCAATATCCCAGGGATCCATGACGATCTGATGGTATCCTCTGTAAGCATCCAGAAACCTGAATATCCCAAAGCCTATGGTCGAATCTACCACTTGATCTATGTGGGGCAGGGGATAACAATCTTTTGGGCATGCTTGATTGAGGTCGGTAAAGTCTACACACATCCTCCAGCTGCCATCTGGTTTCTTTACTAGGATTGGGTTGGCCAACCACTCAGGGTAACTCACTTCCCGAATGATGTTGGCCTGAAGTATCTTAGTCACTTCTTTCTGCACGGCGTCTATCCGCTCTTGGGTGAAGTGTCTCTTTTTTTGTCAGACAGGCTTCCGAGCAGGGTCGGCGTTTAGTTGATGTATGGCCAGATTCGGGGATAATCCTGGCATCTCCTCCGTCGTCCAGGCGAACACATCCTTAAATTCCTTAAGCAGGGCTATTAGCTATCTCTTATGCGAGCCGGGAATCCATGCTCCCACCTCGATGGTCCGATCGTCTCGGCCCTTCTATAGACAAACTACTTCTGTCTTATCATCCGAGGACCAGGTTTTATCGCGTTCGGGCAGTAGCTCTTCAATGGGGACCGAGGCAGCTCCGATGTCTCCACCTATTTCAGAAGTAACGCAGCTCCTTACCTGCCACATGTCGCCTATGATCTCTACGGGGTTCCCATCAGCTAAGAACCTCAGGCTATTATGGGCGAGTGACACAACGGCCTGTAAGCCGATCAACGGGGGGCGCCCCAAAACTATATTATAAGGGGACGGAGCTTTCACCACCACATACTCAACAGGAAGAGTTCGGCCTAGAGGAGGCCGACCGAAGGTGGTCGAAAGAACGATAGTACCCTCAGGATACACAGGTGACTCGGCAAAGCCGAAGAAGGGGGTATTTGCTGGGGTTAATTCAAAGCTATCCAAACACATTAAAAGTAAAGTAGAGTGGTACATGATGCTAACCGCACTTCCGGTGTCAATACAAATACGCCTTACCAGATTTCATTCTACCATGGCTTCGATCATAAGACCATTGTGATTGGCTTCCATAGGAATAGGATCAGCGACGTTGTAAGCCACCTCCTTAGGAAATCTTCGTTTTTTTCAGGGCACTGGAGTTCCTGAATATTGAATATCTTTTCGTATTGAGGGATGTTCACAATTTTCTCTGGAAAAAGTGTTCACGCTCTTCATCGTCAGGTAGGTTCCACAGACGGGTTATCCACTAGCAAGAGGCCCTCCTTCTAGCGCCAATTGACGATCCAAAAATCGTCTCTTCTTTAGGGTTATCACTCTTGGTGGTAGTCTGGAGAAATTCCCAGGACGTGAAGAGTAAAAGCGAGGGGATGTATTTTAGGGGTATTTTAGACTGCACTTGATGATGATCAAGCTGCCTACGTATCCAATTATTGAATTGGAATCAAGTCTTCGTAATTCCTTAGAGATGGTTTATATATAGGGGCTTATGCCCTAGAGTTCAATGCAGCGTGCCTATAATGGACACTCGATTGGCGTATTCCACAAGGAAAGGATTATGATTGATTATGTAGTTCTTGTTGTAGTAGTTAGTGGGTGTGCTCTAAAACAATTATTACTTGTCATTCGTGCAAGTGGGAGATTGTTAGATGTAGTGCCGAAAGACAATTGTGTAATTGTTTTAAATTAATAAATGACATTTTATTATTCATCTTATTTGCTTCGTGCTTATATAGTATACACCTGCTTTGCAAACCCTAAGTATATCTCAGATAACCACTTAACTCGGTGTATGGATTACACGTGAGGATTGAGTTCGCGATGATATACTTAAACAGTTTAGTCCGTGGTGAACTTAATCGAGTTTAGAGTCTCTTGATTAAAACACCAATAATGCGCCTGAACACCTTAGGGTGTGATAGTCTTATCCGGACTGTCGGTAGAGGTACCTACGTGGGGCATTTATATATGATGGCATTCATATAGAATTTGGACCGATTTAATCTGAATTTCTCGATATAATTCCGTAATCGAGGAATCTTATTAAATCATTAGATGATCATATATGGATCAACCTTAATCTGAGGTGATCACGAGTCTTTGCTTGTCCCGGGTAGTGTTTGATGTGTTGAATTTACGGTTCACTTTAATATGTGTTCCAAGCCACTTCTCATTGGCACTATCTCCGATGAGTGAGTAGTTCGATTTTCACAGACATGGAATCCATTCCTTCCCGCGGGAAGTAGAGAGACGATCCCCTTATTTGTTAGCCTTAAGAAAGTGATCGATCCCGGAGTTCATATTAGACTAATTGATCACTAGTCGGATATGTGAACTAATTGATCATCGGGGTTAATGGTAAATAAGGATAAGATATTACAGTATCGGGTTTACGGAGATATCCCACTCAGAATGGACAGTCTATGGAGGGTTAATCCGTATGTAGTGATTGTATCAATGGACGCTTATTCTCTCTATGGGTTGAGTATAAGTATACATCTATAATCGGTAGAGTTTAGTTTCGGGTTTATGGTGGCGTAATCCCGGAATTAATAATTAATGTACTTATTCGGTTCGATGAATAATTAATTATTGGAGCTACTGGTTATAGGTCCATGGTCCCCGATTTGGCTTCTGTAATTCGGACTAATAATCTTGTTATTTAGGCCTCAGTGACAATTAATTGGCCGGGCTAATTAATTGATATGCATGGATATTATTTAGTTGGGCTAAATAATATAATACACATGAAAGACATTTTATGTGGGCTTAGTAAACCCTACATGTGGCGCCAATATTATAATTAATTAGAGAGAAATTAGTTTTCTTGGATAATTATTTGACATGTGATTTATCATTTATTTGTTAAATAATAATTCATGGAATATTGGATAATAATATGATTTATCCTAATTTGTTTGGAATAATCATTTTATTTATCTTTTATTTGGAATAAAGGATTAATGTAATAATTATCTCCTAATTATTTAATCCTTGGAGGACAAGGATTACTCTCCTATATAAAGAGAGTTCTCCCAAGCCTTAATGAATTGGCAAATTTCGACCACACACATAAAAAGGAGAGAAAATTAGTTTTCTTGTCTTGGGTTTTAGAAGAAGAAAAACTACAAGTTTTTCTTGGTGTTGCATATCAAGGAGGTTCGTGTATCAAGAAGGGTGTCCACCAACCGCCGTTTGGAGAACACATCGGAAGATCTTGGCTTCTCTCTTCCTACTATTGGTAACATGATCTTAACCCCTTGTAGTAGTTTAAGTCCTTTAATTATGTATTGTGATATATAAGTCATGATCCATCCATTTGCGCTTAGATCTAACTCGTTTAGATCTAAGAACTCAGATCTTTGATTAATCTCCTTGATTATAGGAGATAATAATGATATTTGAATACTCGTACTAGGTGATAAAGATTGGAGCCTTTATGGCTCAAGATTCTCTTGCCGTTATATGATTATTATACGCGTGAGGATAAGATTAAGGGGCGGGCCTGGCCTAATCTATCCAGTGTTGGGAGCCGACCTTCGGAGGTCGGGGGCGATGGCCAAGCTCCTACTACCACGAGAATCATGCAAGTCAGGGAACTCATCCCGAACGCGCAATCATCCGAGATTCGGTCCAAAGCTTCTCTCCAAAGACGAGAAGCTGAGGACGTCCGATCTACTAGAGAGTCAGACATGAGTCCAGGGGCGAGAGGTTGTAGGGTAGACAACTGAACCCCCAGGGGCCGTTATTGGGAAGTCAAGTACAGTTCCTCTCTTTACCGGGTGCTGAGTCACTAAAGAGGTGCCACGTCGGCAGGCCCATTTTTTGGCAGCATCAAGTAGGAGAGATAGTGAAGTATATTATGCTAAAATATAATGGGTCTTATCCTTTGGTGTCCCCTCTTCCCCTCCCATTTCCTTCCTATTGAATTTCACCAAACACTCAAAATTAAATCCCCAAATCCCATATTTTCTTTTCCTCCCTTTTTCTCAATCCAAACATGGTCTAAAGGTACAAATACATCAAGTCAAAATGCACAAATAACAAATTATTTAACAATATTCAAACGTCATAATACAAAAATTATTAGAAACTCTTTAAATATTCTAAAAAATTGTTTTGTAGTATCTATTACATTAATATATGACTTATCATCTTATGTTTTAGAGTTTAGTTGTATGTTAGTTTATCGATATAAGCAGGTTCACGAACATAATTGAATATTCATTTGTTTAGGTAACAAGCTTGTAACATTGTTCAAGATTGGTTGGTTAGGCTAAACAAACGAACGACAAACACGAGTTTGTTCTCCAGTGTCTGTTCGTTTAATAGAATACCAATTGATTATTCGATTCGGAAGAGTTATGGCTAAAAGGATGCATAAGAGTTATTATACATTAGTTAGTATAGGTGATACCAAATGAACATGTGAAATTTGTCTAAATTTACTATCTTTCTCACATAGAAGTTGTGTGAGGTGAGTTGGGCACATGTTTAATAGGTCTTCTCAAAACAATGACAATGATTCATATATAATTTTGCGTTCCGGAACTATGTTATGATGTCCAACGAATTTATGTTGGAAGAATAATGTTACGTTCACAATCATTTAGCCACAACGTGTGACGCCTAATCATGATGTTCTGTCATAATGATCAAGAGTGAAAAGTAGGTCTTGTCACTTGTTTTGAACGAGTGATTACGACCGTAGTATTACTCGTACTGGAATAGACAATTTCTCTGCGAAAGCGGACACTTTGATTGATCTCAAATTTTTACTTGGTCATGTATTTTGTATGACTTATAACTCAAGACCAATAGAAAATCAGTTAAGTACATAAAATCTTTTTAAAGGGGTAAACATCATTTGCCCTCCGTGGTTTGTCAATTGAAGTTTTTGTTCCTGTTGTTTAAAAATATACGGTTTACCCCCTATGGTTTCCCATAAACCATCAATTATAAATTCAGGCAAATACTTTAATGTTCTTCCCGTTTTACCCTTACTTGTCACTCTTTTTTACAGCATAATTACTTTGATGGTTTGTAATTACTTTTCAGTCTTTTTTACAGCATACTAACTTTTTGCAAGTAAATATGCACAAAAAAAAAAAAAAAAAAAAAAAAAAAAAAAAAAGAGAGAGGGTAAAACAGAAATAACATTAAAGTATTTGATGGTTTTTAAACCATACGATAAAACTATATATTTATAAACCACGTGAACAAAAGTTTAAATTAACAAACCAACAACAACAAAATGTGTTTAACCTTCTTTTAGTTAATGAAATATATATGAGATGATATTACATGATCACTACAAACTACCCTCGATTGACTGACGTGTTTTAATGGTTTTGCCGTACTGCAATTATAATGGCCTTTAATTTGGTATATTTGATTGGTGGGATGTAGTCGATTGACTGACGTGTTCTAGTGGTCTTTAATTTGGTATATATTTGATTGGTGGGATGCAAATACATGGCGAAATTAAGCCAAAGTTGTGTGTGCGTTGTTTGTTGTTGTTGTTTTTTTATTTTTTTTTGGGCCCAAAACAAAACATACGGGAAAAGTGGATAAATGTCGTAGGAATGTAGGATCCTATAAATATACTACTCCGGTCTAAAGTCATCCTAATTTTTTTATTTTGGTCTCATAATATAAATCATTCATAATAACAAGAGAGTATTAATAAATTTTTTTTCTTATCTTATCTTTAATTTATATCAATCAATCACTTTTATTTACTCCACAATTATTGCATTTATGATAGTCAAATGATTAATTAGACATTTTATTCATACATTAATACAATTTAACTATTTTTTAATTAATGTGAAAATTCTATGATGACTTTTATTTTGGACCGGATGTAGTAAATGTTTTAAAATTTTCAAATCAGAGATTGGATTTGATCAAGGGATTGGATTTGATCAATCCAAGGGAAAAAGAAATATTATATTCTTTGAAGTTGGATTCTCACTCTATCATAGTTATGGGACGCGTTAATTCTTTTTCAAGGGATTTAGGTATTGTTGAGGAAATTGGGATTTATACCACGAGTCTATTTTTGGATTGTTAGATAAAAAGTTACCCCAAAAAAGTCGGACTTTGCATATACCATCCGACAGGATAATTTTTGGATCACTTTATGTTTGTAGATATGTTAAAGACACAACACACAATTTGTATCATACTATGGGTTTAGGTTTTTTGGAAATCGAATATCAATGTAATGCCTTAAAAATATACTCATTTTATTTTTATTTAACTGTCATATTTGATGTTCGGGTTCATTTAAAAAATGACTAAATGACTAATCTTAAGGTAAAATAACCAGGTTAAGTCAAAAAAAAATTATCTAAAATATGACGATTAAAAAAGCGGAAGAAGTATTGAAACATGTTTTTTTTTTTTTTAAAAGTACTCCTTCCGTTTTTAATTGTATATGCAAAAACTGAAAAGCTAGGAGTGATAGTTTCACAACATTGATAAATGATGATGGACTTATTGATTCAAATAGGGACCTAAAATCAAAAGTAATGATCTTTGATAATGTTGTTGTCTTGCGTGGCCATCATCTATGTGTGGTTGATCATTATAAATCTAAATTGGTCTTGATGTGAACAATAATGATAAGCGGTTCGAGATCACCGTTGTGTCATTCGTTTTAATCTGACGATTAGACACGCGTCATTCTTCAAAAGTCGATGATGAAAAATGTTATTGTAATGACTTTTGTTGTGTACGTTTTGTTTTGTTGCGACAGAAACATTTTTCAAAGCTAAATATATACTTTTGTTGCAGTTTTAACCGTCTAATGACGTTAACGGAAACGAATCAGCTTCTGAAATCATCGAAAAAGCGGTTATTCGCCGTGGGTGAGCATATTCAAAATGTCCGGTCACCGGTGAAACGCCGAGCATTTAGTTCCGTCAGAAGTTTTCCAAAATTAAGTGATTTTGAAGATTCATCTGTTATAGATACCACCGGAAGTCCATGTGTCGCCATTGCTGCTGTTCCGTTGACGGTTGTAGCTCCGGAAGGTGTGCATTTTGAGCTCGAGAGTCCAGAGCAAAGCATTAAGCTGGAAAAACAAGGTAGTGTTAAACTCGAAGAAGATGATGATTGTGTGATAATTGAGAAGAATAATGATAAATGTAGTGGAAATGATACAGTGGTTGATTCCCATGGACGAAGAGAAACTCCGTCTGAATCACCATTGGAAGGTAAAGTTCATGATGGTTCAGATGATGCAGAGGTGCACATCTTGTCTTCGTCGGAATGGAATAGTAAGCGTTCGGTATTTAAGCGTGAAAAGAGAAGAGAGAATGGCATTGCAGCTGAGCCAGCAGCTCAAAAGAAGTTTGAACATGGAGAATGCAGCCGCAGGGAAATCGTTGAAGTGGATTCGGATGGAACTAATTTTGGTTCTGATGAAAAGGTTGAGCATGGTGATGATTTGAATGATTTATCTATTGTCTGTTATGAAGGTGAAGGTGATATAAGTGACAGTCGGAAAGAAGTAATGAATGCACGTAAGGTGTTTGATGAATTGTGTGAGAAGCTTTTGGAGGAGATTTATCAAGAGTTGAAAGGGGGAACATGTTATGTTTATGCTAGAGCAGCTTCTCTTATGAAAAAGGAGAAGGAATGGGTCAATACCGAACCTAGGATGGGGCATGTACCCGGGGTTGAAATTGGGGATCGGTTCGGGTCTAGGGCTGAACTTGTAGTTGTGGGTTTGCATCATCAATTCATGGCTGGTATCAATTGGATGAAGAATGATGGGAAAAAATGTGCTATCAGCATTGTGGATTCGGGTCGCTATGAAAACAAAACAATCTCCACCGACTCTTTTGTGTATTCCGGTCATGGTGGAAATGAGAAGCTCCAAAAGACGAAAGCTGATCAGAAACTTGTAGGAGGAAATCTTGCCTTAAAGAATAGCATGGATGAAAAATGTGCTGTGAGGGTTATTCGTAAACATATTGAAGGTGCTAGTGCCAAGCATATTTATGTATATGAAGGTCTATACACCATAAGCAACTTTTGGTTGGACAGACTTGTGAATGACCAAACGGCTTACATGTTTGAAATGACTCGGCTGCCCGATCAGCTAGATTTTACAGGGCATCCTGATTATAAGATCATAAAGAACGAGCAAAAGGTATCAAAGGGATACCATGTCCATCCTTCGGATGATTTGTCCAATGGCCGACATCAGATATTAAAAAATGAGCAAAAAGTATCAAAGGGATACATTGTCCATCCTTTAGATGACTTGTCCAATGGGAAGGAGAAGATTCCCATTCATGTTGTGAACGAAATAAACGACGAGAAACCACTAGACTTTACGTATATAACCGAGATGAAGTATCCCGATCATATGTCTATTCTAAGTGGTTGTGGTTGCATCAACGGGTGTTCAGACAATGAGCTTTGCTGTTGTGGTATCAAGAATGGAGGAGAGTTGCCCTTTAACGAGGAAGGGTGCATAGTCAGAGTAAAAAGGTGTTTGGTTCGTGAATGTGGACCATCTTGCAAATGTCCACCTTCTTGCCAAAATAGGGTGAGCCAACATGGCGTTCGTTATCGGTTGGAGGTCTTTAAGACTAAGTCAACCGGATGGGGTGTTAGATCACTGGATGCAATACCCTCCGGGGGTTTCATTTGCGAATATATTGGAGAGTTGCTTAAAGATAAGGAAGCCGAAGAAAGAATTAATGACGATGAATATCTCTTTGATCTCGATAAGAAGACTGGATGCACGATAGATGCATTGAAGTATGGGAATGTAGGGAGGTTTATTAACCATAGTTGCTCACCAAATCTATATGCTCAAAAGGTTCTCTATGATTATCCGGATCAGAGAACACCACACATAATGTTTTTTGCCACCGAGGACTTACCTCCTCTAACGGAGCTCACTTATGACTACAACTATACCATTGGACGTGTTTGTGATGCTTTTGGAAACATCAAGATTAAGAGCTGTCATTGTGGCTCTAACGAATGCACCGGAAGATTGTACTAAGGTGGGTATATCTCAAAGCACTAAATTTTTTGACTCTTATCCCGAATGACATGTTGATCTCATATGGTCGACCTCACGGGGGACTCTGCTTGCATGTTACTTGGTATGACCATACGATTATGTGATCTTGTTTTGATGAAAGTGTGTTATGACCATTGTTACATGGCTAATGGAATTTTAGTATGAAGCTAGCTAGGTAAAACTAACCAATAATGGTTACTCCCCAAAATGTGTACCAGGGGCGGCTACATGAATTTTGGGTTAAAGGTCGAGAATTCATTAGACTTTTTGTCTATTAAATTAAACTTAGGCCTGTATATTCAGTTTTGGATAATTAACTCATTAGCGGTCAACACATATAAAAAGAAGATTTAGTGGGTCAATTTCACATGTAATTGTGTATGTAGGAAGAATATCTATTGATATTTTTCGGAGGGGTCTTGCAGCTGCCCCTACTTTTATATGTAGATTTCTTTTGTATGTTTAGATAAAACCTTTGCACATATTCTCCTGCTTAGTGGTTTGAACATGAACTAGAATGGTGGCCTTGATTGGACTTTAAGTCATGATAATATTTGCAAGTTCTATGTGGTGGTTGTTGTAGTATAAATGGGAGTAAATGGGGTTCATGATTATAGGCTCATATTTTGTTGAAAGTATGTTGTGAGCAATGTTACATGGTTCATGGAATTATTAGAAAAAGACTAGCTAAACTAACCAATAGTGGCTACTTAGTATATGAAGGTGATTTTATATTTTTTAGTTTTGTTTTGTTTAAACCCTTGCACATTCCCTCTTGCTTAATGTTTTGAACATGAAGGAGAATTTTGGCCTTAATTGGACTTTAAGTGATGATAAATGTATGCAAGTTGTTGGTATGCGGTTGTTGGGTAATATAAGAAAGATGCATTACATATATGATGAAAATGATTTTGTGGAGTGAGAAAGTAAACTCAAAAGTGTTCTTAGGCACGAGAAAATTGACTATGTTCTGGAGGGCTTTGTGCCAAGTCCACATGGTGATGATGTGATGTGATCCTCATTGGAAAACAAACTTATTAAATTTATTTGAAGTCTTTTATTTATTTTATTTTTAATAGGTTTTTATCCCACGTTGCTTAGCTATGACATTTTCTTGGATATTGTAGCCTATCTAAGGAATTTTGGTGTTTTTTTTACAGAAGAACAAGACATTATTGAGTAAAATTTATATTAAACTTTTAAGCTTTTTGTGAGTATTCTTATGTAGAATATTTGAATCATGAACTTGTCAAAGTTACGAGCCTATCTTGTGGCGTTAAGTATACCAAGTATCTAAGAGTTGAGATCCTACCAATGTTCTTGAATTACGTGTTAGCTAAGTCGTCGCGATCTTTCGTTTCTATTGATACTTTTAATCGGTCCTTGGGCAAGTTTGGATCGATTCGTTTACGGATGACATCGTGATGCTAATGAGAAACCGTTTAAAAGTATCTTTGAACATTGAGGATTGCGTTGATGCTACCTGTATTAAGTTGGCTTATGATTCGAATTTGAAGCAACATGAGTTTATGGATGCTTATACCGTTATTTTTCCTTCCTTTGGTCATTGTAAATCTCATTTTCCTTATTTCTTTCAGTAATTTCTTGATGATGTCTCGAACGATGGGATCAAGTCTTCTATTCATCAGTTCTTGATAGTTAAAACTGTAGCACGAGTGTCTGATTCAACTTATACTCTATGATATCTTGTGTTCCACGTAAGGAGCATTCCTTCCCGCTAGGCTTCGAGTTTTATAGAATTCTCTCGGTCGAAGGACGAAAGGCGGAGTTATAAGTATAAATCATGTTATATAAGCTAGATTTACGATGTATGTGGTTAGAATAGATCGGTTAGTCTTGAAAGCCATCCATTACTATCTCATCCACAGTTTGAGCGAGGTCACTAGTCATTTGTTCAATAAGATTGTGTATAGTCTCTATGTTGGTTGTTGCATGAATGGCTTAGGCTGAGCTGACCTGATCTAAGTTGTCTACAGGGCTCTGAGCAAATTTGCTTAGCTTGTTTCGGCTCACCAGTTGATCTTGCACTTCTACTATGGTTTTTTATGGTGTTAAATGCTTGCAATGTATGTTGTGGCATAGATCGCTTGGCCTTCAAAACCAACCACTACTATCTCAAGCGTAATCTGAGCAAGGTCACTAGTCGTTGTCTATCTGGATTATTTGTATACTGTATAGTGACATTGTCGGGTGTTGCCTGAGCGGCTTAGGCTAGCTGAGTTGACCTGACCTAAGTTGTCTACAGGGTTCTGAGCTAATTTGTTTAGCTAGTTTTGGCTCACCAGTTGAGCTTGCACTTTTACTATGGTATTTTATGGTGTTAAATGATTGCATTGTATGTTGTGCCATAGATCGCTTGGCCTTGAAAACCAGCCACAACTATCTCAAGTGTAATCTGAGCAAGGTCACTAGTCGTTGTCTATCAAGATTATGTGTATATTGTATAGTCACATTGTTGGCTGTCGTCTGAGTGGCTTAAGCTGAGGTGACCTAGCCGGCCTATTTGGCTCCGAGCTACTCTATTGAGCTCGTTTCGGCTAATCACTTGATCTTGCACCTCTACTATGGCTTCTTATGGTGTTAAATACAATTGTTATAGTAGAAACGTCGTTTAAGTATAGAGTATCACATTTGGTTTTAAATTTGAGTAAGTTTTACTGGATGACATAAGACCGGTGACACTACAAGAAAACTCGTTTAAAGGGACAAACTTTAAAGGGACGACATCCCTTTAAATATCTTTTTTGGGACGACAAAGTCGTCACTTTAAATTAATTCAAACATAGTCAAAGTTTTGGGCGGATTTTTCGGAAGAAAACTTTAAAGGGACGACAATGTCGTCCCAAAAAATAAAATATTAACTCCACCGTGCCAGCTTGGATTTCCACGTGGACAAGACTATTTAAAGGGACGACAAGACTATTTATAGGGACGACAATGGCGTCCCATTAAACATTTCAAAAAATAATATGTTCTTTACAAGCAATTATAAAATTTGAGTTTTTAGGGACGACAAATGTCGTCCCTTTAAAGGAAATTCAATATTTTTTTTAATTTAAAACTTTGAATAATAAATAATATTCAGTTTATTATAAAATGCACGTCTAAAGGGGCGACAATGTCGTCCCATTAAACATTTTCAGAAAATAATATGTTATGTACAAGAAATTATAAAATTTCGGTTTTAAGGGACGACAATTGTTGTCCCTTTAAAGGCAATTAATTTTTTTTTAATATAAAACTTTTAGTTAATAAATAATATTCAGTTTATTATAAAATGCACGTCTAAAGGGACGACAATGTAGTCCCATTAAACAGTTTTCAGAAAATAATATGTTATGTACAATAAATTATAAAATTTGGATTGTTAGGGACGACTATTGTAAATTAACTTTAAAACAATTAATGTTTTTGGAGTTAATAAATAATATTCAGTTGATTATAAAATTATAATATACATATTCTAATAACATTGCGTTAAAATATAAAAAAATTCATTATTTTTTATAAAAATTCCTTATCGAACGATAATACAGGTTATTCTAATAATACTCTCTACTATAGATTGTCAGTTCGTTATCGAGGAATTGATTTGAATCTTGGGGTTCGTTAATAAGCGATTGATCTCAATCCTGAGATCCGACATCGTTATCGAACGAATGAGTTAACAGTCGTGGTTCGTTATCGAGCGATCGATTTGAATCCCAGGGTTCGTTATCGAGCGAATGAGTCAGATCGTTATCGATCATTGTGATAGTACTATCTACTATGTCTTGATGTATCGTTATCGAGCGAAGGAGTTAAAAGTCGGGGATTGTTATTAAGAGATCGATTTGAATCTCGGGGTTCGTTATCGAGTGAATGAGTTAGATCGTTATCGATCATTGTCTCGATGGATCGTTATCGAACGAAAGAGTTAAGAGTCGGGGATCGTTATTAAGAGATCGATCTGAATCTCGGGGTTAGTTAACGAGCGAATGAGTTAAATCGTTATCGATCATTGTGATAGTACTATCTACTATGGCTCGATCGATCGTTATCGAGCGAATGAGTTAACAGTCGTGGTTCGTTATCGAGCGATCAATTTGAATCTCGAGATTCGATATCGAGCGAACGAGTTAGATCGTTATCGATCATTGTGATAGTACTATCTACTATGTCTCGATGGATCGTTATCGAGCGAATGAGTTAAGAGTCGGGGATCATTATTAAGAGATCGATTTGAATCTCGGGGTTCGTTATCGAGCGAATGAGTTAAATCGTTATCGATCATTGTGAAAGTACTATCTACTATGTCTCGATGGATCATTATCGAGCGAAGGAGTTACGAGTCGGGGATCGTTATTAAGAGATCGATTAGAATCTCGGGGTTCGTTTGTTAGGAAATCTACGCGGGAACGTAACGGAATTTAAAATTTTCTTTTCTTTTAACCAGGATCGACTTCGTTTAAGCAATAAACAAATGAGCTAAAGACGGTGGTTACCTTGGTTGATCTATAAGATCGACGCTTTGACCGTCTAAGGAGAGTAGTTCTGCATAGAGCCACCAAGTGTTCGGCCTCTACCGCTAGTCCACACGAACAGCCTGCCGGAATCCCATCATGGATTGCTATTGGAAAACTCCGGTTGCTAGACCGGCCCTTTTCCCCTCTCTCTAACTCTCCATAGGATGCTCTCTATTTTACACAAGAACTATGTACAAAAAAGCTTGACACCCACTTCCTTTATATAGAGGAGGTGGCGCCCCAAGAGGTGTGGAGGAGAAGAAAACCTTTTTCCCAATAAAATAAGGAAAATATAATTGATTGATTTATCTCATTTATTACAATATCTCATATTAAATAAATCTAGGATATTGTCGATATCTTATATTGAATATTTCAAGATATTGTCAATATCTAATATTACTATATTTATTTTATTACCATAAATCAATTTACACATGTGTATATATCACATATATATTGCACATATAAATCCATTATATAATATAGTTATTACACAAGTGCACATGCATATCACATATATGCATACTACACGCAGGAAGCAAAAACATATAAATATTAATATCTAATATTAATATATGGTAATACCATTAATTAAATTACACAATACACTATTATTGGCGCCACTCCTAGCCTTTAATTGGATTCTGGAATATTCTTTAATTAATATAATACTTTGATTAATTAATTTGCAAAATACATGTATATCACATATATACATAATTTCGACATGCACATCATATATGTATATTTAATTAATCAACATAATTAATATCTTGTATTTAATTTATTCATAATAAATAAATACCACCATATTAATTTACCACTATAACCATTATAGTCTCGAGATAAACTTTCCTTATTTGGTTATCATCTATAACCACATTTTAATCCGGCTGGATGATCATATATGTGTGACCCGATAGGCTTCTGAATATGTTGGCCGTAGACACAAAGTGTAAATTACGAAAATGCCCTTCTTGCCTAACGATCACGGGATAGCTTCTAGCAACACACCGTGCCCCCAATCATCGGAAGAGTCAAATGCAATGACTACTACCTTGTATGTGAAACAGTTACCGTGTAACTTACAATTCCATCGCTGTAATAATATCCATACGGTCGTACGTCGAGTGTCAAACATTAACGACCGTATCTTATAATCTGGATATCATGCTCTCTCGAAGTAACTCGTTTACTCCCACTTTGCAAAGATTCATGAGAGTAAGACATTCCTTATAAGAAGGCCATTTCGGATATTCGATCCCAATCATAGGATACGCGATTCCCGGACGACCAATCATGTATACTCCGCATGCTTCAATATCATACCCAATCACTACCGCATGATCGCCCGTGGCTGAAACCACAATAGTGTCAAAGCATGACAATCCACATCGTGATGCCATGAAGACTCGAGTCTTAAGGATAATTACACAACCGCCACATAGTGTGACACTTATCCGTGTAAGTGGTCGATCTAACGTCGCGCATTCTCTAATACACGTCCACCTACGGTCAAGTGTCTCTACACTTCTATAGGCGAGATCTATCCACCTTTAATAATGAAGACATCTAATACGTGCTAGCCTGTTTATACTATCAATTCCTGTTTAATAGTACATCGCCTAGAGACATTTAAGTATCAAACTTATTAAAGTGATTAGAGATCTCATCAACCATAATCGCCTATCATGGTTTCTATCACGATTTAATACTAAGGACGTTATCATATAACAATTCATAATTGGTTCTTTAAAAGAACATATATATATGACAACAGAGAAGCCATTTAATATATGTACAAACATAAAGAAATAGTAGAAATGATCCAACCCAGTCGGATCCGGTCCAACCCGATTGGGTTTAGGACACTATTTCAACAATCTCCCACTTGGCCTAAAACCAATCACTCGCACACACAATACCAAGTTGAAACACAAGAATCTCATGCAATACTCGCAACTAGCCCTAGCCATGAACGGATCGCTATCCGTGGGGACTCATACTATCTTCATATCGTGCTTCAAATGACCAAGTCAAAGGAACCGCCTCAACACACACACGAATCTCTGACGAGACCCTGGTCCTTGCTTCAAGCAATGAATCCACTTACTATATCAACTATATAGAAAAGGTGGAAGAACCGTATAAGGTTCAGGAATGAACCTTTTAGATCCATGTACTGCTCCCGCTGCGCCTTTAAGGCACTACTATGTTTTGGCCTGGTTGTAGAATTTACAGTGACCCATGGCTAAGAACATTTCCAGCTCACTGTATCACTTAATCAAACTGATTGCAAACCCAGACAGTAGCTCCCACTCGCCTTCATAAGACTCAGGATTTACGTCTGGATATCTATGTTCATTTAATTCCAAGTTTCAATAAACTAGGAACTCTTCCTTAACTTGTTTAAGGATATTCTCGACATTCACCAGATTTACTTTCATACTTGCTCATGACTATTCATGAATTATGAACATCCAGCATTTCCTTTATGATGGTTCCAATTGCCGTAGCAAAGGAAACCTTTCATAATCATCATCTTTCACCTTATCTTTAGGACTAACGTTCTAACATAGATAGATCATAAGAACACCGGATAGCAGTATCTCCGTCGCGATCTATGCTAAACTCCTTTTAGCATCACATTTATATAGGTAAACAATAATCTAACAATAGTTAAATCTATCGGTATAGATTCTTATTTCTAAAATAATAGCTGCCAATCCAAGTGCTTTCGTAAAGATCTTGAATTACCAAACATTAATTGACTGTGACATGGGGTGACAATTCTCGAGAGAGATATCCAATACCTTACTCAAAAATCGTAACACACTCCCACTATCCTTCTTGTACATTGGGCATATCCTTCTTTTGACTAAATCAAACTCCTTTGATTATCAAACAAATAAATTATCTAGAGAAACTTGTTTGAGTCCATAAATGGATCTCGTGGGCTCACATATCATGTTATCGTCTATCAACATCGAGCTTTCTGCCCAACGTCTTCAACACTATCATATAGCCATGATACGAAGTTATAATAAGCATAGTCTGAATAGAATTGGGCTCAGCCTTACAGGGACATTCCCTCTAAGACAGACTAGGTTCATAACCTGGTTGTCACTGATGGAATCTAATTCAGATATTATGGCTCCTGGCCATATCTCTCAACCTTGCCTTTCAAACATTCCTTCATAAGTCGTGAGATATTCATTCTTCAAGATGAGCATTACTGCAACCCTTTCGAGGCTTGAGGTTATCTACAGACTTACAGAACTTTTGTGTGTACTGAGCAGTGTTTTACACCTCATCGCTATGTGGCGTCTGCTCACGTTCCTATGGTTGAATATATCTTTGTGGTTCTCAAACTCTTTTGAGATCTTATTTGCTCCCACTGTTTCTTTTGGAAGAAACACTTCCTCTAGAAGACAGCATGTTTGGAGACAAACATTTTGCTCCGCGGACAAGTAAATAATATCTAGCATACTTGCTAAGATATTCCACAAAGTTATACATGTCGTACTAGGCTCCAAGCCTTTCTGACTTTGCCTATGACAACTTCAAATCATCGGTTAAGATAGATTCGACATTATCGCCTTCCGTGTCTAATAGGGAATTTATTCAACCTTTATTCTTTGGAACTCGGTTAAGTATAAGGGCACTATCCCGAAACTGGTAAGGGATACTTCGCATGGCTTGCGTCACACCTTTATCATATAAAGTGTTGTTTCCATTTTGGGAACACAATCTAATTGCATATCCAAAAGATGGTATCCTTCAAGGGAGAATCTTATTCCTTGTCAGACGACTTCTGAAACACCCTTCAGGTATTAATTACTTCAATTCAATTGAAGATTAATTCCTAAGTAGCTCATCAATCTCATATTCGTACTAGCTTGAACTTTTCGGGCTTTTCGAATTGTCGTACTTCAATAAGTATATTCAACTATTTCTAAAAATAGTCCAAGAGAGAGACAAACAATTGTTTATGGTATAAATTGTCACAAGCCAACAAATATCAATATGTTTAGGCTTTAGTCAATCTTCTAGGTTTCATAACCTTTTCTTAAAAGGGTATTTTAGTCCTCTTTTGATAAGATACATATAACCCACATGATTCATAATCATATGGTTCAAAGATCATCGAATGACGTTTGATTACACGCTTCCTTCCATGTAGAGCGTGTTTCAGAGTAACCACAAATCAAGGATAATAACCATACAAATATTTAGTTGAGATCCCATCACATATATCATCTATATAGTGACATCAATCTAGTATGTTAGATTCAGTGACCTTCCAACTTTATCGGAATAACATTTATTCTTTACGATTGAATTTGTCCCTTAAATCCTGACGGATAACTGAAAGTACGTTCTTCATAAGAACCGGAACATAATAACATTTATTTAGTTCCCTTATCAGTTTACTAGATTCAGAATGTGGTAAGTGTTACAACGCTTGCTTCACCTTCCATATCTGTATTAACCTTTCTAATTTAATCATACTCGTAAGATATCATATATCTAAGAGTTGACTTGAACTTAGATAGGTTTATCTCAACTCACTTGCTTAGAATAGAAACTTCAATAAGTTCTCTATTTAAGCACATGCCCTAACTTTCCTTTTTAATCCTTTAAGCACTTGAGAAATGTTTCTTATTGTAGTCTTCATAAGACTTAAGAAAGATAACAAGAGCTATGTTTTCAATTTCCTTTCATAAAGAGAATCTAAAGTTTATTAAATAGTTTATTTAACCTTTTAAATCGTATTTAAAACATTAACTATTTAATTAACCTTTAAGCAATGATAGAATTAAGTCGATACTTAAATCTTATAATTTTAAAAACAACCTTCCAAAATTAGATATGGCCATTCTTATCCAACGTTTGAATTAATTGTCATCATATGACTGAATGATCATATTGGATCGTATCCAATGTCATGAGCTACCGTTTTTCATTAATAATTAAAGTCTTGGAGCACTGCATCAATTATGTAGTCTCCTTGTCTCTAACTACTATAACGGGATTGCTCATGTCATTGCTTGTTTTAAAAGGATTAAAATTTACTTAACCATTCTTGAGAACGTTTCTCAACCAGTCATAATTTGGTTTTAATAATCGAGAAAAAAATAAATATAAAGTTTGCTAAAACTACAACATAAAAATAAAGATAAAAGAGTGTTGTTGTCTATACACGCAAAATCAAATATGGTCTTTGGGATTATGATTTTGCTCCCACTAGTCAACTACTCCCTATTGACTTTCAAGATTTTTTTCAAAATCCTTTAGTGGCTGGAATCCTATCTAGTTGACACGATCCCCGACGTGGGCCGATCGACCGGGTCAATTTCGACGGGTAGGTACTTCTTACCAATCGCATCTAACGCGACTTCCAGTGGTTTGACTAGTCAACTCCTTGACAATTCACATCGTCTATGTGGTAGTCAACCTTATGTCTCTAAAATCGAGCGATCGACGTGGGCCAATCACCGCAAGATTCTTAGTCGAGTCGTAACTCCAAGTATTTATGAGATCTCATAACGATCATATCTCGATAATGACGATATACCCGTGGTAGGTCAACTCCCGACGTGGGCCGATCAGTTGGATCCGAACAAGGGCTCTTCACCGTCACTATAATATTGAGAGACATATTATAACTCGATTTTTGTTGTGGGAGTATTTTTAAATTAATTCACTTAATTAATTTCGAATTAATTCTCTTAATTAATTTAATTACGGTCTCATCAAATATATCTATCTCTATAGACATACATCCTACACATTTATCTAGATCGCGCCTAGTCATGCATCTATCGTATCATATAAAATAAATACAAGCACAAAATAAATAAATGTGTAAAGTAACCGGTATGATCATGGACTTTTCCTAGGTGCGGTTTCGAATACAAACTGACGAAACCGCGGGTCACAATCTAAGGGTAGTTGCAACCGTCAATAGGATCTTTAATGCACCATCTCTAATGGGATCTTTATTCTTCTTTCTTTGGCCTCAATCTTCTGCTCCATTCTTGTTACATTTAATTCTATCTAATAAAATAAATACACCCGCCGCACACGAGTCAACGGAATGGGATAAATGCGAAGAAAATAAACTAGGTCACGTTCTTCATAACGGCCTAGGACAATTTTTAAACCAACAGAAAAATTAAATCATTCACATCTATCCTATCGGTTGAGTCCATGATCAATCGGGTCCCATATAATCATATTATATCTACTATATATCTAATCCATACAATAACATCTTATGAAAAAGATAAAATTTAAAATTTAACTACTTGCGTCTTAATTAATCAATTAACATTTAATCTATTAAATAATTTTATCAAATCAATTAATTAATTAACATTTAATTAATTAAATGATTTTTAATCGAAATAAAATTAACGATTAATTTCAAACGATTTTAATTAATTAGAACTACTCTAAAAATAAAATAAATCAAAATTAAAATTATGTCTCTTTTGTTTCTTTCCTTTTGATTCCTAATCAAAAGAGATGCTTTTGGTTTCCTAAACCAAAAGACATCTTCCTAAACCAAATTTGGTTTAGGCCTGGCCACTTTCTAAAATCAAAATTTTGGAAGTGGCTTTCAGCCTGTCTTTTTTACAAATCAAATATTTGAAAAGGCTGGCTATTCCAAATCAAATATTTGGAAAGGCCAAATAATTTTAGTTTAGGCTCAGCCACTTTCCAAAATCAAAATTTTGAAAGTGGCTTGCAAGCTAAAGCCTTTTTTCCAAATCAAATATTTGGAAAGACCATTATTATTTTAATGTCAGTGGCATCCCAATGGCCTAAACTATTTGAATCATTGGTTAGCCACATGACACAACTAAACAAAGGAGGAATTGTCAATCACAACTATGAACCATATTGAATCACAAAATACACAAAATGAAAATTTGGAGATCCGCCAGCATTGACCGGTCAACCGACTGCCGGCAGCAGGTTGCCCTGCTGCCGCCGCCGCCGACCAGCCGCCGCCAGTCGGCCGAGCACCACCCGACCTCGTTCTTTTTTTTCTTTTTTTTTCTTTTCATGTATCAATTTTGCTAATAAAAAATCTTTCATCTTATAATTACGTGATTTAAACGATAAAATTAACTACGCAAAATAACATGCTTATTGCTTAAGCTCGATGCTCGCTCTGATACCACTGTTAGGAAATCTACACGGGAACGCAGCGGAATTTAAAATTTTATTTTCTTTTAACCAGGATCGACTTCGTTTAAGCAATAAACAAACGAGCTAAAGACGGTGGTTACCTTGGTTGATCTATAAGATCGACGCTTTGACCGTCTAAGGAGAGTAGTTTTGCTTAGAGCCGCCCAAGTGTTCGGCCTCTACCGCTAGTCCACACGAACAGCCTGCCAGAATCCCATCATGGATTGCTATTGGAAAACTCCGGCCCTTTTCCCCTCTCTCCAACTCTCCATAGGATGCTCTCCATTTTACACAAGAACTATTAGCTCTTGGAATTATGATGTACAAAAGAGCTTGACACCCACTTCCTTTATATAGAGGAGGTGGCGCCCCAAGAGGTGTGGAGGAGAAGAAAACATTTTCCCAATAAAATAAGGAAAATATAATTGATTGATTTATCTCATTTATTACAATATCTCATATTAAATAAATCTAGGATATTGTCAATATCTTATATTGAATATTTCCAAGATATTGTCAATATCTAATATTGACTATATTTATTTTATTACCATAAATCAATTTACACATATGTATATATCAAATATATATTACACATATAAATCCATATATCATATAGTTATTACACAAGTGCACATGCATATCACATATATGCATACTACACGCAAGAAGCAAACACATATAAATATTAATATCTAATATTAATATATGATAATACCATTAATTAAATTGCACAATCCAAGTGTATTATAATACACTATTATTGGCGCCACTCCTAGCCTTTAATTGGCTTCCGGAATATTCTTTAATTAATATAATACTATGATTAATTAATTTACAAAATACATGTATATCACATATATACATAATTTCGACATGCACATCATATATGTATATTTAATTAATCAACATAATTAATATCTTGTATTTAATTTATTCATAATAAATAAATACCACCATATTAATTTACCACTATAACTATTATAGTCTCGAGATAAACTTTCCTTATTTGGTTATCATCTATAACCACATTTTAATCCGGCTGGATGATCATATGTGTGTGACCCGATAGGCTTCCGAATATGTTGGCCGTAGACACAAAGTGCAAATTACGAAAATGCCCTTCATGCCTAACGATCACGGGATAGCGCGTCTAGCAACACACCGTGACCCCAATCATCGGAAGAGTCAAATGCAATGACTACTACCTTTCATGTGAAAGCGATTACGTGCAACTTACAATCCTATCGGCGTAATAATGTCCATACGGTCGTGCGTCGAGTGTCAAACATTAACGACCGTATCTTATAATCTGGATATCATGCTCTCGAAGTAACTCTTTTACTCCCACTTTGCAAAGATTCATGAGAGTAAGACATTCCTTATAAGAAGGCCATTTCGGATATTCGATCCCAATCATAGGATACGCGATTCTCGGACGACCAATCATGTATACTCCACATGCTTCAATATCATACTCAATCACTACCGCATGATCGCCCCGTGGCTAGGGGAAACCTCAATAGTGTCAAAGCATGACAATCCACACCGTGATGCCATGAAGACTTCCGGTCTTAAGGATAATTACACAACCGCCACATAGTGTGACACTTATCCGTGTAAGTGGGTCAGTCTAACGTACGCATTCTCTAATACACGTCCACGTACAGTCCAAGTGTCTCTACACTTCAATAGATTTAGATCTATCCTCGCCCTAATGACGAAGACATCTAATACGTGCTAGCCTTGTTTATACTATCAATGCCCTGTTTAATAGTACATCGGCCTGAGAGACATTTAAGTATCAAACTTATTAAAGTGATTAGAGATCTCATCAACCATAATCGCCTATCATGGTTTCTATCACGCTTTAATACTAAGGGCGTTATCATATAACAATTCACAATTGGTTCTTTAAAAGAACATATATATATATATGACAACAGAGAAGCCATTTAATATATGTACAAACATAAAGAAATAGTAGAAATGATCCGACCCGGTCGGATCCGGTCCAACCCGACTGGGTTTAGGACACTATTTCAACATCGTTATCGAGCGAATGAGTTAAATCGTTATCGATCATTGTGAAAGTACTATCTATTATGTCTCGATGGATCATTATCGAGCGAAGGAGTTACGAGTTGGGGATCGTTATTAAGAGATCGATTTGAATCTCAGGGTTCGGTATCGAGCGAATGAGTTAGGTTGTTATCGATCATTGTGATACTACTATCTACTATGTCTCGATGGATCGTTATCGAGCGAATGAGTTAACAATCTTTGTTCGTTATCGAGCGATCGATTTGAATTTCGGGATCCGGTATCGAGCGAATGAGTTAGATCATTATCGATCATTGTGATAGTACTATCTACTATGTCTCGATGGATCGTTATTGAGCGAAGGAGTTAAGAGTCGGGGATCGTTATTAAGATATCGATTTGAATCTCGGGGTTCGTTATCGAGCGAAAGAGTTAGATCGATATCGATCATTGTTTCAATGGATCGTTATCGAGCGAAGGAGTTAAGAGTCGTGGATCGTTATTAAGAGATCGATCTGAATCTCGGGGTTAGTTAACGAGCGAATGAGTTAAATCGTTATCGATCATTGTGATAGTACTATCTACTATGGCTCGATCGATCGTTATCGAGCGAATGTGTTAACAGTCGTGGTTCGTTATCGAGCGATCGATTTGAATCTCGAGATTCGATATCGAGCGAACGAGTTAGATCGTTATCGATCATTGTGATAGTACTATCTACTATGTCTCAATGGATAGTTATCGAGCGAAGGAGTTAAGAGTCGGGGATCGTTATTAAGAAATCGATTTGAATCTCGGGGGGGTTCGTTATCGAGCGAATGAGTTAAATCATTATCGATCATTGTGAAAATACTATCTACTATGTCTCGATGGATCATTATCGAGCGAAGGAGTTACGAGTCGGGGATCGTTATTAAGAGATCGATTTGAATCTCAGGGTTCGTTATCGAGCGAATGAGTTAGGTCGTTATCGATCATTGTGATAGTACTATCTACTATGTCTCGATGGATCGTTATCGAGCGAATGAGTTAACAATCGTGGTTTGTTATCGAGCGATCGATTTGAATTTCGGGTTTCGGTATCGAGCGAAGGAGTTAGATCATTATCGATCATTGTGATAGTACTATCTACTATGTCTCGATGGATCGTTATCGAGCGAAGGAGTTAAGAGTCGGGGATCATTATTAAGAGATTGATTTGAATCTCGGGGTTCGTTATCGAGTGAATGAGTTAAATCGTTATCGATCATTGTGATAGTACTATCTACTATGGCTCGATCCATCGTTATCGAGCGAATAAGTAACAGTCGTGGTTCGTTATCGAGCGATCGATTTGAATCTTAGGATTCGATATCGCGAATGAGTTAGATCGTTATCGATCATTGTGATAGTATTATCTACAATGTTTTGATGGATCGCTATCGAGCGAAGGAGTTAATAGTCGAGGATCTTCATTAAGAGATCGATTTGAATCTCGGGGTTCGTTATCGAGCGAATGAGTTAGATCGTTATCGATCATTGTGATAGTACTATCTACTATGTCTCAATGGATCATTATCGAGCGAAGGAGTTAAGAGTCGGGGATCGTTATTAAGAGATCGATTTGAATCTCTGGGTTCGTTATCGAGCGAATGAGTTAGATAGTTATCGATCATTGTGATAGTACTATCTACTATGTCTCGATGGATCGTTATCGAGCGAATGAGTTAACAGTCGTGGTTCGTTATTGAGCGATCGATTTTAATTTCAGGATTCGATATCGAGTCGAATGAGTTAGATCATTATCGATCATTATGATAGTACTATCTACTATGTCTCGATCGATCGTTATCGAGCGAAGGGGTTAAGAGTCGGGGATCGTTATTAAGAGATCGATTTGAATCTCAGGGATTGTTATCGAGCGAATGAGTTAGATCGTTATCAATCATTGTGATAGTACTATCTACTATGGCTCGATCGATCGTTATCGAGCGATCGATTTGAATCTCAGGATTCGATATCGAGCGAATGAGTTAGATCGTTATCGTTATCGATCATTGTGATAGTTGTATCTACTATGGCTCGATCGATAGAATGAGTTAAGTGTCGGGGTTCAATATTGAACGATCGATTTGAATTTCGGTGTTCGTTATCGAGCGATCGATTTGAATCTAAGGGTTCGTTATCGAGCGAATGAGTTAGACCGTTATTGTTATCGAAGAAAATAGTGTTATATATATATATATATATATATATATATATATATATATATATATATATATATATATATATATATATATATTATGAACGAAAATATAATATTAAGGTATTTAATCATAAAAATGTAATATTAGAGTTCATAAAATTATTTTTTATAAAAGTTTATTTAAAGGGACGACATTGTCGTCCCTTTAAACAAAAAGTCAGGATTTTTATGAAATTTTGGAGGGAAAAATTGCCAAAACATTTTTTGGGTTTAAAGGGACGACTTTGTCGTCCGTTTAGACTAAATTGTCGTCCCTTTAAACAAAAACTAAAAAATTGTATGAAATTTTGGAGGGGAAAATATGGCCGCCAAATTTTTTTTTAGGTTTAAAGAGTATGTCGTCCCTTTAAACAAGGCACTGATAATATAATCGGGCAGCCTCATTTTTTTCCCTCTTTCTTCTATTTTTTCTTCTTCTCCGTTTTTCCTCAAATATTTCCGGCGATTCCACCAAATTTCCGGTGATTGTTTACGATTTTCAACAACCAATCACCTCTAATATCATCCATAAACTTAGGTAAACCAATTTTCATCTTATTTTCGTCAAATATTTCCTCTCTTTCAGTCTCTTTCTTCTTCCTTGGCATAGCTCCGGCGATTTGGGCGAATTTCCGGCGATTCTTCACCATTTTCAACGAAAAACATGTCTAATTTCATCCCAATCAAAGGTGAATCATCTTTTCATATTATTTTCGTCAATTTCTTCCATTATTTTTGCAATACAACATGCTTGTGTGTGTGTAAATGCAATTATTGTGTTAAAGTTTGAAGTTATCATGTTGTGGGTTAAGGTTTCAAATGGGCTCGATTCGGTTCATCCCAATGGGTTCGATTCGGTTTATAGGAAGGTTCAATTCGGTTTCAAATTTACCATTTTTGCTTTTTGGTTATAATGGTAGGGTTCGATTCGGTTTATTGGAGGGTTCGGTTCGGTGTTATAATGGTAGGGTTCGATTCGGTTATATGGGAGGGTTCGACAATTAGGTTGGATAGTTGTAGTATGATTAGTAATGAGTTATTGATTCGTTTATTTTGGATTATATTTCCGATTTTCGTTTGAGTTAGTAGTTAACATTGGTGTGTGTGTGTATAAATGCAATTGTAGTTAAAACTATAGTGAGGATGTGTGCCATTTGTGTACATGGTTGGGTTCGGTTTATGGGAGGGTTCGGTTTATGTGACGGTAGTAACAAGTTACAAGTTCAAACCGAGATTGTGTTGTGCCATTTTTGTAGATTAAGTGTTGTGCATTTTTGTGTGGAAAATAAGCTAGTCTATGATTAGATGGTACATAAATGATCTTTAATAAGTTGATGATAGTAGTGTATGGATTTGGAACTTTGAGAAGTTGAAGATAGTTGTGTTGTGCCATTTTTGTGTAAACACATGTGTTGTGATATTCTTGTGTAGAGTTGATGCTAGTAGTGTATGAGTATGGTGTAGTTTGGATTTGGATTTGGACTTGGATTGAGTTGTGCCATTTTTGTAGATAAAGTGTTGTGCATTTTTGTGTGGAAAATAAGCTAGTCTATGATTAGATGGTACATAAATGATCTTTAATAAGTTGATGATAGTAGTGTATGGATTTGGATCTTTGAGAAGTTGAAGATAGTTGTGTTGTGCCATTTTTATGTAAACACATGTGTTGTGACATTTTTGTATAGAGTTGATGCTAGTAGTGTATGAGTATGATGTAGTTTGGATTTGGATTTGGACTTGCATTGAGTTGTGCCATTTTCTAATAAATGAAAATTTTGTGTGTTGTGCCATTTTTTGAATGAGTTGAATGTTATTCTAGTTAAACGAGGTGAATGAAACGAGCGTGAAAGTTTAATATTCAGTACATGAGATATGGAGCAGAAGAGAGTAGATATATCGCCATTGGATGTGTAGAAAAGGCAAGTGAAGTCATTTATGCAAATCATGTATGCAATTGAGTGGTTAGCGACGATCATGGAAATAATGTATGCAAATCTTCTTGTTTACAATATTGCAGAGTTTGCAGATGATGTGCTGGTGGGCGCAAATCTTCATTCGTGTTTTTGTTTGACATTTTAGTTGGAGAATCTGGATCTTTTAGTAAGGCGAGCTATTGTTGCTTGCTGCGTCTGCGATTCACTTCTTCAAGGTGATTTTCTCTCGCTTTAGATTGAAGTTCTTATGATGAATTCAATTGAAAAAGAACTAAAATTGCTTCTCCCAGGGAAGATATCTTTATATCACTAGTCAGTTTCTTTATCATCGCAATACGTCTAATAGCAAATTGAATTTGTTAACATCATATGCTTTTGATTTTCTGAGTATTCTCTCTAAGTTATACATGATTCTCCAGACAGGTATCGTTTCATTCCTGAAAGCATCGATTGAAAGCTTCTTCCTTTTCAGTGAGACGGTGTTAGGTTTGTAGAAATATAGTTTTGATATTTTTTGAAGTTTGTACGAGATAGTATGCTCTTTCTAAACCCTTACTGTGTTCTCTTCCTCAGATTTCCTTTCATATAAGGGATTGTTGGGCATTGAGTCTATGAATGGTTGAGTTTTTTTTTAAACATTACAGTGTTGGATTTGTTTATTTTCTTAAGGTTGTGTATGATAAAGTTACGGATAGGAGTCGTGGCTTTGCATTAGCAACAATGGGCAGTGTGAAAGAAGCCGAATAGGCTATACGAATGTTTGACGGATCTGTAAGTGTCTTCACCATTTCTCAAGTTGTCATTTCTCTAGTGTAATTTGTGTTGCTAAATTACTTCTTTAAAGTTCATTGTAAGTTGGTGCTTAAGTTTATCTTCAAAAGTTTAGAAATATAATTAAATTTGTGCTAAATTACTTCTATATAATTAAATTGGTGCTAAATTACTTCTTTTTTGTTTTGAATCCCCTATTTTAAAATATATTTTTTTTCCTATTTTAAAATATATTTTATGGGTTCATTCAATATTTTTTTCCTATTTTAAAATATATTTTTTCGGTTTTTAAATGAATTTCTGGAATTTCTAGAATTTTTATAAAATTATTAAATGAATTTCTGGAATTTTTATAATTTTTTTTCCCAAATATGTTTTAAGGGACGACATATGTCGTCCCTTTAAATATTTTTTAGAAAAAAATTATTTTTTCGTATTAATCTTTATTATAAAAATTAAATGTATAATCTTTTAAGGGACGACATTGTTGTCCCTTTAAATATTTTTAATAAATAAATTAAAACATTTCCTCATATTTTTTTTAATAAAATAAAATGAATTATGTTTAAAGGGACGACATTGTCGCCCCTTAAAAATAACGCTGTCGTGGACGTTGAAATTTCTTAGAAAAGTCCGTGCCACGTCAGCATACCTTTAAAGGGACGATTTTGTCGTCCCTTCAAAGGAGTCCGTTGTTTAAAGGGACAAAGCAGAAGGGACATCTTTATAGGGACGACTTGTCATCCCTTTAAACCTTTGATGGGACGATAAAGGCTTTAAAGGGACGACAAAATGTCGTCCCTTTAAACAAGTTTTCTTGTAGTGTGATGCTACTTAGATGTGAGTATGCCGGTATGAATAAGACAATGAATACATAAAGAGAAAAGGTTGGGGGAGTTTCTATCGGTGAGAACGCAAAGGAGCCATGATTGAGGTGATACGGTTATATGCAAAAGCGTCATATAGATGCATATGTTAAGTGTTGCGTGATATAAAAGAGAGGTAGCAAAGGAGTCACGATTGAGGTGGTACGGTTATTGGCAAAAGCGTCGTATAGATGCATCTGTTGAGTGTTGTGTGATATGAAAGAGAGGTAGAGCGAAGAAGACATGTAATGTGACGGCTGAAAAGGGATGTAACATGTATGATATTGGGGAGGGTATGGTGTTTTATGAAGTGCATCATAGACTAGATCATTCGCTTGTGTATTGTTGTTGAAATGTAGCTTTAACCAATTTTTAACAGATGGTTCAATTCTGTAGAATATAATGACTCCAAATAGGACTTCTATTCCTTACGCTATTGCTGTTGTGTTTAGAGGGTGTGAAGATGATCACCAATGCCTAGAATATCCTGCAAAATAGAAGATTCGGATCCTCTCGGTTTCGCGATAAATCGCTGTCCTTCTTAAATTATTCGACCCTTTTACTTGTCCAAGGTTACACGAATATTTAAGTGAGATATCAAACTGAGAGTTTCACCTTTAAGTCTGGACAAAGATCTTAAAGATCACTTAGGATGTGTTTTGTATATATGACAAGATCAAAGATGCTTACTAATTATTATCTCTTGTTTCAACAATGTAAACTTGCTTTTATAGCACTTAGATTTCTGAAAAAGAGCAAAGAGAATCGTCCCTTAAGTAAGAGACACCACATAAAAAGGTTCAATTTGGTTGTACCCACTTAAAATGACCAAAAGACACCAAAAATCAGTTTTCCGACCACAGGCTGGCCACAGGCGGGCGCCTGTGATGAACTGAAAACCCGATCAACTTTCTGATGAACTTTTAGCCTAACCAGAACCCCACAGGCGGGCGCCTGTCACTCTGTTTCACCAAAACTGATTTTTGGTCCTTTAACTGGTTTTCCGGTCCTTTAAGTGATTTTCTCGAGTTATACTTGCTTATTTTCCATCCGTACACTCATATACACTTATATAAGCGTGCACTCCACACCTCCAAACTTATAATTAAGTGTTACGAGTATATCCATCCTTGTACTAAACCCCGATTACCTCAACGGCTTGTGATTATACTTAAATCACCAACAATCCTCCCCCATTTAAGTGTAATCATTGGTTTAGTTAAATAAACAGTCATAAAATAAACCAACTCATGATTCAATGAAAATGTCACGAAGATTGAATTTCCATCTAGTATTATTACACGCAAATATTCGAGTATTGGGGTGTGACTAAGCATTGAACCCCTTTACACATTTTGAATACATGTACATAACAATACATATGAATTGAGACTACTCCAAAGTATTATTCTTGACACCATTCTTTGTAATCCGGCCTTGTGTCCATATCCATTCTTGAGCATTTAGAAAGCCAACCCAACTTTCCTTGAAGCGGCCATACTTCATACTCATATAGGTGAATCTTTAGTTTACCGTTCACCTGCATTAGCACTTTTATAAGATTCATTAAGAAGATAATACTTCAACCTAATCTCACAGGTAAACAGCACATACCTTCGGGATTAATACATGTGCTCAAATTTCCAAAAATAGGCTTACCACATTGAATTTAGCCTAAGGCATTGTACCAAAGGGAAATTGGGTGTCCCATATTTAGAAACTTATACAGGTTGTAGTCTCATCCCGACTACCGACTTTTGTAACAAGTCCTTAGCCAATCCTTTCGTCAAATGATCAGCCAAATTTCTTTGAGATCTCACATACACAACCGATATCACCCCGTGAGAGATCAACTCACGTACCGCGCTATGTCTAACGCCTAAGTGTCGTGACTTACCATTATACACTTGACTATATGCTTTGAGCAGGTGTAGATGAGCTATCACAATGGATAGATATTGGTGATATTGGTTTAGGCCATAAAGGAATTTCATGAATCAAATTCCTAAGCCATTCTGCCTCTTTACCGGCTGCTGCCAAGGCAATAAACTCCGACTCCATAGTCGAGCTAGATATACATGTCTGTTTCTTAGAAGCCCAAGAAATGGCGCCTCCACCTAAAACAAACACCCATCCACTAGTAGAAGAATGATCTTCTACATTAGATATCCAACTAGCATCCGAATATCCTTCAATCACCGAAGGATATGCAACATAAGTCAAACCAAAATCTTTGGTAGACTTTAGATATCTCAATACACGAACAACCGCTCTCCAATGACAGTTACCTGAGTTACTAGTATATCTACTTAGTTTCCCAACTGCATAAGCGATATCCGGTCGTGTACTAGTCATTGCATACATCAAACAACCAATGACTCGTGAATATTCAAGTTGATTCACTGTTTCACCTTTATTAGGTCCAAACTTCTCATGAGGCTCCATGGGAGAATTTGCCGGAGTACAATTTTCACAATTAAACTTTTTCAACACTTTCTCAATATAATGAGACTGTGTTAGTGAAAATCCTCCCTGATTTCTCTTGATTTTAATACCAAGAATTACATCTGCCTCCCCCATGTCTTTCATAGAGAATTTAGAAGATAAGAGTTCTTTACACTTATCAACCTGATTTTGGTTCGTACCAAAAATCAACATGTCATCGACATATAGACAGATTATCACACCGTTACCGGTTTCATCAAATCTACTATAAATACACTTGTCCGACTGATTGAGTTTAAACCCACTAGCCAAGACAACCTCATCAAACTTTTGATGCCATTGTTTAGGAGCTTGTTTAAGTCCATACAATGATTTAACAAGTTTACAAACCTTATGCTCGTTACCGGGCATAATAAATCCTTCCGGTTGCTTCATGTATATTTCCTCATCCAAATCTCCATTTAAAACGCTGTTTTAACATCCATTTGATGGATCACCAAGTTATGAATTGCGGCTAAGGCAATCAATAACCTGATTGAGGAGATTCTAGCAACGGGAGCATAAGTATCGAAATAATCGATACCTTCCTTTTGCCTAAAGCCTTGTATAACTAACCGGGCTTTATATCGATCAACAGTACCGTCGACTCTCATTTTCCTTTTGAAAATCCATTTGCAACCTAATGGTTTGCAACCACGTGGTAAATCCGTAAGAATCCACGTATTGTTACTCCCATTATGGAATCCATCTCGTCATTGATGGCTTCTTTCCAAAATGATACATCCCGAGATCCCATTGCCTCGAAAAATGTTCTTGGATCATCCTCAATATTGTAGCAATATGAGTATTGATATCCAACTTCATTTCTCGAAACCTTCCACCAAATAAGTAACAAAATCCGGTGGAAATGTTTTTGCTATTCTAGCCCTCTTACTTCTTCGAAGTTCAGAAGGCTCAACTTGAGAATCACTATTCTCCACATTCTCCACTCCAACTATTGTAGGAGCAATATCCTTTGGTCTAGGAATAGAAGTAAATCTATTCTCATCAAAGATAGCATCTCGTGATTCTATAACCGAATGTGCAGCCACGGAATCACTAGGTTCTAAAACATAAAACCTATATGCCTTTGAATGACTTGCATATCCAATGAATATGCAATCGATGCCTCTTTCTCCTAAAGTTTTAATTTTAGGATCGGGAAGTCTAACAACACCTCGCAGCCCCAAACATTCAAGTAATTCAAGTTTGGTTTCTTTTTGAACCAAAGTTCATATGAGGTAGCGAAATTCCTTTTATTAGGAATTGTTTAGTAGATAACAAGGCCGTTAACATGGCCTCACCCCAAAATCCACTGCTCAATCCCGAGTAGGATAACATGGAATTTACCATCTCTTTTAGAGTACGGTTTTTCCTCTCTACGATGCCATTTTGTTGTGGCGTATATGGTGCACTAACCTCGAGTATTATACCACACGACCCGAAGTAGGTTGGATCATAGAATTCACCACCTCTATCGGTACGAAAACGTTTGATACTTGAATTTAATTGTAATTCAACTTCACTTTTATAAACTTTAAACTTATCAAGTGCTTCGTCTTTTGTATTAAGTAAATATACATAACAAAAGCGAGTATGATCATCTATAAAAGTAACAACATATTTCTTATTTCCCAAAGAAGGTGTGGCATAAAGATCACACAAATCACTATGGATAAGTTCCAAAATTGTAGACGACCTTTCAACACCGTGAAAAGGTTGTCTTACAATCTTAGTAAGCATACAAGTAGTACACTTATCCATATTGATATCAAAAGGGGGAATCAAAGCATTCTTACACATAACATGCATACGTTTGTAATGTACGTGTCCTAATCGTGCATGCCACAACTTTGAAATATTAAAATCAGAAATATGCATAACTTGATTAACTTTATTATTAACAACATTAAGCATAAACATGTTATTACACAAATAACCAAAACCAACAAATACACCATGTTTTGACAAAATAAACCTATCGGACTCATCTTTAAGATAGATCCATCGTTCACTGGTTCAAAGTCTTCAAACCAGCGTCTATCTTTGCATACATGTCTTGTTGCTCCCGAGTCGATCCACCACGTAACATCATCATCCTGCATATAAAAGCTTGTAAATAAATGGCACATAATTCATAACCGAATTAATACCATAATTAACACTCGACCTTGATGATGTGGTGGTCCTTGGTCTTCGACCCTTGCTCTGGACCCTTGCCTTTACCATTCTTTCGAACTCGGCAATCAGCCTTGTAGTGTCTGTCTTACCACAAATCCAATGTGCCCTTTTTGGCTTTTTCCGGATTCTTTGTCATTTGACTTTTTCTTTTTCTTGCCATGGTATTTCCTTTGTTAGCTTTAGAACTCTCCCCACCTCCATCACATGAATGGAAGTGGATTCATCAATTTCCTTGCCCTTGGTTTTAACCCCTCCCCGCGCCTCGAGGATTCCTCAATGCGCAGATGGCTACCAAGTTCAACCAAGGAGAGTTCTTCCTTTTGTGTTTCAACATATGCTTAAAATCCTTCCATGATGGTGGTAGTTTGTCAATGATACTAGAAATGCAGTAAATGGCTTCATCCATTTCCATTTTGTGTTGTGTAAATTGGCCTAAAATGCGTTGTAGTTCATTGAATTGTTCCATTCTGGACCGTGAATCTACCATCATGTATTTCATAAAATTACCAACTAGAAACTTTTTAGCGGATGCATCTTCATTTAAATACTTAGTTTCTAGTGCATCCCATAACTCTTTGCGAAAGCAAAGTTTTGATAAATGTCAAATAACGAATCAGACATACCATTGACAATGTGACCACGACAGATGTAGTCATCATTTTCCCATTTGTTCCACCTTCGCAATTCCTCCAACGGTGCATCATCATCAACTTCTGGTATTTTTGTGCTAAGAACATACACCACTTTCAATGTTGTGAGAAGGAAATGCATCTTCCTTTGCCACCTACGGAAATCTACTCCTTCAAACTTGTCTAATTTCCCGAAATTCATAATCAAATCCTTTGCATTCACCATTGTGATCAAAACAATAATTTAAGAAGAATGTTGTGTTTAGAGGGTGTGAAGATGATCACCAATGCCTAGAATATCCTGCAAAATAGAAGATTTGGATCCTCTCGGTTTCGCGATAAATCGCTGTCCTTCTTAAATTATTCGACCCTTTTACTTGTCCAAGGTTACACGAATATTTAAGTGAGATATCAAACTGAGAGTTTCACCTTTAAGTCTGGACAAAGATCTTAAAGATCACTTAGGATGTGTTTTGTATATATGACAAGATCAAAGATGCTTACTAATTGTTATCTCTTGTTTCAACAATGTAAACTTGCTTTTATAGCACTTAGATTTCTGAAAAAGAGCAAAGAGAATCGTCCCTTAAGTAAGAGACACCAAATAAAAAGGTTCCATTTGGTTGTACCCACTTAAAATGAGCAAAGGACACCAAAAATCAGTTTTCGGACCACAGGCGGGCGCCTGTGATGAACTGAAAACCCGACCAACTTTCTGATGAACTTTTAGCCTAACTAAAACCCACAGTGCAAAGCTGCACATCGATGGCAATGGGCGCTGTCACTGCTTTCACCAAAACTGAGTTTTGGTCCTTTAACTGGTTTTCCGGTCCTATAAGTGATTTTCTCGAGTTATACTTGCTTATTTTCCATCCGTACACTCATATACACTTATATAAGCGTGCACTCCACACCTCCAAACTTATAATTAAGTGTTACGAGTATATCCATCCTTGTACTACACCCTGATTACCTCAACGGCTTGTGATTATACTTAAATCACCAACAATTGCTGAGGCTGCTATGGTTCTCATAGACTGATTCAGCTTTTTTTGTGTGTAAGGAAGGTATGGACTTTTAGGATGTTATTGCATCTTCCCTTATTCTTGACCGGCTTAATTGAACCGCAGTTTTGACGGTTCATATCATAGTTGTAAAAGCGACGCCTAAGCGCTAGGTGACCCTACACTGCCTGGAATATGAACCGATGGAAGATATTGCATCTTACCTTAGATTTGACAGGTTTAATGGAACTTGACAGTTCATATCATAGTTTCTAAAGTAGTAAAATTCTCACTCCCATATAACTGTGAGACATAAATGTCTTGTCAACTCGGGTTAGCACTTTTAGGCCAAGCAAGGACGACAGTTATGGTTCAATTAGCGCTATCAGACATAAGTTTGGAGGCGTTACAGTATGTTATAAATTTAGAGCATATGAATATCTTGAAAATCAACCACTACTTGCCTTGAATGCCATGTGATTGCCTAGCGCTTTTACTACTATGGTTCATATATGGTTTCAAAAATTCTACTCACCAGTTGAGCTTGCAAACCAGCCACAACTATCTCAAGTGTAATCTGAGCAAGGTCACTAGTCGTTGTCTATCCAGATTATGTGTATACTGTATAGTCACATTGTTGGCTGTCGTCTGAGCGGCTTAAGCTGAGGTGACCAAGCCCGCCTATTTGGCTCCGAGCTGAGGTGACCTAACCCCCTTATGAAATATCAACTACTTTAGGAAAGTCTCTATATTTGCATGTATTGTGGCCCATAATAAGCTTTTGAGAGCATTTGAATCAATGCTACCCCTAGGAAAGTCCCTATATTTGCTTATATTGTAGCCCATAATAAGCTTTTGAGAGCATTTGCATCACAAATTGTGTATTTTACTAGTTTGAATATTGTTTTTCTCTTATTTGAATGAACCGAGAATTTGTATTTTGTGCAGTAGAAGCCGGGCGGCTCCACCCTTGTGACGGTGGGGCGGTCGACCCCCTAATAAGATATTATCTATGAATAGTAGAAAGAATGAGATGGCGGAAGCTTCTTGGCCTTAGATTGTTTGTTTGCTCATCCGTTTTTGTTGTGTTGATTTCTGGTTTAATGTTTGTTTATTTTGTTTCTTTTTCAAATCACTTGCTGTTAGATAAGGTACTAGAGTTTGAAAGAAAGGAGTTTCCTTGTTATATTTTATCATTTCTGTTTTGAGTTCGTTTTTAGTCTGGTTGTTTGGTTTGTAGTCCAGGTGGTGGCTCGGGGTGGGGTCTTTCACGGTTGTTTGTTGTGTTTAGTTGTATTTTCTAGTAGGAATCCGGTTTGGGACATGGGTGTTTCCCGTTGTGTTTAATCATTTATGTTTCGAGTTCGTTTATAGTCTGTTTTTCTGTTCTGTAGTCTTGGCGGTAACTCTGGATGTGGTGTTTAATTGTATTTTCCGACGGTAAAATAAAATAAAATAAAATATTGCACTTATTGGTTTTTTTCTTTTTTTCTTTTTTTCTTTTTTTTTTTTTTTTTTTTTGAAAAATTGGTTTGTTTTGGGATGTTGGATATTTTTAGGAGAAAAAGCTATTTTGCTTTGGGGAAATCAAATGACTATTTGGATGGCCATAATTGACACTTCAACATGCATGTGGATTTTTGCTGATTTGGGCTGTGGAATCATCGATGAAGTTTGACGATACAGGGTTTCACTCCCTCCACGTGTCGTCTATCGATTGGTCCTGAAACAACGTTATGGATAAAACACCAAGGTATTCATGTCGATGCCCAGGCTCGAGGCTAAGGCCATCTAGTAGACTCCAGGCTACGACTATCGACCATTGAGCAGTGTGAGACGACAAGTCCCTAAGGACAGAGTCCACACCAGCTAGCAGTGTAGGATAACGAGTCTGCAGAGTCGATTACGCAGTCGGAAGTATCGACTCGAAGACAGGGTCCACACCACCGTCCCAAGCCCATTAACAATATAGCTTGGGCAAGGGTTTAAGGCCCATTAGAGGTAAAAGATGACAATAATACAAGCCGACTTAACCTTAGGGTTTAGGCAAGTATTGTCATTATAAATACCCCAATCCAGGAACTACGTAAGGCTTGATTCCTGGAACCTAACAGGATACATAGGCAATCTAAGATACAGTCTTAGACTCAGCCGCAAATACTAAAATCCACCACCCCACTCTTTTGGGCATTGGGGTCTTGTGTGTGTTCATCACTAGATTCAATTAGGGCCCGGATTATTAAGGTGACATAATTTGTCATCGTCATTGGCGCTAGAAGGAGGGCCTTCTATTGATCGAATACACAAGAACACGATGCCTCCCAGAAAAGCTGCATCTAAAGCTGCCGATCAAGGCTCCCAGATCAATGAGCCGTCCGATCCCGATACGCAAGGGGAAAAAGATCCAGTCTTGGATCTCGTCCATCAAGATCCTCAGCAAAAGCAGGGAGGAAAAGATCCAGTCTTGGATCGTATCCAGGAAAATCCCCAGCACGAAAAGCAAGGACTTGCTCCAGAATATCGAGCGCTTGTGGATCAATTAGCAGGGGCGAACCTGGAGGTAATGTCTAGGATTATTGCGAGGCGATCCACAAAGACAAAGACAAGCGGCCGCCGCCCAGAAAAGACGCCACGGCGGAAGACGGTCGGAAAGATGCGGCGGACAAACCTAAACAGACTCCTGGAGACGAAGTCAGTGCGTCCTCTAGCTCAGTGGAGAGGAAGAGGCACGAGATCCATCAAAAACACCAGAAAATGGACGATTATAGCATCATGGAGGAGTTGAATGTTATTCTGGGGAAGAACCAGGTTTCGTTATGGTTAGAGTCTCCCTTCACTAAGGAGATCGAGAGCTTTCCTAAAACCAAGGGGTTTAAGATACGAAGATAGAGCGCACGATGGTACCACCGACCCGAGGACCATCTCCACAGTATCTATCTCGAGATGAGATTGGATGGAGCACCGGACGCGATGCGATGTCGGGCGTTTGAGACACTACTGTAGGTCGAGCAAGGGAATGGTTCACGGCTACGACCAGGTCGATCTCCGCTTTGCCATGCTCGCCGCAAATTTCGAGATCGCTTCATAGTAAATAAGAAGTTTGATCTAAGCGCCACGCACCTCGTGAACGTGAGGCAAAGAAAAGGACGAAACAAGAATGGAGTATTTGAAGAGGTTTAATCTCGAGGCCATGCGGTCAAAGACTCGGATGACCGACTTCCGATCACGCTGTTAAGTGGGGGGCTGCGTAATACAAAGTTATACATGAAGTTGAGCGAGATGTCCCCACACGATGGACGAATGTGTTAATGTGGTACATCGATTCTCGCAAGGGAGGAGGCGGTCGCGAAGCACACCCAACTGACTGGATGGATTCCAAAAAGGACAACCGAGGTCCGAACCGGAACCAATCCAAGAGACATGACATCGACAGTAAACCGTCCGTCTGAGATCGTATCGAAACACCCGCCTCAGACCGTGGGGGCAAGAAGGGACCCACGCGTGATAAAGATTTTATTCCACTCAATCGATCTCGAGTCGAGGTGTTATCGATCATGCTCTCAAAGAACCTGGCGAGGAAGCCGCCACCGTTGAAGAAACCTCGGGAAAAGAGGAATGCAAGCAAGTACTGTGACTTTCACGAAGACATAGGTCATACGACAGAGGATTTTATCGACCTGAAAAAAGACATTGACTCTTGCATCCAGGAAGGGAAGCTAGACGAAGTTGTCACAGATCTCGGTATGATGGGCCCAGGGGGCGTGGAGAGTATAAGAGAAAGAACTCTGATCAAGATAGGAATCGAGGCCGAGACGCCCAAAGACGAAGAGATCGATCACCTCAGAGGAACCGATCTCCAGGTCGGGATGGAAACAACATAGATAATTTTGGTCGAGACAGATATGAAGATAATCGACCAGTTAACTACGTTAATACGATCTTCGGTCCTGGGAGAGTGACAAAGACCGGACGGTGAAGAGCCGCTAGTAGCTCGAGAGCGCCAGCGGCTTCATTCACGGCATGTCGGATAAGGCCCTCGCGATGATATCCCAAAGTCCAGAGTCATAGCGAAGGGTTAGTTATCGAGGCCGTGATTAGCCGAGCCCGTGTATCGAGTCAGATCGATAACGGGAGTGCAGTGAATATCATATATTACTCGGCGTTTCAGGCGATGAAGTTGAAAGAGAAAGACTTAGCTCCTACCGACATCGCGGTTCATAGGCTCAAAATTGACCAGGCTAAGAAGCCAGTCAAGCAGAAGAAGAGAAATTTTGCGTCGGATCGACTTGAGGCTATTGAGTTGGAAGTCGGCAAGTTACTAGCAGCCCAGATAGTGAAAGAGGTATTCTATCCAGAGTGGCTAGCTAATCCGGTATTAGTCAAGAAGCCCGATGGCAGTTGGCGCATGTGTGTGGACTTCACAGACTTGAATAAAGCATGCCCGAAAGACTCATATCCGCTGCCTAAAATTGACAGGTTAGTAGACTCGACTATCGAATTTGAAGTATTTGGTTTTTTAGACGCGTATAAAGGATACCACCAAATTCTAATGGATCCTCGAGACGCGGAGAAAACAGCGTTTATCACGGAGTTCGGCACCTTCTGCTATGTGACCATGCCATCCGGATTAAAAATGCTTTGAGACAACATACCGAGAAGCGATCAATAAGATCTTTGCAAAGCAAATTGGTAGATGTATGGAGGTTTACGTAGACGACCTGCTTATTAAGAGTCGGTCTATGAGACAGTACTTGGTCGATGCTCGAGAGGTTTTTGAAGTGTTACGAGAAACGCAGATGAGGTTGAACCCGAAGAAGTGTACTTTTGGAGTCAGGTCGGGTAAGTTCTTGGGCTACATGATTTGAAGGGCGGGATTCGGCGAACCGGATAAGATCGACACTCAAGAATATGCCCGCACTTAGAAATATAAAGGAAGTACAAAGGCTCACCGGCCGAATGGCCGCTCTCAACAGATTCTTATCGAGATCCGCCCAGCGTGCGCTACCATTCTTCAAGATACTTCGCAAGGCCAGTCCTTTCCATTGGGATGATGCATGTCAGACAGCCTTCGAGGAATTGAAAGTCTACTTGTCAGAGTTACCCACCCTCACTTCACCTCGAGAAGGGGAGAAGTTGTTGGTTTATTTGGCAGTATGCGAGGAGGCAGTGAGTGCGGTCCTAGTTCGAGAAGGGTTACATGGCCAGGTGCCAATCTACTTTGTCAGCAAAGCTTTGCATGGCCCCGAGGTCCGGTACACGCCAGCCGAGAAGTTAGCATTATGTCTTGTTCACACCTCGAGAAAGTTGAGGCCCTATTTTCAAGCTCATTCTATTGTGGTAGTCACTAACCTCCGTTGTGAAAGCTTTCTCTCACCAAATATCCGTTTAACCTCTTATGTTTTGTTTTTTTTCTTTTCTTTTACAAAACCAAATATCTTGACAACGTCTTTTTTTTGTTATAAATTTTTTTTATAGATTTTATTGATTCCTACTATTAGAAAAAATGTATCATTTTTTTTTTGGTTTATTATTTGGTATAAGATGGTTTGAGATGGTAGAAGATATTTGGTGGAATGATGTACACCATTTTGATGAAATAGTGTAAAAATGATGGAAATGGTTGGAGATGTCCTTAGAAGTTTAGTTTAGTTCAGTTTAGTTTAGTTTTGAATTTCCTTAATATAAAAAAAGAGATCTGAATAAAGCAAATCCTAAAAATATGAGTTTGCTTTCCATATTAGAGAGAGGATATTTAGCCATTCAAGGGAGATACGTCTTTTTTTAGTGCTTTTCATCACTAATTTGGAGAGAAATTTTCTATGCCGTTTGTACTTAAACATTGTCCTTAAATCTTCTGTCCACTCAGAATTATTGTAGCTGTTTTTAAATTGCGTAATTATTATTTGTCAAAAAAATGTTTGACCCCCATCCCCAAACATAAAAGGTCTCTCATGTCTTGACTTTAGAGTTTCGTGAATAATGTAAATTAAGGTCTATGGTTCAGTGATCTAATTTGCAAAAGCTATATATACACATTTTTTTTGCCTAGATGAGTCGATACATGGTATCAAGTTTCCACACCTCAGTTCAAAGTCAAGATTGCGTCTACAAAATCTATGCTCTTTTACCACTGGGTTATGCCTTTAGAGACATGATTAGTTACAATTATATTGCAAGAACACTTCTAGAGTTTTTGAAGGATATGGTTATCTTGACGGGTCTACCTATGACCTAGATCAACCTAAGTTAAATAAAGTGTCAATCTTTTTGCCGCTTACAAACTACAATATGAAAACTTCTGCATCTTAAAGTTCATAAGATGAAAAGAGATTTTTGTTTTGTTTTTTTTGAAGTCCTTAGTAGGTTAAATTTGCTCATCTCTTTTTTCATCTTTGGAGTTTTCTCTTTTCCAATGGTTATTGAAGCATTGATTTGAGATCTTATTGATCGTTTATTTCTCAAACGCTTATAGGACATTGTTCATGTCAATTGTTGTGATTGAGTTTCATTATCTAGTCAGTGACGGATCCATAAAAAAATAGCAGATATATGATATGTTTTTAGAGTGTTTTTTTTTTAACGCGTGTAACAATATTTTTTATAGGTAAAACCTGATGTGTTTTACATTTTGAGGGGTCCATGGAACCCATATTTTTGTTATCCATCCTTGATCCCCACTAAGGACCCATATTTTTGTTATCCATCCTTGATCCCCACTAAGGGTACGTGGGCAATCACTTTGGTGGTGCAACTATTTTTCATACATCCCCTTCCATTGATTAGGTCTTTTGCACGGGACACTAGTAATATAAATAAGCGGAGTTGAACCAAGTAAATGATGTCGAGGAGCTTAAAATATTCTTGAGTTTGAGTTTGGGCACAAGTATTTTTAGCTCGAGCTCAAGTTGAGATTCAAAACTCAAGCCTGAGATTTTCGTCAAGCATATAAGTCAAACAGATTTTGAAACTTAATTTGAAAATATATTGAATTATCACATGATAGTAAAAAAAATATCATTCCGGACAGTCATTATACGATTTTTTTTTTTTTGTTAAAGATGCAAATAATATTTAATTGGATAATGTTTATCTAATAAATAACATCAGCCACGTTTTTTCAACTCGGTCTTCATTTGGATATGGATAAGGTTCGATGCCATGTCTCCGTTTTGAGCCTTTATCAATTAGTTGTCTCTCTTCCTCCTTATCTTTGACAAATTGAAATGTGTTTGACTTCCTTTGAATCTTAAATAACATTTTATGAAGACGAAATCATTGTATTCCCTTCAAAAAAAAAAAAAAAAAAAAAAAAAAATGATTGTATTTTTAGAGCTGTTGAATAGGCGCAGTCCTGGCACAAATAATGCCAATTGAATGGATAAATTTTTACAAACATTAAACATAGAAATTTACCCTATATTTTCTTCATTTGCTCAACATAGAAAACCATTAAAAACCACATTTTGAAAAAGTATAATCAGTATTTCAGGTTTAATCAAATGGCCACGGTTTGTATCAAACAACCCAGCGAAAATTAGGATTTTAATAATACTACCTTTTATTTTGGATTTTAATTAAATGCTTCATGTTCGCTTGAGAAAAATGGTCCTCTAACTTGTTTACTTTTTTGAAAAATAGTCTTATCTGTCGGAAATAGCTGATTGGGTACCGGAATTTTTAAAAAACACTTACGTGGCAGCCACTAGGCAGCCACATTGAATCATACGTGGCTATGGATCCCATTTTACTTTAAAAAAGATTTCTCCTTCCAAAACTTCACCGATAGACAATGTAACGCCTGCTCCTTAGGATCTGTTCTTATCCGAATACGACGTTCGGCACATATATAAATAAAATTTAATTCATTTATATATGTAAGCCTACAATCAATACAATCAAAGCGCGAATTTAATGCTCGGGTAATGAATATCCATAAAGATACTAGAATACGAAAAGTCTTAAAAGTCGAAAGTGTATCAAAAATCTAAATCAAATCCTCGAAAGTCTAAACGAAATGCTATGAAATAAGAAATAAAGATGATCACACGTCATCCCAAAGTACTATGAACAAAGTATATATAAAAAAAAAGTGCAACATCGCCAATGTAAACAAAAGTGCAAAATGAAATATCAAGCTCGAGATCCTCCTCGAGGGACATACTCCTAAAATACTCAGTACTCTGTCAGCTTTCTCACCCCCAAGCACATATAACCAAAAACATGCACAAGGGTAAGTATATAATACTCAGTAAAGAAGAGAAGTACGTTTAAGCTTAGAATATAAGGTTTATTATTATTAGAGTTCTATCAAAAGGCAAGACAGACTCGATTCTACGCATAAAGGTTACATCTCCCAATATGCCTAAACTGTAGCTACTAAACTTATCTTTGTTACAACATGCTATCAAGGCGGAACGTGACATATTGAAATCTTCAGGATACAATAACCACGGAACGTATTGAAATCTTCAGGATACAATAACCGGTTCCGATATAGTGTGAGAACGTCACGGGCGATGCTATAGCACTGCGCAGCCGATAGGACACTCACTTTGACTGCCTCTGTTCACACATCACGCTATAGATCTTCGTGATCTACCCAAGACCACATGGTGTTTAATCTTTTATCTAGCAAGTTGTGTAGTATCGTGATTAACTTGCCCTCCTAGTTCATTTAGATAACATTCCCTTACCGACACCACTCATCATGATCAAGAGACCAATTCTAGCTTAAGTAAAGTTTAAAGGTATTATACTAAAATAATAATACGTTTACAAAGAGTTAAGGTTGATTAAACAACCCTAAACGATAGTCGAAAAGCCAATTTAAATAAGCCGAGAGACCCGGCTCCAGTGGACGCCTGCCTCAAGGACCGAGACGCCCGTCTCAAGGCTCTGACGCCCGTCCCAAAAAGTGGGCGCCCGCCCGGACATCCCTTTCAATCTCAGATATCAAAATCGCACCTCAGACGCCCGTCCGAGGATCCCAGACGCCCGTCCAAGGTTGGACGCCCGTCCAGAAAACCGGACGCTCGTCCGACCTGGGAATTTCCAGAAAACTGAAACGCGATCCTTCATCGTTTTCCTTCGATTTTCAATTAAAACCCAATCTTTCTTAACCTAATCGTGTCGAAATAATCTACCATCCATACCAAAACCTCAACCATCTCATAGACATCAATTTAACGTAATTTAAGTCCCCAAAACAACAAGAATCAACACAAATACCACATATCCAAAATCAAACGTAAGGGTTTCTCCCTTACCTCGATGCAAATTTTAAACCGATCCGAAATTCAGCAAAAATCTGCGACTTTGGTAACCAAACTGATATCAAAACGATCCTTGTTATTCCACAATTCTCCTGCTTCAAACGGAACTACAAACGGTGAAGTATCGAACCGGGAATTAGCAAAAGTCTTCTTCTTCTCTACCCTTGCTCTCAACAGGCGCCTCTCCTTTTTTTTTTAACGTACAAAGCAAAAACTGAAACTCCCTTTTGATTAATGGGAGGTTATTTCCAAATAATAACCTCTCCACTAATTAATCTTGTGGTTAACACCCTAATATTCCATAAAAATACCAATCACCCCAAATCCACATATATATACATACTGCATTATATATATATACATAAATAAAATACTTAAATTCCATAAAGAATAAATATAATATTTCGTTCTCGCAAATTGACACGTCGCTTCTTTCCCGAGAATCGAATATTACATTCCTCCCCTTAAGAGGAGTTTCATTCCTCGAAACTTGAACGCACTGTAAATCCAAAAACTCCGGAAATTGCTGATCATATCACCTCAACTTCCCAAGTTGCTTCCTCAGTGTATGATTGCTCCACCGAACAAGAACCAATGAACCATCTTTCTCTTAATCATCTTTTCCTTCCTGCTCGTAATCTTAATCGGCTTTTCATCATAAGCGAGGTTATCCTGAAGTATCTTGGGATCCACCGGACTCAACCTCTGTCTTCGCCAAACACTTCTTCAACATTGAAACATGGAAGACGCGTTGTGAACTCCTGGACATAGACTCGCAATCAAGTCTATAGGCTAAAGGTCCAATCCTCTCCGAATTTCAAAAGGTCCAACATACCTCGGGCTCAACTTTCCTTTCGACCAAAACGCTTTACTCCTCTCATTGGCGATGCCTTCAAGTAAACACGGTCACCAACCTCAAACTCAAGCGGTCTCCGTCTCGACATCCGCCCAACTTTTCGCCTATCTTGAGCTATCTGCAGATTTTTCTTCACTAATCGAACCTCTCTTTGGCTTGCTCAACTAACTCGCCCAAGATGGTGCTTTCTCCCCAACATCGTCCCAAAACAAAGGCGTCCCGCATCTTCTACCATACAAAGCTTCAAACGGTGGCATGCCTATGCTCGTGATAATCTGTTGTTGTAAGCAAACTCTCGCAATCGGTAGATAATCTACCCAAGATCCGCCTACCTCCAAGACACATGCTCTAAGCATATCCTCAAGTGTCTGGATAGTCCTCTCAGATCCGACCATCTGTCGAGGATGGAACGTCAGACTCAAATCCAACCGGGTACCAAAAGCCTCCCGTAAGCTCTGCCAAAACCGACTGACGAACCTCGAATCCCGATCAGAAACAATGGAGACTGGAACTCCATGAAGCTTCACTATATTGTCCATATATAGTTCCGTCATCCTTGCCAAGGGCATATTCATCTTGAAAGGCAAGAAATGAGCCGACTTGGTTAATCTATCAACGATCACCCAAATAGAATCATGTCCACCCTTCGTCTTAGGTAAACCTGAAATAAAGTCCATGGTGATCTTTTCCCATTTCCACTCTGGGATATCCAATGACTTAAGCATCCCGCCTGGCTTCCTATGTTCAACTTTCACTCTCTGACAGACGTCACACTCAGAAACAAACTTAGCTATCTCCAGCTTCATTGAGGGCCACCAAAATCTTTCTTTCAAATCCCGGTACATCTTGGTAGAACCGGATGCACCGCAAAAGCAATCTTGTGTGCCTCTTCCATAACTCTTTGTCTCAAATCTCCAACATTAGGCACACAGAGACGATCCCGATACCACATTTCCACTCTGATCCAACACATAGCCGATCGTAGGCTTCTCCTTGCAACCTCTTCAAATCAACTAAAATCATCTTCATCTTGCTTTGCTCGATCTCATCCATCAACTCGATCTAGCCAACAACGGTGCCGCAAACCGACGGTCCTCAATCTGATCAAATCGCTAAATCGCAAATCATCAACCCTCTGGCATGATAGCCTCAACACTGGGCTCCAAAACCACTCGGTTTCTGCTCAAGGCATCTGCTACTACATTTGCCTTCCCGGATGGTACTTGAATGTCTAGGTCATAATCCTTCACGAACTCTAGCCATCTCCGCCGCCTCGTATTCAAACTCTCCTGGTGAAGAAATACCTTAAACTCTTGTGGTCGGTGAAGATTCTAGCCTTGACTCCATACAGATAGTGCCTCCAAATCTTCAATGCGAAAACCACTCGCTAACTCTCTAAGTCATGTGTGGGATAGTTCTTCTCATGCACTTTCAATTGCCTAGATGCATAGGCAATGACCTTTCCTCCCTGCATCAACACACAACCTAGACCCTGCCCTGAAGCGTCGGTGTAGACATCATAATCATCGAACACCTCGGGTACTGCCAAAACCGGTGCTGTATTCAACCTGTCCTTTAACAACTCAAATGCTAACTCACACTCGGGTGTCCAATCAAACTTGGTGTTCTTCTATGTAAGTCTGGTGAGTGGAGTAGCTATCCTTGCGAAATTCTTCACAAACTTTCTGTAGTAACCAGCCAAACCCAGAAAGCTCCTGACCTCTGAAACTGTAGTCGGTGTAGGCCAACTCTTAACTACCTCAATCTTGGCCGGATCAACCTGAATGCCATCACCTGAAATGACATGACCCAAGAAGCTCACTTGGTCCAACCAGAAGTCACACTTGGAAAACTTTGCATACAATCGCTCCTTCCTCAACGTTTCCAAAACAATCCGTAGATGTTCCTCATGCTCCGCCTCATCCCTAGAGTATACCAAAATATCATCAATGAAAACAATCACAAACTTATCTAGGTAAGGCATGAAGACCACTGCATCAAATCCATAAATGCAGATGGAGCATTAGTGAGTCCAAAAGGCATAACAAGGAACTCATAATGTCCATATCTAGTCTTGAATCTTTGTCTTCGAATATCTCGCCACTTTAACTTTTAATCGATGGTAGCCTGACCGCAAATCAATCTTTGAAAACACTTTCCGACCACTCGCAATCGATTGAATGTGATCATCTATCCTCGGTAGTGGGTACTTATTCTTGATAGTCGATTGTTCAAAGCCCCGTAGTCAATACACATCCGCATGCGCCATCCTTCTTCTTCACAAACAAAACTGGTGCTCCCAAGGTGAAATGATCGGGCTGAATGATGTTCCTTTCCAACATCTCCTTGAGTTGAGCCTTCAACTCCTTCAATTCAGCCGGTGCCATCCTCAGATGGTGCCTTGGCAATCGTGCCGCCCGGAACTAATCAGATCTCAAACTCAATGGCCTCTGCCTGCATGTTCCCCGGCAACTCATCCGGAAAAACCTCTGGATAATCTCTCGACCTCTAGTATCTTCCAACTTAGGCTTTGCTTGTTCCACATCCATCACAGCACAACAAGTAGCCCTCACATCCTTTCTCGACATGCCCGATGGCCTTGACCACTGAAATGATAGGATGTCTCTTCTTGCTTGGCCTGTAGACGTTCCTCGATAAGTCTTATCTGCTTTCCCGGGACTCACGAAAGTAACTCTCTTGGCCCTACAATCTAAGTGAACATAATTCTTGGATAGCCACCTATCCCAAGAATCGCATCAAAGTCCGAGAAATCCATAACCGTGAAGTCACTCTTACACCGATAAGGTCCAACTCAACATCCACTTGTGGTATCATCTTAACCACCTTATTTACCTTGCCTAGTGGTGTAACAATCTCCATAGTATCTCTCAAATGCTCCATAGGTAAATCTAGTTTCTTAGCAATCCTAGAGGACACAAAGGTGGTTGAAGCTCCTGTATCAAATAAGGCCCTCGACTACTAGATTGCCTACTCTTATCATACCTATCATGCATTTGTCCAGTTAACTAAAATTACAACATGTTCCAAGCATGCTATAAATAACTCAAAAGAACAAAATCAAACATAAAAGGTACCTGAGATCACATCATCCTCTGGCTCAAACTCTCTGGCATCCATAGCAAACATCTGCACTTGCTTACTTGGACTCGCTCACTAGGTGACTCGCTGAGCACTCGCTACCTGCGTGGACAATTCTGGAGTAATGACCTCGCCGCCACAAAAAGAAACAACCTGAGGTAGCCGGTGGCCTAGCCGCCGTGGAGCGCCAATCGGTGGTCTAGCGCCGTGGCCTGATCATTGATGGGGCACCAACCGTGGTCTAACTCGCCGTCTGTGTGGGAAACCTCTCGATCTTCTTTGCGCTATGAGCCCTCTCACATCGCTTCGATCGGGTCCCAAATCGCGTTTACGACCCATCAGTAACTTTCTTTCTAAAGGTCTCGACTTAAAGCTTTATTCAGCCAGCTTCGCCATGTTCCTTGTCAGAAAGCCTAGCATGCTCGCTCAATCTCATGCGCCAAACCGCCCTTGTAACGGGCCATTTTTCGTTCTTCCACTTGCATCAACTCCGGATAAAATCTCCCTAACTCATTGAACCGATTTGTATCTTCGGGACACCGCTCATTTGATCACCTTGTCGAAGTTTCGAAATCGCTAGCCTTTTCCGCTTGTACCGTTGTTTGGAAAGTACTCGTTGTAGAACATGGCTTTAAAAGCCGCCCAATCTGCTACCTTACCGCTACTCAACCGCATCTATCCAAGCCTCGGCCGAGCCCAAAAGAAAACCGACCGCTAATCGGGCCATCTCTGCCTCGTGAACGCCTATATTCCTGCAAGATTTCTCAAAACTTCGATCCATTCTCACTTTGGTATGTTCCACATTCCCATAAAAAATCTTGCATACGGTTTCTCCTCACCTAGTGTGCCAATCTCCATCGGTGGTGATGACTCAACAACCGCCTAACTGGTGGGTAAACCGGAGGGTAACCATAAGGTATCTCTTTGTTGTTCTTTGAACCGGTGGCCTGAAAGGTGATAGACCGGGAATAACCAAGGGGCACTCGCGGGTCGCTGCCGATAGTAGTAGTACGGAGCATGATGCTCACCGATAAGGAGGATACACTGGTGCTGCGCGGAGGATACGGCGGAGGGTACTGTGGGTCGCCAAAACCATACTTGAGGATAGCTCTTTGTAGTGCTGTGTCACCGGTGGTGGATAAACAACCGTCCTCTGCTGAAACTGCCCCGACCTGGGTTGATACGAAGAGGGCCAAAGTGACGCTGCATGGTTAACCACAGGTGGAGGAGGTGGTGGTGGAGTCTGATGTTGATCCTGCTCCGGCTCAGGTGAAGGTGTAGCTGTGCGAGGTGGCGGTGACAGACTGCGACGACCCCTAGAGGTTTCACCCCTCTCAGATGTCTGATTACCAAGAGCCAAAGTCCTCGATCTTGTGTTTCTACTCATCCTGACAACCAAGAGAACCAGAGTGTTACTAAAGATCTAAAGATAGGATTGAGTTAAACTCAAAGAATAGAAGCCTAAGGAACACGTATCTCTGATACCAACTGTAACGCCCCGTTCCCGGATACCGAGCCCTTATCCGGAAATACGACGTTCGGCACATATATAAATAAAATTTAATTCATTTATATATGTAAGCCTACAATCAATACAATCAAAGCGCGCGGAATTTAATGCTCGGGTAATGAATATCCATAAAGATACTAGAATACGAAAAAGGTACTAAAAGTCGAAAGTGTATCAAAACAATACAATCAAATCCTCGAAAGTCCAAACGAAATGCTATGAAATAAGAAATAAAGATGATCACACGTCATCCCAAAGTACTATGAACAAAGTATATATAAAAAAAAAAAGTGCAACATCGCCAATGTAAACAAAAGTGCAAAATGAAATATCAAGCTCGTAGATCCTCCTCGTGGACATACTCATAAAATACTCAGACTCTATTCGCTTTCTCACCCCCAAGCACATATAACCAAAAACATGCACAAGGGGTAAGTATATAATACTCAGTAAAGAAGAGAAGTACGTTTAAGCTTAGAATATAAGGTTTATTATTATTAGAGTTCTATCAAAAGGCAAGACAGACTCGATTCTACGCATAAAGGTTACATCTCCCAATATGCCTAAACTGTAGCTACTAAACTTATCTTTGTTACAACATGCTATCAAGGCGGAACGTGACATATTGAAATCTTCAGGATACAATAACCACGGAACGTATTGAAATCTTCAGGATACAATAACCGGTTCCGATAGTGTGAACGTACGGCGATGCCTATAGGCCTGCAGGCCGATAGGACACTCACTTTGACTGTCTGTTCACACATCACGCTATAGATCTTCAGGATCTACCCAAGACCACATGGTGTTTAATCTTTTATCTAGCAAGTTGTGTAGTATCAGGTGATTAACTTGCCCTCCTAGTTCATTTAGATAACATTCCCTTACCGACACCACTCATCATGATCAAGAGACCAATTCTAGCTTAAGTAAAGTTTAAAGGTATTATACTAAAATAATAATACGTTTACAAAGAGTTAAGGTTGATTAAACAACCCTAAACGATAGTCGAAAGCCAATTTAAATAAGCCGAGACCACCTCGTGTGGACGCCCGTCTCAAGGACCAGGCGCCCGCCTCAAGGCTCGACGCCCGTCCAAAAAGTGGACGCCCGTCCGCACATCCCTTTCAATCTCAGATCAAAATCGCACCTCGTGGCGCCCGTCCGAGGATCCCAGACGCCCGTCCAAGGTTGGACGCCCGTCCAGAAAACCGGACGCCCGTCCGACCTGGGAATTTCCAGAAAACTGAAACGCGATCCTTCATCGTTTTCCTTCGATTTTCAATTAAAAACCCAATCTTTCTCAACCTAATCGTGTCGAAATAATCTACCATCCATACCAAAACCTCAACCATCTCATAGACATCAATTTAACGTAATTTAAGTCCCCAAAACAACAAGAATCAACACAAATACCACATATCCAAAAACTGAAACGTAAGGGTTTCTCCTTACCTGATGCAGCCCAGAAACTGATCCGAAATTCAGCAAAAATCTGCAGCTTTGGTAACCAAACTGATATCAAAACGATCCTTGTTATTCCACAATTCTCCTGCTTCAAACGGAACTACAAACGGTGAAGTATCGAACCGGGAATTAGCAAAAGTCTTCTTCTTCTCTACCCTTGCTCTCAACAGCGCGCTCTCTCTTTTTTTTTTTAACGTACAAAGCAAAAACTGAAACTCCCTTTTGATTAATGGGAGGTTATTTCCAAATAATAACCTCTCCACTAATTAATCTTGTGGTTAACACCCTAATATTCCATAAAAATACCAATCAGCCCCAAATCCACATATATATACATACTCGCATTATATATATATACATAAATAAAATACTTAAATTCCATAAAGAATAAATATAATATTTCGCTTACCAAATCGACACGCCCGCTTTTTCCTAATCGAATATTACAGACAAATCCAGGAGATGATAGATGAAGCAGATCGTGATCGTAAGCTCTTTTTCTGCTTTGCTAGTCTTTTACATCTTCCTATTACTTTTGCTCTAATAAACTTAACCATATGTCTCTAATAATAATTGCATCAAGTCAGTATTAGTATGTACCACGTCTGCACGATGAATTGTTCCAAAATGGATCCTTTTCTGCGACGTACATTTATATTTTTGAAACGTGTAAATCCTGTTCTATACCCGTAATGAAGTAAAGTAAAGGGCTTTTTTGTAACATTGCAGGTGATGGTGAAGTAAATGCAGAAGAGTTCATGAGAATGATGAGAAGAACCTCCTATGGCTATTGAAACTTTTTGTGTTCTGTGTTTGCATTTAATGTTATTTGTTTTCTTGTTTTTTGGCTGTAAGGTATTTATATATACATACCAAGATCTGTAACATAGAGAGTTTTTCTCTAATGAAGGTGTGACTTATCTTTCAATTGTATGATGTGCTTTACGTTGAACTAGCAAAATACACACCCTCCGCCGCACGTGTTATGATTAAATGGGAGAAATTGATATATATATGACATTTTACATGCATGTTTGATCTTACGCATCAATGTAGCTTAGATATGTCACATGCCTTCTTATGGGATCCACAGCCACATAGGATTAATGTGGCAGCCTAGTGCTGCCACGTAAGTTTTTTTTAAAGATTCCGGTTCCCAGTCAGCTATTTCCGGCGGATAGAATTATTTTTCCAAAAAAAGAACAAGTTAGAGGACCATTTTTCCTCACCGGAGCAGGACTAAAATCTAAAATAGGCCAAATTACAGGACTAAAATCCTAATTTTGCCCAAACAACTGAATCAATCTCAAGAACAAACCTGGTTGGCACTATGAACAAGAGGATAGAATCCGACATACGCTCCATATCGATCAGAAAAATTCGATTTTTGCAATTAATTCTGATAGATCATGATCACCGCTTTGATTGATAGGCCCTACACACATATAACTAATTGGTCCCTAATTAACGATTCAAATGATAAATGTATTTGATCAAATGATAAAATCTGAAGCACTAAAATTATGAGATTTATCAAAAGGTCAAATTGCTGCTACTACCAGGGCTTAGCTTGAACAGAAATGTTTTCGACGACTCCACGGTTGCAGCTAGCCGGAAGTTCTTTAGGGAAGCAATCGCCGGTAACATAAATTTCTGAGAAATATAATCGATGGATAACATGAGTGATACATGGAAGGGTTGAAGCCTGAAGGTGGGAGAAAGAAGGGTTAGTACCAAAGGCTGCAACAGCAACGCACATGAGAAATGATTTTCAGCATTTGTAATTAAAGGTTAATTTAGGAAAGTTAGAAAAAATATGTCTTTATTTAATGTCTAATTAAGTCTCGGACTGATCCTTATAAACAAATAATCATTTTAATAATATATTGAAATTTTCACAAGTACAGTAAATCTCTTTCTTCCTTATCAACGACCTGGGCTTAATTTAAGCTACTTCTATTTCTTCCTTATCAACAACATGGGCTTACAATTCCGAGAGACTTCTTTCAATCTTCTCAAGCATACCACGTGGGCAATTGTTTGAAATAAAGAAATGATCGGAGAAAAATTAGTCTAGCATGACTACAAGAAAATGTGTTTAAAGGGACAAACTTTAAAGGGACGACATTGTTGTCCCTTTAAACATATTTGTTGGACGACTGTGTCGTCCCTTTAAATGAATTCAAACATAGTCAAAGTTTTGGTCAGATTTTTTAGAGGGAAACTTTAATGGGACGACAATGTCGTCCCAAAAACAAAATATTAACCCCACCGCTGCAGGTTGGATTTCCATTTCCACGCGACATGATTATTTAAAGGGACGACGATGTGTCGTCCCATTAAACATTTTTCCTGAAAATAATATGTTTTGTACAAGAAATTATAAAATTTGGATTTTTTGGGACGACAAAATGTCGTCCCTTTAAAGGAATTTATTTTGTTTATATAAAACGTTGAGTTAATTAATAAATAAGAATCAGTTTATTATAAAATTCAGGCCTTAAGGGACGACATTGTCGTTCCATTAAACAAAAAATCAAAATTTTTATGAAATTTTGGAGGGAAAATTTGGCCGCCAAAACTATTTGGTTTAAAAGGACGACAATGTCGTCCTATTAAACAAATTTTCAGAAAATTTATGTTATGTACAAGAAATTATACAATTTGGGTTTGTAGGGACGACAATTGTCGTCCCTTTAAAGTAAAAATAAGGGGTTTAACGGTAAAATCGAAACATTAAGCCCTCTAGTTGAGAAAACCACGGAGGAAATTCTTCAACAAATTAGTAACCTACCCGAATGTTTGCCGGGGAAACACAAAGAGTACGGTGGTAAAATTCATAAGCGTCCAGAATCTTGTTTGAGTTGGAATAAAAACACCATACTAAATATATTGCCTTATTGGATGCCGAAAAAACTAAAGTACAATCTAGATGTTATGCACATTGACAAGAAGGTGTGTGATAGCTTATTGTTTACGATATTGAATATTGATGGTAAGACCAAAGACACTATCAAGGCATGTAAGGATCTAGCAAACATGAAAGTGAGAAAGGAACTACGACATGTGATTAAACAAGGCAATAAGACCTTAAAACCGCGTGCTTTGTTCATGTTGGCACCAGTAGATCGGACCAAATTCTATGATTTCTTAACAAATGTTCGGTTTCCCGATGGTTTTGCAGGAAACCTCAGATAGAATTTGACTGGTAAAGACAAATTTAGCGGCCTAAAATCTCATGATTTTCATATCATACTCCAGAGACTTTTACCAGTTGGGGTACGGAAATTCTTGAAAAGGAAATTTACGATACTATCATTGATTTAAGCTATTTTTTCAGATTGAATTGTGCGCCAGCACGCGTTGGGTTAGTGATTTAGAGAATGCAAAAGAGAAGGTTTCGAAATCTTGTGTAAACTAGAAACGATATTCCCACCGGCATTCTTTGATATTTTGATACATGTGATAATGCACTTGCCTGAAGAAGCTATTAGGGTGGACTATTCATTTGAGATGGATGTATCCGATTGAACGCTTTCTAGATAATGTTAAAGAGGTGTATTAGAAATCGGGCCAGGCGGAAAGATCCATCGCAGAGGCATACGTGGCTAACGAGACCTTGATGTTTTGCTCGTTGTATTTTTCGGAAATGAGACAAAGTTCAGAGGCCCGAAAGGAACGGTTTTGAGAACGAAGATACAATCAAGAACCGTATATCAGTATTCAAGACTCATTTTCAATCAATAGGATCGATGAAATGCTTGACATTCAATACTAATTTGAGAGAGAAGGTTCAGTGGTATGTCTTGCAAAGCGCCATGAGATCGATGAATACCTCATGTAAGTGAGCAATCCAAACTTAATTCTTTTGTTTTTATAATTCCATTAAAGCTAACTAGTCTTCTACACACTGAGGCGGTGAACATCGTACAAAATCACAAATTATTGCACGAGATGTAACCTGGACAAAGTGCACCGTCAAGAAATTACCGATTGGTTTAATTCGAAGGTACAAAATAAAGCTTCATACACTTATTGTGCACTTTTATGAGCGTTACATAAATACTTATGTATGGTACATTATGCAGATGATTGTATTGAGTAAACAAAACCCATCAGACTTGAATGACCAATTGTTAGCCCTTTCCACCGGATCTTTTTCAACGGTCAAATCCTATCAGAGTTGTGTGATGAACGGTGTCGATTCAATGCACAAAATCGGGATCGCACACGCACAACTCAAAAGCAGTGGGGTTCTTTGTCAAAGGGACCGAAGCACTTACATGTATGGAGCCTTAGAAGACATATATGTCGTAAGCTATCCAAATGAAAACACCGTTGTTCTTTTCAAATGTACATGGTTCGATACTAGTCCAAATAAGAAGGGGTGTCCGTGTATATAAGAATACAACAAGTATACGCACTACAAACACCTGGTACGCGAACAGATCCATTCATTCTTGCTTCACAAGCGAACAAGTGTTCTACATAGATGATTTGTATAACGGATGTCACCGAAAGTTGTTGAGCATTTTCAACACCGTCATATCGTAGACACACCAAATATTAATGGTGATGTGGTTGTTGATGATTTGGTAATCGATTTAAACAACCCACGGAAATTTCCGACTTGTTGTTGAACTGCCACCGATGGAACCGTTCTACATGAGTGCAAATGATGTAGAAATAGATGTTGATGAAAACGATGAAAACGATCAAAATGAAAAGGATGAAAATAACGAATATGCTTCAACGGATTGCGATGATGATAATAACTGTGTAGATGATGACATATACAACTCAATCCCACCAAACTATGCAAGTGATGATGAATGATGCTATAAATATAATATTCTTTTAGTAAGTTCATTCAAATATACTTGAATTTAAAAAAAATATAATACGAGTGCTTTACTTATACTACATCAACATAAATGTGTTCTTTATATCAATTTTTTAATTATATTCAAATATTTGATCATATAGGTGGATGGCTTGTGTGGGATCGGCAGGTGGTTCTCAACCACCGCACGAGCATCCATTTAGGCTACCGGGCCAATGTGAGGACGGTAATTACTTAACTTTCATTTTTTTCTAGTATGATTATTCTTATTTCGTTGAATTAACATTGACACTGATACTACAGATCATATAGCAGATAATGAGTATGAGGAATTCATACCATCACCTCCATCCCCGAAAAAGAAGCAGGGTGAACGTGGACCTGCAAAAGGTATCACCGTCCAAGCCCTTAAGAGAAAGTTAGGGGGCTTGATACCTCTTATATGGGATCCTAGATTTCCCAGTGTTCAAAAGGCATTGGGAAGATACGCGAAGGATTTTGAGTCTGAGACAGGGAAAGTCGTGAGGTCCCATTTTCCTGTTACACCCCGACCTGGCGAAAGGTGGAAGACCGACTTAAAGATTTAATTTGGGAAGAACTTCGGGTACTTAGCTAATCAAATTGTTAACACTTTCAAATTGTAAGAGTTAAACATATTAATTTAGAAACCAATCGTTTCATTTCTTGTGTTTTCAGGCATCGTTCCAACCTCTTGAGCCTATTCACCGCGCTGCCATGCTTAAAAGCGCCGGTACTTCATTCAGAAAATGGAACGCTAGACTAAGGAAGGCTGTAGATGAACACAACAACAAAGGGTTGCCAGGGCCTTGTCCCCGACCCAGGGATGTGTTTTCACAGCAACAATGGGAAGTGTTTCTCCGCTACCTTAGTATTGCTTCTTTTAAGGTAAAGCTTTTATTCCATTACATGTGTTACGTAGATTCGATTATTATTACTTGTTACTGCTTATATATAATACAAAAGTACTATTTTTTTTGCAGATTAAATCTAATCAGAATAAGAAGAATCACGCCGGTAGTAAATATGTAGGCCGCCAAGGACGAACGCCTATGGCCGTAGTTCGATGGGATAAGTTAAGAAGGGTAAGTATTAGGAAATAAATCCCTATGACTTAATTTTTTTGAATTTTCATAACTAATACTTTTGTTTTTTTCAAAGGTAATGTGAGTCTGAGTGAAGATCCTTTGGGGCAGGATCCTATCCATGTATGGGCGAGCAAGCATAAGAATGCTGACGGTTCGTTTCTCAACAGTGATGCGGAGGCTGCTTATGTAAGTGATATACGTTGTATATATTTCAATTCAATGCGTTCACATTTTCCTTATCTTAACTGCGAACGATATATGTTGTGTTTAGAGAAGGCTGGAGGATTGGCGTAATATGATTGCACCAGGTCGACTGATGACTTTTGAAGATGAGGAGGCAATCTTTCAGGGAGCCTTAGGAACAAGGCGAGATTATTTGATTGGCCTTGGCCCTACGCAATCTTCCTCCATATCCAATTCATCACAATCGGCCCAGTCTTCAGCATCGTCATATTCTTACCACCAAGGATGCAATATGCAGATTGAAGAACTTAGAAAGTCTCATGATCAGTTGGTGAAGTTAACCAAAAAACAAGAGAAGAGAAACAAAAACAAGGGGCTCTTCTCAAATTGTTGCCGACTAATCTTAAGGCTAAGGAACCGGATATGCAAATAGAGATTCACACCATCATCTTCCGATGAAGATGAAGACGATTCTCAAGATGATTCTCAAGTTGATCTTGACGATGATGCGTAGAGACATTGTAGACGAAACTATTCTTACTTTTGGAAACATTACACAACTTTGTATTTTACGTAACATTTTTTGTTTATGCATTATTTTTTTATGAATCCCCGTTTGTAAATACATATGTTATTGATTTTGAAAAAAATAGGATTGGATTGATTTAATAGCATGGGAGGCCATGCAAAAATAAAAAAAAAATATTTTAAAAAAAATATTTATTTAAAGGGACGACATATGTCGTCCCAACAAACATTTTTATAAAATAAATATTTTTTTTCTTATTAAATTTTATTATAAAAATTTAATATATAATCTTTTAAGGGACGACACTGTCGTCCCAACAAACATTTTATAAAAAAAATAAATTTTGTTCCTATTAAATTTTATTATGAATATATAATCTTTTAAGGGACGACATTGTCGTCCCAACAAACATTTTATAAAAAAAAAAATTTTGATCGTATTAAATTTTATTATGAAAATTAAATGTATCATCTTTTAAGGGACGACATTGTCGTCCCAAAAAACATTTTTATAAAATAATTAATTTTTTTCCCTGATAATAAATTTTTTTGGAAATTAAATAATTCATGTTTATAGGGACGACACTGTCGTCCCTTCAAATAATGCCATGTCGTCAAAGACGTTGAATTTTCTTAGAAAATTTCTGCCAGGTCACTTTATTTTAAAGGGACGATTTTGTCGCCCTTCAAACATGTCTCTGTTGTTTAAAGGACAAAGTCGAAGGGACGGCTTTAAAGGGGCGGCGTGTCGTCCTTTTAAACATTTATTGGGACGACATGATTGCCTTAAAGGGACGATAAAATGTCGTCCCTTTAAACCAGTTTTCTTGTAGTGGCAGGAGTGCAGGACAATAAATGGATGTTGTTGTATACCCTCAGCAACAACGAGGCTTGAAGAAGATGAAATGGAAAGAATGAATTTTGTGAAAGGCATGAAGAAAACAGTTTTGTTTGACAATGAGCTAGCTGTTGGAATGGATTAAAAATGTACTGCCAAGTTTGAACAAAACCGGTGACAGGAAAAAACGATGCAAGCTTGGAATTTTTGTAAACATTTCTGTAAAGAACCTCACCGGAAAAACAATCACGGATGAAGGTAATGGCTCTACTGGCTTTGATACCAATTGTAGAAACACAACACAATGTTTCAATGGATTCAGCACACACTTTGTAATTTGTATTATAAAAAACTTTGTTCTTAAACTTCTCAATTGGTTGATACAATTTCAATCACAAACATCATTTATAAGGTACAATACTCACAAATGAACACATGTGGAATCTTTATCTATTAGTTGTCTCTCTTCCTCCTTATCTTTGACAAATTGAGATGTGTTTGACTTCATTTGAATCTTAAATAACATTTTATGAAGACGAAATGATGAGTTACTACATCTTAAATGACACTTTGGTGTCACTGCATAATCAGTGATAATTTATTGAGACCATGTTAGGACCGTAAGAGGTATACATGTTCATTTGCTGCAACAAAAGACGGGAACATATGAAGCGCGATGTGACTTTGAATTTTTTAGGTGGAGGCCAAAATAAAAAAATGTTAAAAATAATGAAGCGGTAGGGTTTTGAGCAACAAGCGCCTCAAATATAGTATTGATTCTTCTTACCAGTAGAGCAAAATAAGAAATTAAATTAGAATTTGTCTGAAATAATATACATACATGATTTTTAATACTATTAGAGGGTATTTTAGTAACTTCGCACGAAAAGTTGAATGGGGGCCCTGCACCCCCTTGTGTACATTGGGTCCGTCCCTGATATGAAGTTGTCAGAGGCATTATTTACATTGTTAAATATTTTTCACGTCCTTTGTTGTGATTTTGCAATAGTGTTTTTTCACAACGAAACAGGATCAAGAAAAGATTGTATTCCCTTCAAAAAAAAAAAAAAAAAAAAGAGATTGTATTTTTAGAGCTGTTGAATAGGCGCAGTCCTGGCACAAATAATGCCGATTGAATGGATAAATTTTTACAAACATACAAATTTACCCTATATATTCTTCATTTGCACGACATGGAAAACCATTAAAAACCACATTTTGAAAAAGTATCATCAGAATTTCAGGTTTAATCAAATGGCCACGGTTTGTATCAAACAACTGGGCAAAATTAGGATTTTAGTCATCTACTTACTTATTTTTGGATTTTAGTCCGCCTGCATCGTGCTCAAAGTGAGAAAAATGGTCCTCTAACTTGTTTATTTTTTTGAAAAATAGTCCTATCTCATTTAAAAAAATTGATTGGACCTAATTTTTAAAAACACTTACGCCAAGCAAATTGACTGGCTGCCACATTGAATCCTACGTGGCTATGGACCCCATTTTACTTTAAAAAAAAAAAGAGTTCTCCTTCCAAAACTTCACTGATAGAGAAATCCAGGAGATGATAGATGAAGCAGATCGTGATCGTAAGCTCTTTTTCTGCTTTGCTAGTCTTTTACATCTTCCTATTACTTTTGCTCTAATAAACTAAACCATATGTCTCTAATAATAATTGCATCAAGTCAGTATTAGTATATATATGTACCTCGTCTGCACGATGAATTGTACCAAAATGGATCCTTTTCTGCGACGTACATTTATATTTTTGAAATGTGTAAATCCTGTTCTATACCCGTAATGAAGTAAAGTAAAGGGCTTTTTTGTAACATTGCAGGTGATGGTGAAGTAAATGCAGAAGAGTTCATGAGAATGATGAGAAGAACCTCCTATGGCTATTGAAACTTTTTGTGTTCTGTGTTTGCATTTAATGTTATTTGTTTTCTTGTTTTTTGGCTGTAAGGTATTTATATATACATACCAAGATCTGTAACATAGAGAGTTTTTCTCTAATGAAGGTGTGACTTATCTTTCAATTGTATGATGTGCTTTATGTTTAACTAGCAAAATACACACCCTCCGCACGTGTTATGATTAAATGGGAGAAATTGATATATATATATATACTAGTAGGAAACCCGTGCGATGCATGGAAAACGTTTATATTTAAAAAGTAAACATCCAAGGAAAATAATATGTTATGAAAAAATGTCGTGTTTAAACAAACTAACATATAAAAAAATAGAAAAACCCGAAATTGTTCAAAAGGGGTAAGGAATTGTTCAAAACACGAAAAACCCGAAAAACCCGAAATTGTTCAAAACACGGAATGATGTAAAAATATGAAAGCGACTATTATACTTCATAATAAGGAAGAGTTCGAATTCGTTTTACAGTAGAGTGGATCCTCACGTCTCCATTGTCCTTATACCTTTCTCAAAACCAAACCTCTTGTAAGCATAATTTGAAACATCTAATGCTCCTTTTTCTAGAGTACCCCAAAAAACAAAAATGGCAGAAAGTACAGTCCAAAAAAACAGCAACAATGGCTGAAGAATAAAGCTCCAATCTTTACATATATCCCTCAAATTAACACTAATAACAACAAAAAAATGATGGATGCATATGGAAATGCAAATATATAGGAAGAAGAAAAAATGAATCATTTATATTTGCTGCAAGAATCAACCACGCATTACTAACTTCCCAAAGAATAGGTTTATATGGTTTGTTAGGAACAAAAAAATCACAGTAAAAACCATTGCACGTATTAATCTGTCAACAAAAAAGATTAAGAATGGATTAATTGTCCACATAAACATGGAATGAAAAAAAGAAAAAAAAAAGCTTTGAACTGAAGAAAGATTTTGGAAAAGTGAGAAGTAATGAATATAAGCATGTTGATAATCATGATTACCATGTCCAGAAACATGATTAGAGAATAATATTTGATAAATAAAAGTGCTAACCACGGGATCGGGTGCATCATCTTCCTTGCACATAACCCATGGGACACCGGTGTTTAATTCAACAGCCATTTTAGGAGGCCAAGTCATATATGCATGCCCTGCTTTTGATGTATGCCGCAGCAGAGGCAGCATGAGGGCATGCCATGGATGTTCCAGACATAATGTAATACTCCGTTCTCCTAAAGTGTGTCAGTTCTGTATAAGAAGCTAATATATATTCCCTGGTGCAGCAAGGTCAGGTTGTTCCATTTCACCATTAGCCAATTAAGTTATGCACCAGGGAAGAAATGATATTATATAGACCATAAAATTCATGGAAGAACAGCTAGGTTGATATATATATATATATTACCTTGAGAATTTTGTGGGATATTGTCTCTGGACCTTTGGATGAAAAGTCAGCAATGACTGGTGCATATATCGGCTTTGTTGTTCGTAACAAAAGGCTTCCATTTCCCTGCATGACATACTGAGACATGTTAGAACATGCATTATATATTCTATTTTTAAGAAGACTTACATGAAGTTTTTTTCCATTAGTAAATTGATCATTAGCCGGTTCTAGTGTCCTGTCTGTAGTACTGGCAGCCAGTCATAATCCACGGAGCAACATTTGACACTTTGGAAAATAATAGTCCAGCAGTTCATGAAGATTCCAAAAGACATAAGTATCAATACAATCCAAGCCTCTATCTTTTGCTTTCTGTATTTTCCCTTCCCACATCTGCATTCATCATTTTTTCTATTTCATCATTCACAACACAAACCTTCAAAAAATGGGTACCCAAAAAAATAAAAATAAAAATACGAAACCCAATCTCATGAACATGAACCTGCGTACCATATGATATAAACCCCACCACAGAAGAGAACTGGCTGAATGTAGACCGAAATTTGAATAAAAAGAATGAAGAATAGTTACCACTCTGAGAATGCGAACTTCTTGGCGCAAATTTGGCTTAAAATTGTTGGGAAAAACGCTGCGGTAACAAGAAAATTATCGCAAACACCCACAAATATTTTCCCACTAGTAAGCGCAACGGAATAGAAATACTAGTAGAAAGCCACGTAGTGAAATAAAGCGGAATAAAATAACACCAGAATTTTAACGTGGAAAACCCCTCTCAATGTGAGAGAGTAAAAACCACGAGGCCGGAGCCCACAAAAATCTCCACTAGTCAGTAAATAAGAGATACAAGTGTTCCACGTACAACAACTCAAACTACTTCAAAGTACCAATAAAAATACAAGAGTATAGAGTTGTGGAAAGATGTCACCAAAATAACAAAGAAATTTCAATCTGTGAAGAACCGTGTACAATCATTACTCTCGATGTACTAACCAACCAACCAGATTGAAGTAGAAGGAGCGCGTCGAACAAGTACCTAAAAATATCACTCACCGTTGGACAACAATTTGACACACACTCTTCACTCTATTTTACACACTGACTAATTTCACAAACTCTCGTTTCGCTTTCTCTCTTTGCAGGAAACTTGGAGTTTCTATATCTCTTCTCTTCCACAGCCTCGTTCATCCTCAATTTATACAAAGGAAAAGGCATGTGAACAAATTTAATGCATAGTACATTTGTCAAAAGAAGAAGCTGCATTATATGACTTTTCTTCTCCCATTTTTCAACAAATACGGTGCTCTTTTTTTTTTTTTTTTTTTCTTCCTCTAAATAGTAGGTAACTATTTACTAGACAAATAAATTGACTAATAACAGTGACTACTTTAACAAATCTCCCCCTCACTGTTTTAGGAAGAATTCGTCATTCCCGCAATGGAACAACATATCTCAAGCTTCTCCCTTAGCAACACTTTGGTCAACATATCTGCGCCATTATCATCTGTATGAACTTTCTCAAGTTTCAGTAGCTTACAGTCCAACACATCACGAATCCAATGATAACGAACATCAATGTGCTTGGACCTCGAATGAAAGGCTGCATTCTTGCCAAGATGAATAGCACTCTGGTTATCACAAAGCAACACGTACTGATCTTGCTTCAAACCAAGTTCTCGGAGAAACTTCTTCATCCACAACAACTCTTTGCATGCTTCAGTTGCTGCAATAAACTCTGCCTCTGTAGTTGAAAGAGCAACACATTTTTGCAATCTCGATTGCCATGACACAGCTCCTCCTGCAAATTTAATCAAATATCCTGAAGTGGACTTGCGAGAATCAACATCACCTGCCATATCAGAATCCGTGAAACCAACCAACACAGGTTTTTCACCACCAAAAGTAAGGCATAAATCAGTAGTACCCCTGAGGTATCTCATAATCCATTTTACAAAGATTCCAATGCTCTCTCGCCAGATTAGAGAGAAAACGATCGACCTTACCAATCGCATAAGCTATGTCCGGTCTAGTACAAACCATGGCATACATCAAACTTCCAATCTAAGCATAAGGAACCTTTTTCATTCCTTCCTTGTCGCTATCTCAGACGGACAACGCTTGATACTTAACTTAAAATGAGATGCAAGTGGACTAGTGACCGGTTTGGCATTATTCATGCCAAATCTCTGAAGAACCTTTTTGATGTACTTCTCCTGTGACAAACAAATTTTCCCGGCCGCTCTGTCACGAGTAATCTGCATCCCCAAAATCTGCTTTACATGTCCTAAGTCTTTCATAGCAAAAGACTTACTTAACTGCTGCTTCAACCTGTCAATTCTTGAAGCATTCCTGCCAACAATCAAGATATCATCAACATAGAGTAAAAGAATGATAAAATCATCATCCGAAAATCTGCTAATAAACACGCAGATGATCGGCGTAGTCTTCCGGTAGCCTTGCTCCCCCATGACAGACTCAAACTTTTTGTACCACTGTCTAGGCGCTTGCTTCAACCCATAAAGACTCTTCTTCAACTTGCACACAAGATTCTCCTTTCCTTTTACTTGAAAACCCTCTGGCTGTTCCATGTAGATATCTTCTTCAAGGTCACCATGAAGAAAAGCTGTTTTAACATCCATCTGATCAACCTCTAAATTAAGACTAGCTGCCAAGCCAAGAACAGTCCGGATAGAGGACATCTTCACAACCGGAGAGAAAATCTCACCAAAATCAATGCCCTTTCTCTGACCAAAACCTTTGACCACTAATCTCGCTTTATACCGAGGTGTAGAATTACTGTCTTCGTTCTTAATTCTGAAGACCCATTTATTCTTCAAAGCTTTCTTTCCTTTCGGCAGTCTCATCAACTCAAAGGTGTGATTATCATGCAAAGACTTCATCTCATCTTTCATAGCATCAAGCCACTTATCTTTATGTTCATCATTCAAGGCTTCATCAAAGCTCTCAGGCTCGCCACTATCAGTGAGCAACACAAACTCACTTTCGGAGTATCTAGTGGAAGAACGCCTCTCTCTAGCAGACCTTTTAGGAATAACTGGTGGAACCTCATCTGGTAGTGGGTCCTCAACCACATCATCATCAACATGATCAAGATCAACTGCATCAGGATCACCCTGATGATTATCCTGCACATCAACTACATCATGTTCCTCTAGTGGTGTAGGAGGAACTATCTCTGACGTAGATGGAACATCATTAGCTCGAGGTGTTGAACTCTTCTTGTCAATATCCTGCAAAGTCTCATTCTCTCGCAAAACACAACATCTCGACTTCGATTACTTTCTTATCAACAGATCATATAGTTTGTAGCCAAACTCATCTTGACCATAACCCAGAAAAATACACTGCTTAGTCTTAGCATCAAGCTTAGACCTCTCATCTTTAGGAATATGAACATAAGCTTTACAACCAAAAACTCGCAAATAATGGTAAGATACATCTTTACTCCGACCATACCTTCCGAGGAACCTCATTCTTCAAAGGAACACATGGAGACAAATTAAGTCGTGCACCATCAGTACTCAAAGCTTCACCCCAAAAGGATTTAGGCAATCCAATTGTGAAAGCAAACATCTAACTCTCTCCATTAGTGTTCTGTTTCATTCTCTCACCCAAGCCATTCAATCATGGAGTTTTAGGCGGGTCCTTTCATGTTTGATACCCTGCTGCTTGCAATAAACATGAACGGACCAAAGTGTATTCACCGCCATTGTCCTGCTCGAATACACTTCAACTTCTTTCCGCTTTCTCTCTCGACCGAGACTTGAAATCGCTTGAACACGCCTAACACTTGATCTTTTGTCTTCAAAGTGTAGACCCAAATTTTCCTCGAATGATCATCAATAAAAGTCACAAAATACTGGAACCACCAAGCGCCCTTCTTTCATAGGACCACAAACATCGAATGTACCAACTCAAGTACTTCTGACTTTCTTGAAGGTGGGTGAGTTTTAAAAGAAACTCTATTTTGCTTCCCTGCAAGACAATGTGCACACTTCTCCAAATGCAAACTGTTAGAACAAGATAATAAGTTTTTCTTGGACAAGGTAGTCATACCTTTCAGGCTCATATGACATAACCTCTTATGCAACAACTCGGTCTCATCAGGTGACTCCACTGCATTAGCCATATCAATAATAACTTTTGCTTGAGTCAAGAAAAGTGTTGAGGATTTTATACCTCTAGCAACAACAGAAGACCCTTTTGTGAGCTTCCATGTATCACGTGAAAATAAACTGTCGTAACCATCATCACACAGTCTGCCAACCGAAATCAGATTCAACCGGATATCTGGAATATGCTTAACCTTTCTGAGAATTAGTCTGGTACCGTTAGACGTCTCCAAACTAATATCTCCAACACCTGCACACTTTATAACAGAATCATGTGCCATCCTCACATCACCAAAATCACCTGCGCAAGATAAGATGTGAAGAATTCTTTTCTCAAGTAGCATGGATCGACGCACCACTATCAACGACCCAACCGGTCACATCATCCGCAAGATTGACATCATCAACTTCCGAAAAATAAGAAAATCACCGAGCGTGATTAATATTGTCTTCTTGCTTTTCATCATTTTTCTTATCACTTTTGTCATTATTTTTGTTTTTCTTTTTCAATTTCCAACAGTATCTCTGGATGTGTCCTTTCTTTCCGCAATGATTGCATTCAAGGTCTTTGTATTTTCCTTTGGATTTGCTTCTACTCTGACCTCTATGCTTGGGTGCTCTACTATGACTTCTCCCCCTCGACTCGGTAACTGAACATCCGACCGTGCGTAAATACCATGTGCTTTCCTTCTGGTTTCTTCTTCCAGAGCATTCGTCTTGGCAAGATCAATGGTCATCATACCATCTGGAGTTGAGTTAGAGAGAGAACTTCTAAAAGTTTCCCATGACTCCGGTAAAGAGCCGAGAAACATCCATCCCTGCACTTCAGTATCAAACTTGATACCCATAGCAATAAGTTGATTTTGAATACCAACAAAATTATTCAAATGATCAGCCATAGGAGTTCCTTCCTGATATCTTAAATTCATCAACTTATAAATCAAAAGCATCTTATTATTTCCGATTTCCGGGCATATAAATCTTCCGCTTTTGCCATAAAGTTTTAGCATTTTTATCGCCACTTATATGGTTCAAAACATTATCATCAACCCATTGTCTTATATAACCACATACTTGCCTATGTAACAAATCCCATTCAACATCGCTTTTATCTTCGGTTTTTCAGATCAAACACACAGCTTGTAGTAATTTTTCACATATAACAAGTCCTCCATTTTATCTTTCCATAAAACATAATTGGACCCATTTAAAGTGATCATCCTGTTTAGATTTGCTTCCATTTTAAACAAATCAAATACACCAAAAAATTACTTTATCCGACAACACTACTAACCAGGCTCCGATACCACTTGTTGGGAAAAACGCCGCGGTAACAAGAAAATTATCGCAAACACCCACAAATATTTTCCCACTAGTAAGCGCAACGGAATAGAAATACTAGTAGAAAGCCACGTAGTGAAATAAAGCGGAATAAAATAACACTGCATTTTAACGTGGAAAACCCCTCTCAATGTGAGAGAGTAAAAACCACGAGGCCGGAGCCCACAAAAATCTCCACTAGTCAGTAAATAAGAGATACAAGTGTTCCACGTACAACAACTCAAACTACTCCAAAGTACCAATAAAAATACAAGAGTATAGAGTTGTGGAAAGATGTCACCAAAATAACAAAGAAATTTCAATCTGAAGAACTGTGTACAATCTGTCACTCCGATGTACGAACCAACCAACCAGATTGAAGTAGAAGGAGCGTCGAACAAGTACCGAAAAATATCACTCACTGTTGGACAACAATTTGACACACACTCTTCACTCTATTTTACACACTGACTAATTTCACAAACTCTCGTTTCTGCCTTTCTCTCTTTTGCAGGAAACTTGGAGTTTCTATATCTATTCTCTTCCACAGCCTCGTTCATCCTCAATTTATACAAAGGAAAAGGCATGTGAACAAATTTAATGCATAGTACATTTGTCAAAAGAAGAAGCTACATTATATGACTTTTCTTCTCCCATTTTTCAACAAACACGGTGCTTTTTTTTTTTTTTTTTTTTTTCCTCTAAATAGTAGGTAACTATTTACTAGACAAATAAATTGACTAATAACAGTGACTACTTTAACAAAAATACCATAGCCTTAGAGCCTACTTATCATCATCCTTTCCATCTGACCCCTCCTGCAACAACACCAAAATGTATAAGAATAACAACAATAATCGATGGTTAAAAAATAGCATTTCACATAGAAAATCCAAAACAACCTTCTCCAAATAAATTTGATAATGCGACTGAGAAGGTAAGAACCAGGTAAATTGTTAAGATCAAGCGCTTACCGTTGTACTAAAACCAATTGGTGTTAGTAAAGGCGCAACTTTATTTCTTATACATTTAAGAGTGTGGGCAATCTGTCCCAACACCCCCTCTCTCAAGTGTTGGCAATCTGTCCAACACTTGCACAATTTTCATTCAAGAGTGTGGGGAATCTGTTCCAACACCTCCCTCAAGTGTGGGCAATCTCTCCCAACACTTGCACAAATTTTTTTTTTTTATAAATAATGTTCCAACCAGGGTTCGATCCCATGACCTCTTGCTCTGATACCATGTTAAGATCAAGCGCTTACCGTTGTACTAAAACCAATTGGTGTTAGTAAATGCGCAACTTTATTTCTTATACATTTAAGAGTGTGGGCAATCTGTCCCAACATAAATTGGAGAACCGTACAAAATCATGACAAAAAATCAAGAAAATGTGGTGTCACTAAAAACACATGCTCCATCGAACGACGAAACACACCGATAAAAATGATGTATACGATGAATAGATGTTACCTTCCTTTGGAAAACCAGAAACCCACAATACCCGAAAACCATTGGACCCATCATTTTTCCTCATCAACAAACAGAAAATCTGAAAAAATATTACAAAAAATTCTTGATGATGCTCCGGATGCTCTTGAAACCCAAAATATTCTTGATGATGGCCAATTATACAGATTACTAAGACCACCACCGTGAATATCACCAAAACATTTATTTTCAAATTCCAATCAACAAAATGTGATATTCCCAGACAAATACCAATTCATTGAATTTCAGAAATACGCTCCATCTCTACTACTAAGCAAATCACCTCAATTGACAATAACAATACATAGTACACACAATTAATTAAAAAATTAAAAATCCAAACCTTTCCTTGTTGTCGTTGTTGTGGTTATGCAGCAGATGACGAAGACGTCTGCGAAGCTATATTATTTCCTTCCGCTGACTCCCCTTGACGATTAACAACTACGGATGCATTATCAATTGAGCACCTGGCTGATGATCGGAGTCTCTTTTGCTTGTAAGTCAAAAGAACCTCAGTGGCAGCCATCACGCGTCAGTCGTCACTGCAAATAATAAGATAAAACACTTCCTTTCATGAAAAAATGGCAACATGCATCCTACCAGTGATGGTTGAAATAACAACACATTCATTGCACCTTAAAAAAGAAACCAAGTTCATATCTAACCAAAGCACAATTGCACAATTTCGCTGGGAAAGAAAAATACGGATGCATTATCAACTACAGATGACGAAGACGTCTGCGAAGCTATATTATTTCCTTCCGCTGACTCCCCTTGACGATTAACAACTACGGATGCATTATCAATTGAGCACCTGGCTGATGATCGGAGTCTCTTTTGCTTGTAAGTCAAAAGAACCTCAGTGGCAGCCATCACGCGTCAGTCGTCACTGCAAATAATAAGATAAAACACTTCCTTTCATGAAAAAATGGAAACATGCATCCTACCAGTGATGGTTGAAATAACAACACATTCATTGCACCTTAAAAAAGAAACCAAGTTCATATCTAACCAAAGCACAATTGCACAATTTCGCTGGGAAAGAAAAATACGGAGATGAATTCCTTCCCTTCTACGGGTCAATTTACATGATCAATCAATTACAAAAATTGAAAATATTATCCATGTGAAGATAAAGTTGATACCTTTAGCCCATTTGCAGAAGTTTCAACAAATTTATCCAACTAATCGATCTCCATTGACAACCCAGCAATTGAATACAATAAAAGACTTTAGAGAAGTTATGCTGAAGTGCGGAACTTTCAGAGCACTTTGGAAGGTGAGGGGAACGTAGGGAGTGGAGGTTTTATTTATATTTTTTTTTGCTTTTTTTTTTCCTTCAGGTGTATGGAAAAACCGGGTATGGGTCGGGTCAATTGAAAGAAACGGGCAATTTGATAGTTATTTGATTGAAAATATAATATAAGATATGACATTTTACATGCATGTTTGATCTTACGCATCAATATAGCTTAGATATTTCATATGCCTTCTTATGGGATCCACAGCCACATAGGATTAATGTGGCAGCCAAGTGACTGCCACGTAAGCTTTTTTCAAAGATTCCGGTGCCCAGTCAGCTATTTCCGGCGGATAGGACTATTTTTCCAAAAAAAGAACAAGTTAGAGGACCATTTTCCTCACCGGAGCAGGAACATGGAACATGACTAAAATCTAAAATAGGCCAAATTACAGGACTAAAATCCTAATTTTGCGCAAACAACTGAATCAATCTCAAGAACAAACCTGGTTGGCACTATGAACAGGAGGATAGAATCCGATATAAGCTCCATATCGATTAGAAAAATTCGATTTTTGCAATTAATTCTGATAGATCATGATCGCCGCTTTGAGGGGTTATTGGATTTATAGTCCTATAACTTTTCCCGTTTTTGTAAATAGTCCTCTTTTTGCGCCGGTAGCATTTTCAGTCCTATAACTTTCTATTTTCTGGATTTTTAGTCCTTTTTGCCTAATCATCGCCGGAGCTCCGGTGAGATGGCTTAGGTGCCTGCCAAGTGTACTGTGTGACCCATAAAATATGATGTGGCTGATTTGTGGCATGTGGGGCACATTTTGAAGAGTTGAAATAAAAATGCGGTTGAGGGGATTCGAACCCATGACCTTTAGGTCATTTTCCAAAAAGATTATCATTACACTACATAGAATACTTTGCTTGGATTAGAACTAACAAATTTAAGTACCAAGTATTATATGTGAATAAATTCGATACATATGTTACGTACGTGCGTGTGTGTATATATATGTGTGTTATGTATGTATATGTATGTATACACACACACACACATATATATATATATATATATATATATGTATGTATGTAAGTAAATATATACACATATATATATATACACACACACACATACGTATAGATATATATATATATATATCTGTGTATGTATCTATCTGTGTATATATATGTGAATATGTACATATATATATGTATGTAAGTATATATATACATACATACACATACATAACATATATATATATATATACACACACACACACGCACGTACGTAACATACATAATATGTATCGAATTTATTCACATATAATACTTGGTACTTATATTTGTTAGTTCTAGTTTAAATAAAGTATTTTATGTAGTGTAGTGGTAAGTTGATTGGAAAATTACCCTAGGTCATGGGTTTGAATCCCTTTGGCCGCATTTTTATTTTCAACTTTTCAAAATGGCCCCACATGCCACGAATCAGCCACATCATATTTTATGGGCACCACAATACACTTGGCAGCCACCTAAGCCATTTTTGGCCGCATTTTTATTTTCAACTTTTCAAAATGGGCCCTACATGCTACGAAGCAGCCACATCATATTTTATAGGCCCCACAATACATTTGGCAGCCACCTAAGCCATTTCACCGGAGTTCCGGCGATGAATAGGCCAAAAAGGATTAAAAATCCAGAAATTTTTATTTTCAACTTTTCAAAATGGGCCCCACATGCCACGAATCAGCCACATCATATTTTATGGGCCCCACAATGCACTTGGCAGCCACATAAGCCATTTCACTGGATTTCCGGCGATGATTAGGCAAAAAGAACTAAAATCCAGAAAAGGACTAAAAATCTAGAAAATAGAAAGTTATGGGACTGAAAATGCTACCGGTGCAAAAAGAAGACTATTTACAAAAACGGGAAAAGTTATAGAACTAAAAATAAAATAAACCCCCGCTTTGATTGATTGGCCCTACACACATATAACTAATTGGTCCCTAATTAACGATTCAAATGATGAATGTGTTTGATCAAATGATAAAATCTGAAGCACTAAAATTATGAGATTTATCAAAAGGTCAAATTGCTGCTACTACCAGGGCTTAGCTTGAACAGAAATGTTTTCGACGACTCCACGGTTGCAGCCGGAAGTTCTTTAGGGAAGCAATCGCCGGTAACATAAATTTCTGAGAAATATAATCGATGGATAACATGAGTGATACATGGAAGGGTTGAAGGTGGGAGAAAGAAGGGTTGTTACCAAAGGCTGCAACAGCAACGCACTTGAGAAATGATTTTCAGCATTTGTAATTAAAGATTAATTTAGGAAAGTTAGAAAATATATGTCTTTATTTAATGTCTAATTAAGTCTCGGACCGATCCTTATAAACAAATAATCATTTTAATAATATATTGAAATTTTCACAAGTACAGTAAATCTCTTTCTTCCTTATCAACGACCTAGGCTGTAAAATCCCACATCGGGAAATTAGCAGAAAGCTCACCTCCATATAAGTGTGAGACATAAAATATCTTGGCAACTCGGGTTAGCCCTTTTGGACCAAGCGAGGACGATGGTCTAAGCAGTTGACCGGACAATTTATGGCTCATGTAGCGTTACCAGGCGCCAGGTCTGGGGGCGTTACAGAATGGTAGCAGAGCCGACTATCAGACGGCCCTAAGCACTTCACCGTATAAGAAAGATGGACCTTTTAGACCAAGCGAGGACGACGGTCTAAGCAGTTGACCGGACAATTTATGGCTCATGTAGCGTTACCAGGCACCAGGTCTGGGGGCGTTATATGGGCTTAATTTAAGCTACTTCTATTTCTTCCTTATCAACAACATGGGCTTATCTTCTCAAGCATAAAAATTAGTCTAGCAGGAGTGCAGGACAATAAATGGATGTTGTTGTATACCCTCAGCAACAACGAGGCTTGAAGAAGATGAAATGACAGGAATGAATCTTGTGAAAGGCATGAAGAAAACAGTTTTGTTTGACAATGAGCTAGCTGTTGGAATGGATTAAAAATGTACTGCCAAGTTTGAACAAAACCGGCGATAGGAAAAAACGATGCAAGCTTGGAATTTTTGTAAACATTTCTGTAAAGAACCTCACCGGAAAAACAATCACGGATGAAGGTAATGGCTCTACTGGCTCTGATACCAATTGTAGAAACACAAAACAATATTTCATTGAATTCAGCACACATTTTGTATTATAGAAGACTTTGTTCTTAAGCTTCTCAATTGGTTGATACAATTTCAATCACAAACTTCATTTATAAGGTACAATACTCACATATGGACACATGTGGATAACATTGTCAAACTAACCTCCTTGGAAAGTCTTTGGACAGTGAACGGTGCAACCTTTGATACAGAACTCGGGCTACACACATAAAATTTTTGTTCACATCTCTACAGAAATCTGTTTACCTTTTTGCCTCATATCTTCACGGACGCCACTTATTTTAGCATACTGTAAAGGTTAGCTGGAAAGCTGAGATTATTCAATGAAGAGAATCGGGTTAGCCCTTTTAGACCAAGCGAGGACGATGGTCTAAGCAGTTGACCGGACAATTTATGGCTCATGTAGCGTTACCAGGCGCCAGGTTTGGGGGCGTTACAGAATGGTAGCAGAGCCGACTATCAGACGGCCCTAAGCACTTCACCGTATAAGAAAGATGGACCTTTTAGACCAAGCGAGGACGACGGTTCTAGCGCTTGACCGACAATTTATGGCTCATGTAGCGTTACCAGCGCCAGTGTCCTGGGGCGTTATATGGGCTTAATTTAAGCTACTTATTTCTTCCTTATCAACAACATGGGCTTATCTTCTCAAGCATAAAAATTAGTCTAGCAGGAGTGCAGGACAATAAATGGATGTTGTTGTATACCCTCATCAACAACGAGGCTTGAAGAAGATGAAATGGCAAGAATGAATCTTGTGAAAGGCATGAAGAAAACAGTTTTGTTTGACAATGAGCTAGCTGTTGGAATGGATTAAAAATGTACTGCCAAGTTTGAACAAAACCGGCGATAGGAAAACGATGCAAGCTTGGAATTTTTGTAAACATTTCTCAGTAAAGAACCTCACCGAAAAACAATCACGGATGAAGGTAATGGCTCTATCGGCTCGATACCAATTGTAGAAACACAACACAATATTTCATTGAATTCAAAGATACACTTTGTATTATAGAAGACTTTGTTCTTAAGCTTCTCAATTGGTTGATACAATTTCAATCACAAGCTTCATTTATAAGGTACAATACTCACATATGGATACATGTGGATAACATTGTCAAACTAACCTCCTTGGAAAGTCTTTGGACAGTGAACGGTGCAACCTTTGATACAGAACTCGGGCTACACACATAAAATTTTTGTTCACGTCTCTACAGAAATCTGTTTACCTTTTTGCCTCATATCTTCACGGACGCCACTTATTTTAGCATACTGTAAAGGTTAGCTGGAAAGCTGAGATTAAGAGAATGTATCTGTTTGCTGCATGTTTTTTTATTATGATGATCAAGAGAATGTATTGGGCTATCACAACACCGGTGGTTAGGTAAACTTGACATAAACTCTTAGATTGCATTAGTGTATAATGTATTTTTTTAGGGAAATTTCAGAGTTTAATTTGATTTGCAGGTTGTATACATATTGGATCAAGTACCTGCCTTAGAGCGTGAGGTGCTTAAAAGGATTAAGGAACAAGGACTCGATCTTACGCCATGTATTCTCATTGTTAGTGATATTTCCTGCTTTGATTAATTCTTGTTCATTGAATTAAATTTGCCATGGAAGTAAGATTGACAAGCTCTATTTTTTGGTTTTTGTTGGCGACTAGGTTGCTGTTGAGTACTTTGTCTTGATCAATTTCAAAATATCAATATGTTAGAGTTTATTAATCATTTACTCTACAACTAACTATTGTGTTATTATACTACTACCTTCGTCCCAAAATGTAATTCCGTTTAGACCTTTTCACACTTATTAAGAAAGTTAGTTAAATTTGTTATGTGTCATTAACTTTAATTAAAAAAACTAAAATGACCTTTCATTGGTACTAATGCAAAGTAGGAAAAAGTGGTTGCGTATATAATAAATGAGGGGTAGAATGAGAAAAATGTAATAAACGCTTTATTGGTTTTCTAAATGGATTTACATTTTGGGACAAAACCAAAAAGCAAAATGGACTTACTTTTTGGGACAGAGGTAGTATATTATAAGTAATAATAAGCGCGAGCAGATTTCATCGTCCATTTTTTCGTCGTACCGGAAACGAAGTCGTTTATTTATTTATTGGCTGTCTAGTTGAAACGACACCGCTTTTCCATGTTTCTCTCGAATTTGGAGGACCTGTCGGGATCATTCTAGGCCTCCCCAGTTCCTTCATCAGCTTTCATTTCATCTCAAAAACTCCACATTCTTCACCGTCACTGCTATGACACCACCGCCTCCCTTCCGCTCTAATTTCCAATGCGATGTTGACGGTGGCCTCTGGAATTATGTTCCAAAATCCGGCTATGAATCAGGTTATGTTCTTCTTCATTATGATTTTATTGATTTCTGTCTTGTTGTTCTTTTTATTGGTAATCAGTATAGTAAAATTTCCGATAGGATTCCTTCTTGTTACGGCTAGGGATCAAAGAAAGAGCTTTGATTCCCAATTTTCTTGATTTATCTGCATTTTGGAAGAAATCACTTTGAGGAATACCAATTTTAGTGTGTGTGCCATTTTCTTTCACCATCTGTTTTCTTTCCCCTCTCTTCTTATTGCTTTTGCAGTGTGCATAATAAGTTTGTGTATTTGGTTCTTTGTAATTGGAGAGTCTATGTTCTGCTTTTTAGAGTAAAGAAATTCAGAAAATAATCAATTATGTGAGGAAGACGTGGCTGTGATGAGGCTTACAGATCAACATTCCTTCTGCTGTGATATAGTCCAGAACGGCGAATTTTGGAATTACACTCCAATCCATCCAAGAATAAGGTTTTCTTCTACTATTAAATTCTATTAAATTCCTTGTTCTTCTTTGTTATTGATAATATTTGTTGCTAAGGTGCACGGGGTCTTACCGTCTAGCCGTTGGTACTCCGCATCTTCATTGAGAATTCAATTTCACCGGTCCATGTCGCAGACAGCGGGGCAGTCGTTACACCATTCGTGCGGGTCGGTACTTATGCAACAAGGAATTTCGCTACCTTAGGACAGTTAGAGTTACTGCCGCCGTTTACCAGGGCTTCCATTCAAAGCTTATAACACTTCTCCTAATCTTTTGATTTTCATCAAGCCCAAAAAAAGGGGCGAATTCCTTCATCTTATATCCGAGATGAGAACTTTCGGACCAGTTAAAGATTCAGGTTGTGTGTATGTATTTTTGGTTCTTTGTAATTGAAGAGTACACTAACCTGTCAATTTTGGATCCCATTCGAGATTTTCCTAGGAGGTATTGGTAAGGAATTGGAATGGAATTATTTCAAAATATTTTCTTTTCCTATGTTTAAGATTTTTTGGGAAATTAGGGATAAGGACACAATCTGAAATATTATTAAGCAACAGACAACTACATATTTTTATAGGAGAAGGACAATCGCATAATTTTATATAGCGAGAAGGACAAACAAATGAATCCCAAAATCGGTGAATCTCCTAGTGAATCCCGAAATCAGTGAATTTCGATAGTGAATTTTGACAGTGAATCCCGAAAATCAGTGAATCCCGACAATAAATTTTGAAAATTAGTGAATTTCGGCAGTGAATTTCGAACACAAGTGAATTTCGATAGTGGATAAATAGTTTTGTCCTTTATGCAAAAGTTTCAAAAGACTGTCCTTCTACTCAATTGATGAAATATTTTTGTCCTTCTCCCTCATTCCCCCAAGATTTTTTTTTATATAACTTTTCTCTCCATCTGATTTCATTGTTCCCAATTATTAATGATTGTTCTCTTATCCAAAGAGATGAAACTTAGGCTAAAACAGAAATTATTGATTCATTTCCTTATATTATCTAATTAATTGCTTAGGCATTGAAAGATTTCCGGAAAGTTAATTTTCTACTGATGTATGACAGGTCTATATCATGATTAGTGGGTCTTAAATTATGTTCAACGGTAAAAGTATGTCGGGTAATTTAAGTAGTTGAGACAGTAACATTAAACAAAATACAATGCAACAATGGTTTTCTTCATTAGGAATTTACTTCGACTCGTGCAAATTACAAGAATAAGTGCCTAGAAAATCAAACAAAGACTCATCCACAAAAATTTAAAGTACCAACATCAAAGGTGGGAAAATTTTGAATTTTGCTGATACGTTATGAATTTATTGCTTTGCTGTAAACGGTTTTTGTATTGTTGATGTATTTATTGCTTTGCTGTAAACGGTTTCAGTATCTTTGGATCCTCAGTATTAGAGCACTCGCTGTAGAGCCTGTAAATGATGTTAAATCGGTATTTTACAGATTTAACTACTCAGATTTATGTTAAAATGATACTGCACTAGAATCTGTAGTGTGGATCTGAATGCCACAGAATCTGTGAGGAAAGCGGTACATCTACCGCAATATCTCACAATCTGAATGCAGCCGCAATTGTTTTCCCTTTCCCACCAATAGCTTTATCTTCAGGCATTGTTTCTTACTTTACTTTTGATAGAAATTTTTTTCCTTTCTATTTCATTTGAAGATGGTAACATGCTTTATATTTTTTTATTGGTTTTTTCTTGTTTTTGTTGTTATTTTATTCTATATGCTTAGCATCATGTATTGATGTCTTTGCTTTCACAATTTCAGTGTAAATTTCTGATATGTTTTACTAAGTTAAGAAAAGAAATTCCATATACATACATACATATATATATATATATATATATATATATATATATATATATATATATATATATATATATATATATATATATATGAGTGTGTGAAAGAGAGATAATATATCTTTTATTATGATATGTGGTTATTTTAATTTTGTATATAATATTGATAGAGATTCTGATGCAGTTGATCATCTGTAGAGATCCTGTAAATTAGGGAAAAGTGACGTTTGAGTCTGTAAAATAGAGAATCTGTTCTAAGACACTGATGCGAATGCTCTATTCCCTAAATCACTACGGTTACTAAAACCAAATAAAAACGGGTGGGAAATAATAATTGCTATCTCCACTATTATTATAATAATTGTGACATGGTTTGAAAATTTATATTGTTATCTCCGTCTCAAAATGTAAATCCGTTTAGTATTTTAAATTTGTTCTAAAATGTAGGTCTATTTAGATAATCAATGAAGCATTTATTACATTTTTTTCTTTTATCCCTCATTTATTATATTCTCACTCACTTTTCATTATTTTGCATTAATAACGGTCATATGTCCTTTTAGTCTTTTTTCATCAAAATTAATGACAAATAGCCAATTTAACCAACTTTCTTAATCTGAGTGAAAAATCTCAAACGGATTTACATTTTGGTACGTAGGTAGTAAATTTCTCGAAAATTTATGGAAAATAATTACGCAAAGCCTCCGTCCCTTTTTCTGCATCTTTCCGCAGGGTAATTCTTCTATGAGGAGGATATTTGAGAAGTAAGTGACGCGTGGATGATTCACTGACCACACAGCTTCATCCCAAATTCAAACCACAATGGTCTGTAATCATCCACGCGTGTATCCACTGCAGTGTAAATGGAGTATTAGGAAAACTAACCCCTTTCCGCAAATGCCATTGACTGGCATAGGACCTCTTTTGACCAATAGCAACCGTAGCTTTCTTCTTTTCTTTTTTATTTTTATTTTTATTTATATTTTTTTATTCGCAAAGACTGAAATGAGGTGAGAAATGCTGGGGCTTCACTCCCCATTGAACATCAAAGTTGGGATCCCATAAAAGATGAATAATAATTTTTTTATCGAACGTCTGAAATTGAATCTCGCACCATTTTCTTATACGAACTCCGTTTTGGATGATTTTCATAACGCTGTGATTCTCATCACGTCCTCTATCACGTCGTGCCTATGACAAAAAAAAAACAAGAAAACCAAGCGTGACACATGCCAATAAAATGCACACGATTCACCAAAAAATATAGAGACTTTGGACGTAAATATCCTATCGTCTTGTGATTCAACCCGTTGTGAAATGTGCCTATAAAACCACTTAACTACCCCAAAATCACATCGAATAGGCTACAAATATGGAGTAAAATGCACATGAAATGATAACGAAGTTGACTCTCATCCACTACACCTCATTTAGCGTTTGCTCGCCCTCGAGCAAATCAAGCGATTCATAAACAAATCATGAGATCAACGTTGCAATCATATGGGAAACCAAAATATCCAATGAGTAAAAACTAGTCAACGAGCTAACAAACAAGAGTCAAAACATATCTTACCAAGGAAACAGAATGTGTGTGTGTGTGTGTGCATAGCTTCTCAATCATTAATTATTGTTAACCGGCTCAGCTTATAAATGCATGACTGATGCGTTACACCATATGCTTATACTTCATAATCATCTCCACTAATCGAGGTCAACTCATGGCTAACTAAGGTCAGGTATGACTTGCAAGGTTGTAACGTTAGGCCAGGGATGCGGCTAACCGAATGGATAAAAAAGAATATCAAAAGAGAAATACGAGTGAGCCTAATCAAAACATCGTACAATTACCTCATAGCTCGCCTCCTTCTTAGCGTGATTTAAACAAGCATTCTCCTTCTTTACTTCGTGAACCCCAACATATCTCAATAAGAACTCGTCCACCAACGCCTCTTTGGAAGAATTAATACATGGCCTTCAACAAAAATTCTTTGACAAAACTTTATTCAAACTTTTTATTCCACTTTTTCTTTTTGATTGGTTTTTTTGACAAACCAAACACCAACATTTTACTACCCTTTCTCATTCATAGTACAAAAGATCCACCCCAACATCATAATTTGATACACTTCTTCGCCACCCCGCACTTTTTCTAGCAAGTGTGCCCAATATATGATTAAAACTCACTCGTAGGGTTCCAAAGAAATGTAGACCTCAAATAAAGGCTAAGGGTTGGTAATTATAGGCTAATCAACTAATGGCTAAAGTTTGTGTGGACGTCTAACCACCCTACAAAGGCTTAGAGGGGTTTATGTGGAAATTATGTACAAGGTTGGCTATTTGGCTCTGGTCGGGTCAAAGAAATTCCAGGACCGTCATCCCTTAATATACCAAGATTGGACTTTCTATTTTGCCTCGAAGTTAATGGTATAAGTTCTATATAACAGAATAATGTCTATGTCAACTATAATCATTCACTAACTAACCACAATCATGAAAGCGAAGATATTACATGCATAAGACTTCCATTTTCACAACATGATAAAGGTTTGACTCACACGCATTCAACTCATGACTAATAATTAACCAAAGAATACATGAATCATATAACATACGTAAGATCAAAGCCATGATTATTTTTTAAAAGAATGGCTCAATTTCTACTCAAATGGAACAAACACCAAGCATATAACGTATTCGATGTATAAAATTAAGGCACATAGTCAAGTGAAGCTAAGTCTACCACCCCCCACTTAAAACAGAACACCGTCCTCAGTGTGTGAGTGATAAAGTAAAGAAAGAAATACTTACCTGAACCGGAAATTGGGCGCAACCATGCAAAGTGATAACCTTCAGCGTATCTCCCAGGGTACCTATGCAATCACCACATGGAACCAAAAAATCCACTACGACGAAAGGCCGGAACCTTAAGCGTAGGTAAGCACAAGTATGGAGATGTATAACATATAAAGTATGGATTATGACAAAGCATGAAACGGAATTCGAGATACGCGGTCGAATTTTTATCACCTCTAACAAAACTAAAAAACCTAAGAAAAAGTGGGTTGCCTCCCATAACCGCTTTTGTTTATTGTAGTTGGCTCGACTTATTGAATTTCAAAAACAAGATAGGTGTTGAGTTTGTAGTCTTCAGCAAGACTCGTATCCTCCAAATTTTACATTCGACCCTACCTCCATCCTAGGGACACTCATGCTACTCATGCCATCCTTGGGTTGCTCATAACTCACAGGGCACTCTTAAAAAACTGCCAACCTTTGTACTTCCTCACGCGTACCCCAATCTTTTCCTGGGTGCTTAATGGTCTTATAAACATTGAAGGTAACCGTCTCATCGCCCGCTCTCATAGTGATCTCACCTTTATGGACATCTAGCAAAGTCCTGCCCATAGCCAGGAAAGGTTTACCTAATAGAATCGGGGTTTGACTATCCTCCTCTATGTCTAATACTACGAAATCCACCGGAAAGACAAGCTTCCTTACCTGAACCAGAACATCAACAACAACTCCCATGGGGCGTCTAATCGACCTATCTGCCATCTGCAAGGTCATATTTGTATGTTTAAGCTCTCTTACCCCAGAACTCTGATATATCCTCCTAGGCATCAAACTTACACTTGCACCTAATTCACATAACACCTTAGGGAATAACCTCTGACCTATGGTGAAAGGAATGGAAAAACTACCCGGATCTGGCAGCTTATTCTGAAAAACATCAGAGCACTCCTTTTTTAAGCAAACAATTTTCTCCATTTTAGCTTTATTAGACAAAATCCTTATTAAAAATTTGACATTAAATGACATATGAACAAGACCATCCATAAGTGGGATATTTATCTCTACTTTTCTTAGGATATCAAAAACTTTTTTTGCTTTTTAGAAATGATTAGCTTTGTAGGGCCATGAGAGGGATAATGTAATTTAGATAAATCAAAAGGTTTATTAATAGAATCCATACCTGAGTTGGGCTTACCTTCCGACGTCGTGTCTAACCGCTTCTCTGGTTCCGCACTAGGCTTCTCCACCTCTTTCTCTATCTCATCCTCTACTTTCTCCTCATCGATCACCACCCATTCTTCATCTTCTTCTCTTAGTTTCTATGTCTTCTTCTTCTTCTCAACTTTGGGGGCCTCAACATCATTACCCACAGCTTTTCCACTTCTAGAAAAAATGGCATTCACTTGATTGGGATTCACTTGCCCCATTTGCGTCTCCAAATTTCTTACCACGGCTTGCAAGTTCACTTTGGAATTTTTCATCTCCTTCAATTCCTTGTTTAACTCCCAGTTACTCTCTTTCAAATCCCGATTACTTTTCTTCATCTCTCTGTTCATTTGCTCCAACAGAAGGTCCATGGAACTTTTAGGTTGCACGAGTTCAGGAGGTGGTGGTGCTGGCTGTGAGGGCATGGCATATTGCACGTGCACATTGGGATGCATGTAAACCCCTTGTTGAGGTTGCCTCGGATACCAAAAGTGTTTTGCAGTTTGGACCTATATTGATTCTGTTGCGGTTGCACAATTTGCTGCTGAGTCATTTGCCCGGTGCCTGTATTTCTTGTCCAAGCTAAAATCAGATTGTCCCGCCAATTCTGAAAATTCTAACCACTGCTCTGATTAGCTATAAACTTCGCATCAGCTTGCTGCCAACCTCGAGTCAAACTTGGATATGTAGTTTGGTAGACCATGGGGCTCATGCATAATGGATTCATGCCCATGTAATTAATATTGCGTGGAGTCTCATGAGTCGGATATTTCAACAACTGATTCATAGTTAACTGATATACTTGCCTAGGAGCTTGAGGACAGTTTGATGCCGAGTGATCACCACCACATGAAACACAAGCTTTGGATTCCTTTTACCAAGCTCTCATCTCATTCACTTGTTTTTTATGATCAGCCACTTCAGCTTGCATCCTCATAATTTCCACACTAGGCCCGACTTGGTCAACTGAGCTAATTGGTTTCCTCGAAACTCTTCTCCCCATTTTCCATTGCTTGTTACTTTCCTCAACTCTCTCTATCATATCTAAGGAAACATCGGGCTCCACCCTCATCACATCACCTCCACATGCCACATTCAGATTTTATTGATCAGTTTTTCGCAATCCACCATAAAAAAGATATGCCTGATTCCATGCCTCTAGCCTATGATATGGACACTTCCCCAACATCGCTTTAAATATATCCCATGCCTCATGCATACTCTCCATATCTAGCTGCTCGAAGTTAGCAATGTCGGCCTTCATATCTAATGTTCTAGAGAGAGGACATATTTCAACAGAAATTTTGAAGTCACTTGATCCCAAGTGTGTAGGGAATCATGGGGAAGTGACTCAAACCATGCTCTTGCGGCTTCTTTCAATGCGAATAAGAATAGTAGCATCTTAACCGTTTTTTCATGAACTCCATTCATCTTCATAGTCCTGCAGACTTGCATGAATTGATTTAAAAATTGGTTGGTGTCTTCAGTCAATTTTCCTTGAAACCGTGAACTATCGTTCAGAAGGTACCACACATGCTGCTTTATCTCTAATTATTTGCCGCAACAGGTGGCAAATGAATGGGGTTGTGCCCATCTCCAAATATATGGGCCACATAATCCCTTAGAATTCTCCCATGATTACCTTGATTATATGCCCTAAGTGGTGCATAAAAATTTTGTCCATAAACAGGGGTGGTCGGTGGTGGGTTCGCATTCTGAGCCTAATTTGAATCATCATCTGCATCATCTGATTCTGATCAAACGGCATCTGACCGAACTTGTTCCCCTGGTTTTTCTGATTTTGCAGGCCTTGTTGTTGTGGTCGGACCTGATTCTGCCTACCTCCTTGATTTTGGACCCCGTTTGGTCCTGGATTCAATGCCCTCTAATTTGGTGGGGGCTCTCTGTTTAAGTCTTGTATGTCCCGATCCTCGCGAATAAGCATTGGGTCTACCTGCAACCCATTTTATGTCTCATCTCCACCAGTTAAATTCGTTAAATCTCCACCTCTTGAAGTCATTGCAAATTATTCTGATTCTAAGTCTACTTCAATAACTGATTTAGATGATTCCCCAACTAACTCCTTCTTCCTCATGCTGTTCTGATGTCTCGCAAATGCTTCAATTTCTGAAATCAAAGGAAGTAGTGGTTCATTGGAACTTCGGGTCATACATTGCAATCACCAAAACAACACGAAAACAGTAAAATAAAAACGACCTAATCCTAAATACTCCAATGATATACTGATATTGACCGACTCCCCGGCAACGGCATCAGAAAACTTGATGGCCAAATTATAATAAAACAACTTTAACCGGTAGAGTACCGGTTCGGTTGTACCAGAACAACGAGCAAGGTCGTATCCCACGAGGAATTGGTCAAGTATCACAATCACGCTCGTATTTAGTTTAGGCTCACAATAGGGGTTAAAACAATAATTATAACTAGAAAACGAAATGAAAATTATAACTTTAAAATATATGATAAAAGGATTAGCTAAACTATGATGAAGAACACTACTGTTAACACCTTTACCGAATCACTAGGGACGAGCCTTAACTTACCAACCATTCAACCAATAGTTTCTAATGAATATGTTGTGGGTGCAATCTCCTAAACTGGTCTCTAGGCGCTAATACCACAATCTAGTTACCATATACTCGGTTCAACAGTCCCCTCTATGGGATTTAATTGACCTAATATGATGACAAACAATGAGACGCTCCGCATCCACCGAGTTCACGGCTTAGCTAGAAAAACCTTACCAAGGAACAGGCTACGAAAACTCGACTAATTCATGTATGACAATCTTAAAACTCTAGGTCACACACTCCCTCACAAAATACATTTATAGAGTTCGTGTGTAAGATAAATTAATGGTTGGCTACTCCACTAAATGCATTAGGTTCAAGTTTCGGAACACAACGATTCAAAAGATTCAATTTTTAAGCTCTACTCATCCCTCTAGATCATCATTTAAGCATTAATTTCGTAGTTCCATAACATAATCTAGCATCAAAAAATTTAGCTACTCTTGGTAATAATAAAAATGCAGAAATTAATGAAAAATTAATAAAAAGCATGATAAAAAGATTGAATAAAAATTACCAATGAAAACGTAGCAATCCACCACTCTAATCGTTACTTCATTATGTACCAATTGCCAAATAAAAGAGATAATAACATTGTTGTTCTAAGTGGAATTGCAGAAGAAAAAAAAACTGCTATCAAAGTTGTTTCCGTGAAAAGAATAATTTTGTTGTATGAAAACCGTGTGTCAAAATTTTGACATAGATAGCATTTATATAAGCCAATTGCCGACTTAATAATTACGCAAAGCCTCCGTCCCTTTTTCTGCATCTTTCTGCAAATGCCATTGACCGGCGTAGGACCTCTTTTGGGAAAATTCTATCCTGGTGACTTTCTCTCTTGTGAATCTGCTGCGTGTGAAGATCTGACCACACAATTTCCACACACACGGGCACTATGTATTCCACCTCAAGAATCTGTGTGGTCTGATCCCGCCACGTAGGCGATTCTGCATCTTGCGGAATCCCTCTGATAAAACGACCCTCTTTTGGCCAATAGCACCGTAGCTTTCTTTTTTTATTTTTATTTTTTTTATTTATGTTTTTTATTCGCAAAGACTGAAATGAGGCGAGAAATGCGGGGGCTACACTCACCATTGAACGCCATAGTTGGGATCCCACAAAAACTGAATAATAATTTATTTATAATTATTAATTTTTTTCGAACGCTTGAAATTGAATCTCGCGTCATTTTTTCATACGAACTCCGTTTTGGACGATTTTTGTACCGCTATGATCCTCATCACGCCCTCTATCACGTCGTGCCAATGAAAAACAAAAACAAGAATTCCAAACGTGACACGTGCCAATAAAATGCACACGATTCACCAAACAATGTACAGATTTTGGACGTAAACGCCCTATCGTCTTGTGATTCAACCCGTGGTGAAATATGCCTATAAAACCACTTTACTACCCCAAAATCACATCGAATAGGCTACAAAAATGGGGTAAAATGCACACAAAATGATAGCAAAGTTGACTCTCATCAGTCCTCCAGGAGGATTGCCTAGCAATACGGAAAAGAACCCGAAGGATGTGAATGCCATAATGACAAGAAGTGGAAAAGAATTGCCTGGACCGGTTATCAGAGAATAACCAAAAAGAAGAGACGAGCATCATGCAGCAGAATCAGAGGCAACAGGGGAGCCACGGCAGCACGCAACCGCGCCAATGTGCAGATCCAGCAGACGATCAGGGAACGCAGCATCAGGCAGCAGGTAAGTCTTCACGTACTGTCACTATTAATCCTGCTACTTTACCCTATCTCCCTAGGAAGTCTAAGCCTAATCACGATGATGCCCGATATAAAAGGTTTATAGAAATGTTCAAAATGCTGAAAGTTAACATACCTTTGGTAGAGGCTCTGGCAGAGTATTCTACGTTTCTGAAAGAAGCAGTCTCTATCAAGAGAAAGATATTATACCTTGAGACTATTTGCCTAAATGAGGAATGCTCTGCAGTTTTGCAACGCAAAATGCCTCCTAATTGTAAAGATCCTGGGAGCTTCCTCATACCATGTACCATTGGAGGAGTATGCCTAAATAAAGCTCTATGTGATTTATGGGCAAGCGTCAGTTTGATGACACTCTCTATTTTTTATAAGTTAGGAATGAAAGAATTGAATAAGACATTGATATCAATTGGCTGACAGGTCTATGAAACAACCATGTGGAGTTGTTGAGGATGTTCTAGTTAAGGTTGACAAGTTTGTGTTCCAGTAGACTTTGTTTTGCTGGACATGGAAGTGAATAGTGATGTTCCACTCATCTGAGAAAGACCTTTCCTAGCGACGAGTAAAACATTGATATATGTTCATAAATGTGAGTTGATCCTAAGAGTGAATGATGACATCGTGGTCTTCAATATGACGAAGACGATAGGTTATACAAGAGATGAATGAGAGGCATGTTATATGCTGGATGACATTGATGAGATAGTTTTGAAGATACAACGGAAATTAGCAATAGACCCTAAAGTGGCAGAGACCTTGCTGTTGAAAGAAGAAGAATATGAGAAGGAGAAAGTTTGGCTTGGGTACAGTGAGGGTCATGTGCAAGAAATAGAACCTATATCTTCTGTAGATGTAGGAGGACCTATTCATCAACCTTCATGGCACAAGTTCTTTGATTTACAATTGACTGGCAAGATCCTGAAATCATTGTTGGAAGAGTCACCGAGGAACTTAACGCTTAAACATTTGCCCTATCACCTGAATTACATGTACTTACAAGATGATACTCTCCCCCTGATAACATCGGCATCACTGTCACCTTTAGAGGAAGAGAAATTATTAAGGGTACTGAGAGAGCATAAGGGAGCATTTGAGTGGATGATAGCGGATATACGAGGAATAAGCCCATCGGTGTGCATGCATAAGATCTCTGTGGATCCAGAAAAGAAAGCGGTTGCTCAACCGCAGAGGAGGTTGATGCCCTAGTTAAAAGATGTTGTGAAGGAAGAGATAATAAAAATGATGGAAATGGGAATCATATTCCAATTTGCAGATAGTGAGTGGGTAAGCCCGATTCATATGGTGCCCTAGAAAGTAGAATTCACTGTCCAACCTAATGAATTTGATGAGTTGATCCCAGTCAGACTAATTTTACTGGTATCGAGTCTGTATTGATTCTAGGAAACTTAATGATGCGACTCAAAAAGATCATTTCCCCTTACCATTCATTGACCAGATGCTAGAGAGATTAAGCAGTCATGATTTTTATTGTTTCCTGGATGGATATTCTGGTTATTACCAAATCCCATTGCCCCAGAGGATCGTGAGAAAACAACTTTCACATATCCCTATAGAACGTTCACGTACAATCGCATGCCCTTCGGACTTTGTAATGCGCCAGCCACATTCCAGAGGTACATGATGTCATTATTTGCGGACATGGTGGAAGATTTCTTGGAAATATTTATGGATGATTTTTTTGTCTTTGGAGATAGCTATGACGAATACTTGGACAATTTGAGAAGAGTGCTTAAGATATGTGAAGAGACCAACCTTGTACTTGATTGGGAAAAGTGCCATTTTATGGTCACTGAAGGAATTGTGCTAGGTCACAAGATTTCAAAGAAAGGAACGGAAGTGGACAAGGCTAAGATAGAGGTAATAGAAAAGTTACCACCTCTCATGAACTTGAAAATGTTGCGAGCCTTTCTTGGTAAAAAAAGATTCTATAGGAGGTTCATCAAGGACTTTTCGAAGATCTCTAGACCATTAACGGAATTGCTTGCAAATGACGTACCTTTTGTCTTTGGAGAGGAGTGAAATGAGGCATTCAAGACATTAAAGTGAATACTAATAACGGCCTCAATTCTGTTAGCCCTAGATTGGAATAAACTTTTGAGCTTATGTGTGATGCAAGTGATACGGCAGTTAGAGCAGCCCTGGGCCAAAGAGAGGTCAAAATCTTTAAACCGATATATTATGCTAGCCGTACCCTCAACAGCGCCAAGAGGAATTATGTGACTACAGCGAAAGAACTCTTAGCTCTGATAGTCGCATTTGATAAGTTTAGGTCTTACCTTGTAGGATCTAAGGTAACTGTTTTCACTGACCACGCAACTTTGAAGTATCTTTTGACCAAACAAGACTCCAAGCCGAGATTATTAAGGTGGATTCTACTCTTACAGGAGTTTGATATGGAAAATTAAGGATAAGAAAAGGGTCTGAGAACCAGGTGGCTGACCACCTGTCGAGATTAACACTGTTGGAAGAAGAGCAGACTACTGAGATCGATGAGTATTTCCCTAGTGAACCACTTTTTTCCATCTCAGTAGTGGCTCCTGGTGAATCTTAGCCCATACGTAACACATCAATAGTGGGGAATGTATACCTTTGGTTTTCTAATATAGTGAATTATCTTGCAGAAAGGTACCTACCACAAGAATTCACAAGCATGGACAAGAAGAAGTTATTTACGGACTTGAAGCATTATTATTGGGGTGATCCCCACTTGTTTAAGATGTGCCCTGATAACATTCTTAGGAGATGCATCTACGATGATGAGATTCCAAGTATTCTGAGCCAGTGTCATTCAAGAGAAGTTGGAGGCCATTATAGGCTGGATAAGACAGCTGCAAAGGTACTGCAGTATGGATACTATTGGCCAACAATATTTAAATCTGCTTATAAGTCTACAAGAGCCTGTCATGCCTATCAAATGACTGGTAATATTTCAAAGCGGAATGAGATGCCACTGTATTGTATCCTTGAGGTGGAACTAATTGATGTGTGGGGAATTGATTTCGTAGGCCTTTTACGTCGTCAAAATCTAATTGTTACATCCTGGTAGCAGTCGACTATGTTTCCAAATGGGTAGAGGCGGTGGCGTCACCTACAAACGATGCTAGGGTTGTCTTGAGATTCCTTAAGAAGAATATTTTGACAAAGTTTAGGGTGCCGAGAGCCATAATTAGCGATGGAGGAAGTCATTTCTATAACATGTTGTTTGAAAAGCTGTTGATGAAATATGGCGTGCATCATAAAATTGCAGCAGCATACCACCCCCAAACAAGTTGACAGGTAGAAGTTAAGAATAGAGAGATCAAGAGGATTTTAGAGAAAACTGTGAATCCCACGAGGAAAGATTGGTCTTTGAAATTAGAAGACACTCTATGGGCAGATAGAACTGCTTATAGGACCACCATTGGATGTCACCATATGTGATAGTTTTTGGAAAATCGTGCCATTTACCAGTTGTGCTAGAGCATAGTGCTCTGTGGGATACTCAGTTCTTAAACATGGACGAAGGCTTAGCCAGAGCAAAGAAATTATTAGAGTTGAATAAATTGTTGGAGTTCGGATTGCAGGTGTATGAGAACGCCAAATTTTATAAGGAGAGGACAAAATGCCAACACGATAAGCGGATTCTGAACCTCACATTTCAAGTTGGAGATAAGGTGTTGGTATACAATACGCGTCTTCGTCTTTTTCCGGGATAGCTGAAATCAAGATGGTTTGGACCTTATGTCGTCACGAAAGTCTTCAATTCGGGTGTGTGTGAAGTCAATGATGAACTCTCCGGAAGGATTTACACAGTGAGTGGCCATAGAATGAAACATTACCTAGAGCGCAATTACGACGCCAAGTTGGAAGTCTTTATGTTGGACGTGACATATGAGTAAAAGAAGCCCTATTAGTACAGTCAAGCTGGCGACTATAAACTCAGAACTATTTCTAAACCATGATTAATTGTTTTTGCTTATTTTAAGTTGTTGAGTCACCAAAGTAGCATGACAATCGCAAGGTTATTTTCATCGCATATATCTTTCATCACCAGACTCTGGATATATGTGGTTTTTTCCTTCACGATTCTCATATGAACCCTCATACAAGTTTTCGTGTCTTGCTACGGTCAATAAAGAATAAAGTGGCTTAAACTGTTTTTGTGCATTCCTCGTGTATGCCTAATTACCGCCACCTTGTTTTCTTATTGCCCTTTCCATGTTACTCAAATTTTTTGGAGTATTTTGTGATACATGATGATGGAGCAACTAGGAACCAATCGACACCAGTCGTGTTCCACAATTTCTCAAGACACTTGGACAACCAATTCCAGAGCTAAGTACCTTCTCTTTTCTTTATTATTATTCCTTGGGGACAATGTCTATAATAAGTGGGGGGTAAGGGCGGTCTTAGTTTGTTATTGGAAAAAAGGGAATAATTTTGAATTTTTTAACACTATTTTTAGCTTTTCTATTGCACGTCTTGAGTAAGGAATTGGTAGAAAATAAGCCCAAGAATAATTTGATGTTGACTATAGCGTATTCGATTTAGTATGGAAGAATGAGCATGTGTTAAGTTGCAGGAAGTAGTGACTTATTAATCGTTATATTACCATTTGCATTCAATTCTTGCTCACATATTCTAAGTGAGAAGTATTTGGAGGAGATGAAAAGTTATTTTAGACCGAGAATCGATACTTTCTGGTGGATATACTCTAACAAACTATTGTAGGATGATGGTGACAATCATGATGCCACAAACGGTAAAATGGGACACAACGGACTTGGGAGAGAAGAGAGAATAAAGTAAGAAATCTGCCAAACGAAAAAAAATTCTAGAAAAATTTCAAAACAAGAAAAAAATGCGAAAAGCAAAGAATGACAGTGAGGGAAGCAAACTCGGAGCATAAGATGCACGACCCTCGCATAAAATAAAAACAAACGAGGACCTTTGAGTAGTACTCGGTCCCCAAGTCCGCCCTGCCTAAGAAATGATCATGTTTGCTTAATTCTGAAAGCAAGAAGAGTGAGTGTGCAGACTAGCAAGTTAAGGTTATGGGGTCAGTATAACTTGATTCTTTTCACGAATGCACTATCACGAAAGATACATCACATGACACATTGATGCATTGGTAAGTACTGATTAATGGGAAGTTTATGGATTGTCACATGATACATGTTTTGCCTGGAATCTTTACTGAATGTGTCGTAGTTGATGGGGATTACTCTTGGAGGTACATTACGCCTTGATACTCGGCTCGAGGAAGAGCAGAAGGCTAGTGAGGGGTAGTTGATGACGCTCAAAATGATACACCCTACGGCATCAACTTTTCACCCATTATGAGCTAAAAGTAGTTGTTTTCGACCATTTATATGAACCATTTGAAGTGAATGTCATAGGTTGGATTCATGAGTCGAGTAATCTGCATTTAACGTTTATTTTCCCCAATTTGATATTATTTGGTGTATTATTTGACTATTTTCAGGTATCGAGAATTGGGCTAAGTGTCTGGACGAGTTATAGGCTTGATTGGAGGAAGAGTTGGGCCTAAGGTGTTCCAGAACCTTCAGATAAGTCGGCAGGAAGAAAAAGATGAAATTACCCCTGAAGCCGCGTGAAGGGTTGCCGCAGCCACGAGAGTTCATTAATAGTTTTTAGGTGTCATTAAGTCGGTTATAGCACTATAAATAAGTGGCACCAGCCACGAATTTCAATGTACAATTTTCCACAAGACAGATACATTATATTCAATAGAAGTTCTCGTTTGTTCTTTTATTTTTCTCTATAAGTTCTAGACACGGATTCGACTGAATCGCCATCTAGGGACCGCGATCTACGGAGGATCTACACATGCCTTTGAGGGTATGATTTTATGGATTTATAGATGTAGATCTGTCATTCTTTTATTGTGATTAGAATGGTTTAATTGCTTATATTAGTTCTCGTATATGGTAGTTAGTTTATTTAACCCCATGATTGTATAAATCTGAATCGTTGGTGAAGAAATCATGAACTAAAGGTTGCGTTCTTTCGTGCCGGCGACAGTCTATATCGCTGCCATGGAATACCTAGTAAATCATAAATCATGATAATCGGCGCCAGCTACGTTTGATCGACATATTTAATTTACATGTTGTTAGCATGATCAACTATATGCATGTCATCATAAATTAACATGAAGGATGATAAAAAGATGTGTTAATTTGGACAATGTCTAGATCGATCCTAAGGAACGTGTTAGTCAATCCACGATAGCTGCTTAAGGAGGTCTTCGGTCATGAGCCGGCTAGTCCTAATTCTTATTGCATGTCAATTAATACAACCAATGAAGGATGTTAATTGCACATAGGCACTTATTGTCCTTTCAATAGAAGTAGCGTAATATTAGGGATTAGAACCCGTAGCTGTTAACAATCTAAAATTTACCAACGGGGATGATTTATGCATGACATGGGGGGAATAACCAATCACTCATAGTTAGAACTAATCTTTATAAACTCATAGGAGTATATTTGTGTTTGCTCTTGTGAGTTTATTGGCACCATAATTTACTTCTCTGTTCTATAGTTGGTTGTAGAGCGTATGTGTGACAATTCAGTCTAGAATAAACGTGTTTTAACGAGTCTCTGTGGGATTCGACCTTGACTCGCCAGTACTCTTCTATGATAGACCTAGTCCTATAGCTAGTAGTCTGTGTCTTACACCACGGCGTGATCACCTTGAATTGGGCAGGGGTAATATTCACCAAGCCTGTATCCTATAAATTCCGTGAATGGGATGGAATAGCGGGTTGATTCGTGCCTGTCAAAGCTGAAACTGCTGCCTTATTCACTATCGGTAGAGCACCACCGGAAGCTGATCCTCGTCCCGACACTCTTGCACCAGTCCGGGCACCCCTGTCGAGTCCATTATCACGGCCCCTCCATGTAACTAAAAATAGCTCTCTCTGTCGTGCCCATCGCGTCTGCAATGAGATCAGATTTTTGAAGAATTTTCCGTTGACTTTCCTAGAGTCTTATCGTCGGCCTGATCTCAAAAAACCTTGGGCTCATCCTACAGTCTCTCCTCATGCGCAATGGTTTGCTATGCCCAATAAAAGGCGGGAAGAGGATCCCTCATCAACAACTGTGATTGAACTGCCGCACACGCCGGATTAAGCCACACCACCTGCCATTGTTTGCACCTTTGTTCAACACAGTAGTACTGCGTGTGTTTTCAAATTCCTTTTTTTTGTGTGGAAAACTATGGCTCCGATACCATGATAAGTTTTGGAGATAAAATTTTTGATTTCTATATCATTTAGAATTCACAGTTGTACAAATATATAGCTATTTCTAGGGTTCTGTTATCTACATATAATATCCAAACTACCCTTTCTAGAAAAATACAATAAATATATTGTAATAAATACCCCTATATCATTACTATAATAGTATTTCAATTAATGAATCTTCTGTTGAGAATATTCTAGAATCTAGATACACAAAATAATGGAAAATAAATCATTGTAATCAATCTCATTTATTTTTTATTATTGCGTTTATGTTATGATTGTGTAGTATTTAATCATCTCTATTGTACTCAAACAATTCAATGGAAATTCTGTTTTATTACTCTCAATATGGTATCAGAGCAATTTGACTAAAGTCTTTCCGGTCAAACATAAAGAAATTCATTTGGGAGGGGGTTCGTGTTGGTCCCAGATAATGGTGAGAATATAGTTAGTGGAGGGGGGGGGGTGAAGACTATATTGGAGTTTAAAAAACTTTTCTGATCTTTAAAATCTTTTAGACAGCGGATAAGTCCCTTCTTAAATGTTGTTCAAAGTAGATTATACACACAGAGTATAAGTAAGTTGTAGTAAATAAATGCTGTAAAGTAAAGTGTTGTAAGTAAATGAATACATAGGTTTATAGTGGTCCAATGTGGTGTAATCCCTTAATCCACTCTGCTCCTGTGATGATTGGAGGAATTCACTATTGACTTTCACCAATACAATAGTGTGATTGTCTCTGGCAACACAAGCATCACAATCTCCAAGACTATCACTCCCTGGCTACAAAAGCTTCAGTGACTCAGTCTTCAACACTGCTCATTGGGAACAAATCCTTCAGCAGCTATCACAAGAACCCAACTCCTACTCAGACTTCTCTGATTCAGTTTCTTGAGATGAATGTGAATTTGGGAAATTCACCAAACTTGATTAGGTTCAGACTTGAATGATTCTAATTGAGTTTTGATAATTCTGAACTTGATTCTCTGGATTGAGCAATGAAAGTTCAAATGAAGGATAGAGAATTTTGTAGAGTTTCAGTACTTCTTGTCCTTACTTCAAATCGTTATTTTTCTTCTCTACTAATGCCTTCTATTTTTAGCCATGATCTCCTTGATTTGAAAATTCGTCCGTTGGCTATTTAATGTGGAGAATAATCCTTGATTAAATTCTTGATTCCTCCTCGATTATATTCTCCTTGATTTCAGTGATCCAGATTTTATTCAAACGTTCTTCATGAAATCTGTCCTTGATTGATTCTGCATTAATTGCTTGATTTGCTTATTTTCCATGTTCTGAATAAATTGCACACAATATGCTTGACTTTGCTGTTCAAGTTGTTGCTTGACCGGATTAGTGAATCTTTTTCCTTTGCTGTTGAGATCTCCTTCACTATCATTCTTTAATAAGCCGGTAGAGCTTTTACTTCACCGTTTTGTTGTTTCTTTTCCTTCTTTGATTTTCCAAGTATGCTTGCACTTCACCGATCCTTTATTTATGTGAGATCAGTGTACACCATATTAAAACAATAGTTTTCATCACTTGAAATGTAACTTAGACTTATCCAAGGTCATCACAGACTTCCTTGGTTATAAGTCAGTCCATATGTCTTCACTTGACTCTGCTGGTACTTGGCTGCCTTTATTCTGCTGATCTTATGTCTTTCACTTAGCCTTCCTACCAGTCTAGTGCAGTATATGTCTGACGGAACTTATACAACATGTCAGACTCTATGTAAAGACTTTTACAAATCTTTCTAACTTATTTCAGGCTTGCTATAACAGCTAGTATGGCCATCATCAAAACAAATAAAATATTTCTAAGAATTTCCCCATTTTTTATGATACCAAAACCCTCATAAACCTGAACATAAGTAAGCATGTTTTCATATGATAAAAATAATAAAACTCAACAATTTTATTCATCCATAAAGGCCAAAAAAGCACAAACATAATACAACTACAATTTTCTCAGGTTTTCCTTCTACCCCTTGAACTTTATAGTTTGGATCCCTTCCATGTCCTTCCAGTCAATTTCAGGAAACTTCCATTTCCAGTATTCCAAAGCAGTGTTGTAAGAGATGCCTAAGAATACTTTCTTATCCACAAGCCTGTCGAAGTAAAGCAAAGTTTCATGAGCCAGTGGCTCTCCAAAGTGTTTCTCTAACCCGTTTGCTTCAGCGTGAGGATTTGCAAACTTCAGATCCTTGAACATAACCCATTGTTGTGGAGGGTCAAATCTGCCCATGGGTCTGAAAATTTTTACCATGTTGTTGAAGTCCTCCTATCTTTCACTAGATAGCTTCTCTGGCGCCTTTGCAGTGAGAGATACTGACTGGTTTGCTCTGCTGTTTGAGCCAGATGCCCCTTCCCTTGCTCTAGAGAGGCATATTCTCTTTTTACCTCATTGTATATCTTTTCCACGTCTATCCTTAACTCATCATCTTGATATCTAAGCCAGTCTGCCCGAGCTTCATCTTGTGACAAGTTAGGATACAGACTGTCTTGAACACTGAAGAAATCTTTCACATTCTCCAGCATCATTGCATCTCTTTCTTCCCTATTTCTATAGGTGGTGAAATGCCTTTTCTGGCCAGAGAAACTTCCAGCAGTGTGTCTGTGTCCACTGCTACGGCTTTTGCTGGTGCTGGACCGATGTTGGCTCCCAAAAATTCTTTGTTGACTAGATCCAGGCCTTTGCTGATTTCCTGGTCTATCTCTGTCATCATCTTTTCTTTGCACTCGGAAGGGCAGCCCAAGGCATGATTCATTTTTAGCTGTTTCCCTTTCCTTCAACGCTTTCTTCTGCTGTTCTTCAGCCTCAGCTCTTACTCTTAATTCTATGTCTCTAGGTCTTAGTTGTTCCTCTGTAAACTGTAGGGGTCTGGCTGTTGATCCTTCAGGCTTATCACTTCTTTTCCCCTTTTTGGCAGCATTATCCTGTTGTTACAACAGAATGCTATTGGTGGTTTTGGTTGTACTTATCAGACTATCCAGATTGGATTCAATAGATGTGAACTTTTTGTCTTGATCTGATAGTGTTTTGATTATATGTGCCATTATGGAGCCTATTGCAAATGCAAGAGCCTGATTTTCAAGTGAGACATGCTCTTTCAACCTGCTGAGCCTGTTGGAGAGATTGATGTTCATCTGACGCATGAAATCATTTTGTCATTGCACAACCACATTTTGTGCATCTATGTACTCTGCAACTGCTTGAAATCTGCACTCTATAGATTGACTTTCATCTTTGAAAGCTGCAGACATTATTTTGAGATACAATGCTTGTTGCTCTAGTTCATCCAGCAATGAGTCCACTGCCCTTTGAAAAGACTCATTTGATTTGCTAGTAGGAAGTTGAGAAACCTCTACTCTGTCCTCAACTGGTGCTTTTTGAACTAGTTCAGGTTCTGGTTGTTGTTGTGTTTTCTGTTGTGGTAGAGACGGTGATGTAGGAGGGACCAGTTCAGGTTCCTGGTTACGTACAGCTGGTTGAGTAACATCAACATCACCTTCTCCTTCTTCAAGCACTTGAGTAGTTATGATTTCAGGTGTAGCAACTACTCCTATTCCCCTTGCTTGCTGCCGGGAATTTACTTTGCTGGTGTTGCAGCAGCTGATCCAGTGCCCAATACTGCTGTTGGATCAGCTGATGTGTCAACAGATAGTTGTTGGCCAATATCAGGTTGCTTAGGAGTGCTCTCAGCTGCCTCATTCCGCTGGTCATTTGTCTTAGTTGGTGGTGTTTGGTTGGCTGCTCCCTGCTTCTGTATTTCGGCATGCAGAGTAGTTGTTGGATCGATAAAAATCACCCACACTCTATGCACCCCCCTCTAGAGTGTGTTTGCATCATTATCGATCCAACAATTTTGCAAACCTTGCTTAGTTGCTGCATTAATTTTGTAATAGATTTAAAGAGTAGGTGTAGATAAATGAACCTGTATTCAGTCAACACAGGGTTCAGGTTTGATAATCTTGCTGTTACAGCTTGATTATCTCTCTTGATCCTGGACTGATACTTCAGTTTTAATTCCTTGAGCATCCTGCTGAATTGTTTGTAATTTGATCCTGGTAATGTACTTGAATTTATTTTGTAATAGTCAGCTGCACCTTGTTTTCTGATAGTGTAATTTCTGATCTTGCAATACCCCAAGTCTACTGCATATTGTCTGCACTTTGAGCTGTTGTAATCAGTAGCAAAATTGACTGTGATATCTGTTGTACATCTTGCAATAGTGTTTTAGCTGTATATCGGTTTTGTAATCTGAAGCTGCTATTTCCTGTGTTGTTATAATCTGTTCTGCATAGTTTCTGTTTAGTTCATCTCTGCAAATTTTAATTGAATTTTTTCGCATAATTGAAACGTCACCATAACCCTTCAGCTGTTTTACACCAGCCTGCAAACCATTGTTTGTCTAATTATTTGTACAAGTTGAAACACCTTTTATTTGATCAAACATACTTGTCAACTTGCAAGTGGTTAATAGTTTATATCTTAAGTTATCTAAATCTCCCGGCAAACCTTATTTGCACCATCCTTTAATTAAAGATCATCTTTGACCTTTAGTTTGAATCAATTATATAAGCATGTTTTGTATCATCTGCATTATTTAAACTTCTTTGTCTTGCAATTTTTTGTATATTAGAATCTGTTTGAATGGTTTGAATAAACTTGTTTTGTGGTAGAACCGTTTTGATCACAACAAATTAATTGCACTTGATCACATAGGTTTATAACACAAGCGGATAGTTTATTAAGTGAGCTTCCGTACTTAATTTTCTAGTACTTGTGTTAAGTTCGAAAAAGAGTTTTAAAAATCCCCACACTCTATTCAACCCTCCCTTCTAGAGTGTGTTTGCGCCTATATCGATCCAACAATTGGTATCAGAGCTTGGTCATCTAGCGAACAAACCTCGGCATTAATTTTTGTGATCATTTCTTTTATAAGTGTTTAACTAACATTTTTGCCTATCTTGTGCAATTAAGCTACATAGTGTGCTTCACAATTATATATATATATATATATATATATATATATATATATATATATATATATATATATATATATATATATATATATTTTATATTGTGACTTGACATCTTTTGGATTATAATTAGACCATCACCCTTTGTGATATTCAAGTATTTGATAGATAATTTTCTGTGATATAATACTTGGTCTTTTGAGTTTAGTATTTTGCAGAAATAATTCTTTTCAATCATATACACAAAAATGGGACGTAAAAAATGTTTGGCTTGATCTAAAGCCCCTTCTACTAGACCTATGAATGAGTTAGCTCTTGGAGCTAAAATTGATGAACATTCGAGCAATAAAGTAAAATCAAATTTTGAGCATTCTGACAACCAATCACAATATTCTGAATCAAATTCAGAATCAAGCTACGACTCAGAATCCGAGGAACACCTTGACATCATTGAAATTTGTGAAGGCTTCAAAAATAGATGTGAGTTTCTATCTAAAAAAAATAAGGGTCTCAAAAAGGACATAGTTGAGAAAGACAATCTCATATGTTCCTTAACGAGCACCACAAATCAACTTGAATTAAAGGTTAAATCTTTTGAAGTTGATTTGAAACAAAAGACTTCTGATTATGAGACTGAGTTAGAATCTTTACGATGTGAGAGGGATAAATTAAAACAAGCTATTCAAGAGCTTGAAAACAATCTTTCTAGATTGGAATCTCCTATCTCATGTCCTAAAGAGTCTTCGGGTCACACTGAACACATTCTTGATACTTCTAAGGAAGGATCCTTGAATGAGTCTGTAGTCACTGAACCCGAGTCTCAAAAGAAAACTTTTGTGCCCCGACCCGTTGCACTTACATCACCGGCACAACATTTTGCATCTAAAAATACACACAAGTATGCTTCATCTTCAAAAGCACACACTTCACAGCATACTTCGAACACTAGAAAGCATCACGCATATCAGTATGATAGGAGAGGTTCTAGGAACTACACTCCCAAGAACTACTCTTATCAATCTGATTATGAATCACCTAGCAATGATGCCTATAGGAATGTGCATACACAATCATATAGAAACAATGATAATTCATATAGATATCATGCTCATAATGACAATCCATATAGATATCATGATCCTAGAATTCATCAAGAACCTAATTACACTAATAGGCAAAATTTTCACACACCACGATTTGCCGAACCATACTTTTGGAAATCACATCATGATCATTTATTTCATCATCATTTGTATCATGATCCTAATGCCTTTAATGCATTTTACTTATCCTATCCCGACTACAGTTTTTACGGTCAGTCAACTAGACCCGTATGGGTTAGAAAGACTACACATAAACCTAAAGTTAGGAAAATTTGGGTTCCTAAGAAATTTCAATCTAACCCCCAAGGACCCAAAGTATAAAGGGTACCATTGTCTTTATCTTATGTTTGTAGGACATTGAGCTTAAAAATAATATTTATTGACACAAGCATGGTATGACATAATCCTTTGTATCAAGTGAAATGCTCCATTGATACAAGTTCTTAATGTCATAATCTCTCGGTATCAAATGATGGGAAGTACTCTTATACTTTTACTTGAGTATTTTTGTTTGGAGATTTATATGAGTATTTTGTCAAACTAAACTTTATATGAGTATTTTTATTTGAGTATTTTGTGTTATAACTCTCAACCCCGAGTCTTTAAGTCCTTATTTGATTAATTTTCTAACTAAGGGGGAGAGAGTACTATTAAAGCTTTTAAACGAGAATTTATTCTATGTTGAAAAACTCTAATTAAGGGGGAGCTTATAGTTAGGGGGAGTGCAACTCTCCATGTTTTAAAATGTCCTTTAATAAAAGCTTTAAAGTGTTATTTTGAAAATAAATCAAAGAGGGAGATTGTTGAGTACTTTGTAGTAGTAAGCTATTGTGTTGATTAATTTTCAAAAGTAACGTCTCCTTTGTTTAAAGCTTTTATATAAATGTTTGTATAAGTATTATATTTAATATACGATAATATATGCTTGTTGTGTGGCTCAGATTAAATTGTTTATATCATTTCTTTCACACTAATATTGCCATGAAGTCATAGGCTTACACCATATGGCACCTCTGTCCCTATTTTACTTTGCAGGAAATTATCGAATCAATTATGTTTAAGTATTTAATCATTAGAATATTTATAAAATTAATTTTATACACATTTTAGTTATTTAAATAATTGACTTAATTAAATCAAATTAACTGATATTTTGTGATCCAGTCCACCACGCCTCGGGTCCATAAAAACTTTCTCTGATCCAGTCCATTTAACTTCACCCGTATAACCCTTCTCCCATTACCCAAATATCCAACCGTTCCATCTAGAAACCTAATTGCCTAATTCTTTCTGCTGTTTCTATCATTGTCGAGTAACCTTCCACATTAACTCCTTCTCCGTCTTTCTCGTTCCCACCTTCAATGCTCCTCTATCTCTTTCGATTTTCTGATTCTTTCCATTAATCAATTTCTTAGTTGATTCTACGTATCAGCTTGCAAATGGAAAGTTTTAGAGTTGTATAGCAACATGAATTGACCAATTCGTGAAGGTCTCGCTGATTTCGAATCGGTTCTGTTTCTCCCCTTACTGCCAAATACGAATTTGATTGTAAATCAACCCTGCTGCAACCGAATCCTGTGATTATGGAAGGCATTTATAGCTATGCATTCGCAGCTCTTCATTTCGATGATGGAATGGAGATATCCTGTGGTCAAAATTGATGAGGAGCCTTGTCAGGACATTAATGGCTGCAATCTTCAAGAATCGGCAAGCAGCAAACCTATTACAACACATGTAGAGAGAATCAGGCAGATATCTAGTTCGTATCAGGATAATAAATGATATAGATACGATATACAAGAGGAAAGAAAACACCTTTATTTCGAATCAGATGATTTAAAAAAAGGGTGCACCGAATCATGCCTTCGTGTTGAAGAACACATTGCAGAAACGATTATAGCATCAAATCGGCATCGTATCGGACAATAAAGGCATCCAATTTTTGAAAAGCTTCATTTCTAGTATTACCCACGTGGTTGCTTGAAATGGGACTCAAGGATGCAATCGGTTCTTGCCATAAACACGACCTTGATGCTGCAGTCTTCACCCTCTATCGTCCAAGTTCAATGCTTACACGTGAGCCACGTCTTTCATTGACTTAAATGAATCAGCCAACCCTAGAATCAAGGCAAGAGGAAAAATCAGCACATAAATCAATTCATATCAGTTCTATATCAAATGAATATTAACAAGAAATATGGTAAACTGAAACTTTCCTCAATTAGACAAAGATTCAATTTTGACCACGGGATATCGCCATGCCATCATCAAAATGAAGAGCTGCGAATCCATAGCTAAAAATGCCTTCCATAATCACAAGATTCGGTTGCAGCAGGGTTGATTTGCAATCGAATTCCTATTTGGAAATAAGGGGAGAAACAGAACCGATTCGAAATCAGTGAGACCTTCACGAATTGGTCAATTCATGTTGCTATACAACTCTAAAACTTTCCATTTGCAAGCTGATATGTAGAATCAAACTAAGAAATTGATTAATGGAAAGAATCAGAAAATCGAAAGAGTAGAGGAGCATTGAAGGTGGGAACGAGAAAGAAGGAGAAAGAGTTAATGTGGAAGGTTACTCGACAATGATAGAAACGGCAGAAAGAATTAGGCAATTAGGTTTCTAGATGGAACGGTTGGATATTTGGGTAATGGGAGAAGGGTTATACGAGTGAAGTTAAATGGACTGGATCAGAGAAAGTTTTTCTGGACCCGAGGCTTGGTGGACTGGATCACAAAATATCAGTTAATTTGACTTAATTAGGTCAATTATTTAAATAACTAAAATATGTATAAAATTAACTTTATAAATATTCTAATTATTAAATACTTCAACTTAATTAATCCGATAATTTCCTGCAAAGTAAAATAGGGACAGAAGTGCCATATGGTGTAAGCCTATGACTTAATGGAAATATTAGTGTGACAGCAATGATATAAACAATTTAATCTGAGCCACACAACAAGCATATATTATCGTATATTAAATATAATACTTATACAAACATTTATATAAAAGCTTTAAACAAAGGAGACGTTACTTTTGAAAATTAATCAACACAATAGCTTACTACCACAAAGTACTCAATAAATACTCACATAAAATTTAAATTGACAAAAAAAAAAATCATATAGAATTCTTATAAACACAAAGCTCATATAAATCTCCAAAAATATTCATATAAAATATAAATACTTCCCTATCAATGATACCAAGGATTATTATTATGTCATTGAGATGTTACCATTACCGAGTCAAGAACCGGAGGAGATACAAGTTCTTGCTTTCTGTGGCATACAGAAGAGCAGAACATCGTGGTTGCAGTCTCTCCAATTGGTCAGTAAGTGGTTACAGTGGTTTTACAGTTTTCTTAGTTGTGCACTTTGAAGAACGGTTATTTGTTTATTGCATTGTGTTGTTGGCTGAGTCAATCCTTGTCTAGTGAAAATCAAGCTAGTGTTGATTTGATAAATCCTTGTCAGAATTGGTCTCAAAAGCTCACTTGGTTTGATAAGCCGAGGTGACATTTCTATAAGAGACTTGAAGAACCAATTCGTGACAGTAAGTGATAGAATCAAGCTCACTAGTTTGCTTATTCCCCTCCCTTATTACTTTTATCAGAATTTCAGGCTGACTCAATTCACTGAGTTAGGTATTGAAACTTTGCTACTTGTTGTGCTTGGATTTGTGTTTATTAATATAATATTCCGATTTTCAGGAAAAGGCAGACGTGTCATTTTGCGAAAACGAAATATTGGGTTCGGTTCCTTTTATTCGAAGTTTAATTATTTAGTTAAATATATGTATATTTTTGAGACATATGCATATATTTAAGGGAAAGAAAATCTGATTTATTAAGGGTGATTAAGGAAAATCATGAAAATTAGGCAATTTTGGGATTTTTCCTATTTAAGGAAAATCAACCTAATCACCCCTTAATCTTTTAATCGAAATTTTCCACCTCCAAATTGTCTTTTATGTGTGAGAAGATAGCAAATTAGTAATGAGGTTTTTCATCAATTGCTAAGTCGATTCTTGACGGTTTTCGATCGTAGTCGAGCACCGAATCGTTGTGAAAGAAGCTTCGTTTTGAATTCAGAAAGTTGGAGTTTTGATAAGGTATGATTAAGCCCTAGTTTTGTTCTTGTTCGAGTTTGATGAATTCAAACTGATCAATTCGTAGTTTTTATCGTTTAGAAGCATGTGATTGAATCTAATCTAAGTTTGGATTTATCACACATGTTTTCTGCAGAGAAGGGACGGTTTTAGCTGCTGTTTTTCTGAGTTTGGACTTGGATTTAGCTGCTAAAAAGGTAAGAGGCTCTTCCTACAATTTCAATTATCGTTATTGAGGTTTAGATCAAGATTTAAGACGTTTAGATGTAAGAAATGTGTGTTTTTTTTGTTGGTCAATGATCCTAGATGCTATGGTATGATTAGATAAGTTATGTGTTTTTTTTCTGGGTTATTTTCGATGTTAATTAGGTTAGAAACGGTTTAGAAATCGTGTTTTGAAGATTTCAGCGTTTTGGGAAAAACCCAGGCAAACGGGCGTTTGCACTAGGCAAACGGGCGTTTGCGATCATAGCAGCACAAACGGGCGTTTGCATAAGGCAGACGGGCATTTGAGGTTAGACTTTTGATTCAGGATGTAGCTTTTTTTTGACGGACGGGCGTTCGGGGTTAATGGACGGGCGTTCGATGTCGAACGGGCGTTCATAGGATGTCAAACGGGCGTTTGACCTGTTTTAATTTGTTTTTACTGTTTTAGCGTTTAAGCTCGGTTTTCGGTTTCATAATCATGTTTTCACTGTTTTAAACCCTTAATCATGATATGTTAACATTAATTAAAAATGAACAAGCTTCGATTGAACTTCTGATTCGTTCAGTTAAAACACCGAATGTACTCTTAAAGGGAGTTGAAGTTCGGATCCGTCGGAAGGGCATGAAAGGGCTTGTGCTTTGATGAACTAGGGTTCATCAATGTCTGTGTAATTGTTAAGATGGGATGTCTAGCTGTCTAAGTGAGGGAGTAGAGTGGTTAAGGTGAGTTTTATTCTGAAAACACTTAGGTGGTTAGTTAATTCACTTTAATAATTACATACGTGTAGATAAAAGCTAAAACATCATATATTCTTGGTTAGGCACTGATTCAAATCGGCGATGTGATACGTTCATAAAAGGTGGACAACGCTATTGGCTCAAAAGGCTGAAGGGTAGTGGAGGAAATCCATCGAACGTATATGCATACCGGGGAGATCCCGGGACTACCGGTGCTAATCACCGTAGTTGGCAAGTATATCTCGTGGTGGAATTTTCACCATGCATTGTGTCCTTGAGTAATGATGTAACAAAGATAAGCTAAGTTAGAAACGTATAGTCATGACGTGTCGATGGGCATGGATTGAACCCTAAATTGAGTCGGTATCACTAAGATAATATCTCTAATAATAACCTTAATGGAATTGTAGCTTCTACTTCTTACTTTGTACAATGTACTTACCTGAAATGCATGTTTATTTATGTGTTTGGGGGAGAGAAGACGAACAGGTTAGTGAAGATTTCGAGGAGGACTTTGATGACGACGTTTAAGGACGCCGGAGTTGAAGACCTTGTTTACTATTCTTTTATTTACGTTTATTTCCCAGTCTTGGATTATTGTTGGAACTTGTAGTTTCCTTTTAGTCTTTGAGATTCGTACTTTTGGATTCGTTTGGTTTTCCGATGTAATAAGTGTTACATTTTTATTCTATCTTTAGTATTTCTATTCTTGGTTGTTTGAAAAAAATTACCCGAGTCTTTTTAGCTTCCGTTTGCTTTCATTTGATACAACGTAGTAGAGGCTTACGTGTAATATTATATATTTAATGTAATGCGTGCTGAACGTTGCGTTGCCAGATAAGGACTCGGTGTCCGGGAACGGGGCGTTACATTTGGTATCAGAGCAAAGCGTCTTTTAGGCTTCCTTTCTTCTAAGATAAGTTTTCTTTAGACCTCTTAGTAACGTTTTGGTTCTCTGCGATCATCAGGATGGTGTTCACGAGAATCGGAGCGGGTACAGAAGCTTCAGGAGTACGTCGAGAGAGTCCTACACCAGTTTTTAGAGGCGGTTTTATGAGGCGGAATCCTTCACCTCATCCGAGCCCTACTCCACCCCCTCATACTGCGACCCCTACCCCAGATTCTCAAAGGAACTTGTCACCACGACCAATTCGGAACATCACACCATGATTTCAGCCAAGGTACAACTACATCTATGGAGAGCCTGAAGAAGCACCAGTACGTGTCACTGTGGTGGGAGACATTTCACCAGTCTACGTACCCCCAGCAACTAGTATTTATCCACCCCAGTGAGCTACCCTCCTCCACCAGTGTTTTCATCAAGAAGATCGGACCTTTTACCCTCCTCCAGGTGGGTCACACTCCTCGACCTCATCTGCACTCCTTCACCCCGCTTTGATCACCAAGTAGGGCTATGGTTATCCACCCCACGGTTTCCACCAAAGAACAACCGTACCAAAGAAGAGATACCTTACGGATACCCACCAGTTTACCCGCAAGCCCCACCAGTTAGACTGTCTTTTGAGCAAGCACCGCCAGTTGATTGGTATACGAGGTTGAGAAGAAACAGAGTTCAAGACTTCTTTGGGAATGTCGAGCATTCGAAGGCCGAAGAGTGGTTAAGAGGTTTTGAGAAAGCTTGTAGGAACATCAATGTTCCCGAGACTGAGATGGCACAGGTAGCAGTTAGGTTTCTTTTGGGTACAGCTGAAGCTTGGATCAATGCGATACAGAGTAGCAATGGAAAAGTGACAGATTGGGGAAGCTTTAAGGCCATGTTTTATAACGCGTATTTTCCAGAAACAGTGCAAGCGGACATGGCAAGACAGTTCTTAAAGCTTAAGCAGGGTAATTACATGACAGTATCTCAGTACACCAAAAAGTTTAACGAGTTGGGAAGATTCTACCCTGAGTTGATGAAAGTAGAAGAAAGAAAGATGGCTCTTTACAAGGAAGGCTTAGCCTATCAGATAAAGTCAGGTATGTTGGGTTTCACAGCTAAGAATATGGCTGAGTTGTTGAACAAGGCATTAGAGGTTGAGACCTTCAGAAAGAAGGCCACAGTGGTTATTGGGAATAAGAGAAATTTCGGCACGAGGCAAGGCAGTAACAGGGGAGCACCGCAACAAAATTTCAAGAAGACAACAGCCCCTGTAACAAGCAAACCTCCCACCGGAGCACCACTTTGCCCTAAGTGCAACAGGAATAATTCAAGTGAGTGTAAGGCCACTACAGGAGGTTGCTACTACTGCGGAGATTTAGGGCACTTTGCTAAGATGTGTCCAACAAAAGGAAGTTTGAATATTCAGAAGCAGGGTAGTGGGAAAGGCGGCCCAAGTCGCCCAGTTCGAGTGTTTGCAGTGGATGCTGAGATGGCTGAACCAGATGATAATGTTATTTTAGGTACCTTTTGTTTATTGTAATTTATTTGTGTAGTTTTATAGCTCGATTTAATCATGTTGTATTTGTGTTTAAATAAATGAATTTACATTCTAGGTACCATAATATTAGACAACTTAGCAGTTACGGCATTGTTTGACATGGGAGCGTCTAATACTTTTGTGTCAACTAAGGTAGCTAAGAAGCTTAACTTACCAATGGAACCTTTAAGAAACACTTTGAAGATAACAACACCTTTAGGAAGAGTGACTAAGGTAACCAAGATGATGCCTCAAGTAGATGTTCGAGTTGGAACGTATCGTTGCAAGAGTGACTTTACGGTTTTGGACTTTTCGGATTTTGATGTGATTCTTGGAATAGATTGGCTATCTGAGAATTATATTCACTTGGATTGTAGAGAAAAAGAGAGTGACCTTTAAGATTCCAGGGAAATCAGATAAGACTTACCAAGGTAATATTTACAAGCCTAGTAAGAAGCGTCACCCTATAATTTCAGCGGTTAAGGCTATAAGAGCTTGTCGGAAAGGTTGTGAAGGCTACTTGTTGTACGCAGTGGACGTGGAACAAGTGAAGCCTAAGTTAGAGGAAACCCCTATAGTCAAAGAATACCCAGAGGTGTTTCCAGAAGAGTTACCGGGAAACATGCCTGATAGAGAGATTGAATTTGAGATCAAGTTGATGCTAGGAGCGGCACCAGTTGCTAAGGCACCCTATAGAATGGCACCGGCTGAATTGAAGGAGTTGAAAGCTCAGCTTAAGGATATGCTTGAGAGGAATATAATTCATCCTAGTACCTCGCCTTGGGGAGCCCCAGTGTTGTTTGTTAAGAAGAAAGATGGTAGCATGAGGATGTGCATAGATTACAGAGCGTTGAACAATCTTACCATCAAGAATAAGTACCCTTTGCCAAGGATTGATAATTTTTTTAATCAGTTGCAAGGCAAGAGAGTGTTTTCTATGATTGATCTTAGGTCGAGGTATCACCATTGAAGATCAAGGTAGCGTATATACCAAGACGGCTTTGATGACGAGGCATGGACATTATGAGTTCTTAGTCATGCCTTTTGGACTCACTAATGCTCCATCTGCATTTATGGATTTAATGCTGCGTGTTTTCATGCCATACTTGGATAAGTTTGTGATTGTTTTCATAGATGACATCCTAGTGTACTCTAAGGATGAGAAAGAACATGAAGGACACTTAAGGATAGTGTTGGAGACTTTGAAGAGGAACCAGTTGTATGCTAAGTTCTCCAAGTGCGACTTTTGGTTGGATCAAGTTAGTTTCTTGGGTCATGTCATTTCTGGAGATGGCGTTAAGGTTGATCCCGTGAAGATTGAAGCAGTTGAGAAGTGGTCCAGACCGACTACAGTTTCTGAGGTTAGGAGTTTTCTCGGTTTGGCTGGCTATTACAGGAAGTTTGTTCAGGACTTCTCAAAGATAGCTACACCACTTACCCAGCTCACTCAAAAGAATGTAAAGTTCGAGTGGACCAGCGAGTGTGAAGAGGCTTTTGAAACGCTGAAGAAGAAGTTGACTACAACCCCAGTTTTGGCGGTTCCGGAGATCTTTGATAATTACGACGTTTACACGGATGCTTCGGGACAAGGTTTGGGTTGTGTGTTGATGCAAGGAGGGAAAGTGATTTTTTTATGCATCTAGACAGTTGAAAGTGCATGAGAAGAATTACCCAACACATGAATTAGAGCTGGCAGCAGTAGTGTTTGCCCTAAAGACTTGGAGGCACTACTTGTATGGAGTTAAGGCCAGGATCTTCACCGATCACAAGAGTTTGAAGTATTTCTTTACCCAAGAGAATCTGAATATGAGGCAAAGGAGATGGTTAGAGTTTGTTAAGGATTATGATTTAGATATTCAGTACCATCCGGGTAAGGCAAATGTGGTAGCGGATGCTTTGAGCAGAAAACCAGTGTTTGCAGTTTCAAGCGTTGAAGTGGTTGCGGAAAGGTTAGATGGGCTGCAGATTCGAAGTTTTGATCAGATTGAAGACCGGAAGTTTGTGGCACCATTGTTAGCAAGGTCCGAGTTGTTGGATGATATTCGGGAAAAGCAAGATGAAGACCCGGTTTTGGTTGACTTGAAGCGAGTTGCAAGAGAAAAGCCTACAGTGGGTTACGTGTTAGACAAGAATGGAAATCTTTGGTATCAGGATCGTTTGTATGTGCCTAATGTTGGTGACTTAAGACAGAGAGTCATGGAAGAGGCACATAGGATTTCTTTTGCAGTTCATCCGGGAGCTACCAAAATGCACAGAGACTTGAAGGAAAGGTTTTGGTGGCCCTCGATGAAACTGGAGATTGCCAAGTTCGTATCAGAGTGTGATACTTGCCAGAAGGTTAAAGCAGAACATAGAAGACCGGGAGGAATGCTTAAGCCATTGGATATCCCGGAATGGAAGTGGGATAAGATCACTATGGAATTCATCACCGGTTTACCTAAGACGAGAGGCGGTAATGATGCGATTTGGGTGATTGTGGATAGATTGAACAAATACGCTCATTTCTTACCGTATAAGGTGGATATGCCCTTGAAGAAGATGACGAAGCTATACCTGGATAATATAGTGAAGTTACAAGGAGTACCCATCTCGATAGTTTCGGATCATGATTCGAGATTCGTCAGTCGATTTTGGAAAAGTTTACAAGCAGCCTTTGGAACCAAGTTGGATTTGAGTACGGCCTTTCATCCTCAGACAGATGGACAGTCTGAGAGGACTATCCAAACACTTGAAGACATGTTAAGAGCTTGTGTTTTGGAAGTAGGGGGATCATGGGATGATTACCTACCGGTAGCAGAGTTTTCCTAAAACAACAGTTATCATGCAAGTATAGGCATTCCACCGTTTGAAGCGTTGTATGGAAGAAGATGTAGAACACCACTGTTTTGGGATGAAGTCGGGGAAAAACAAATCACCGGGCTGGAATTGGTTGAGCAAGCTAAGGAAAGAGTTCAGTTGGTCAAGAAGAATCCGAAGGCGGCTCAAGATAGACAGAAGAGTTGGGCAGATGTTAGAAGGAGACCTCTTGAGTTTGAAGTTGGTGAAAGAGTTTATCTAAGAGCTTCACCAATGAAGGGAGTGAAATGCTTTGGACAAAAGGGAAAGCTAAGCCCAAGGTATGTTGGACCTTTTGAGATTTTGAAAAGAGTTGGACCGTTGGCTTACAGGCTTAAGTTACCAGAATCAATGTCGAGAGTCCACAACGTGTTTCATGTCTCCATGTTGAAGAAATGTTTGACCAGGGCGGATGTTGAGACTACTGTCGATCCGCAGATTCTTCAAGACAATCTTTCGTACGATGAGACACGAATTAGAATTTTGGACCGGAAAGAAAAGATAATTAAGAGACGGATGATTCCTTTTGGTTCTGGTGCAATGGAGCAATCATTCACCGGATGAAGCTACTTGGGAAGTCGAGGATGATATGATCAGCGAGTTCCTAGATTTTATGGACTTACCAGGTATGTTCTAAGTTTCGAGGACGAAACTACTTTAAGGGGGGAAGAATGTAATATTCCGATTTTCGGGAAAGGGCAGACGTGTCATTTTGCGAAAACGAAATATTGGGTTCGGTTCCTTTTATTCGGAGTTTAATTATTTAGTTAAATATATGTATATTTTCGAGACATATGCATATATTTAAGGGAAAGAAAATCTGATTTATTAAGGGTGATTAAGGAAAATCATGAAAATTAGGTAATTTTGGGATTTTTCCTATTTAAGGAAAATCAACCTAATCAAATTCCCTAATCTTTTAATCGATTTTTCCACCTCCAAATTGTCTTCTCATGTGTGAGAAGAGAGCAAATTAGGGCTGAGGATTTTTCATCAATTGCTAAGTCGATTCTTGACGGTTTTCAGATCAGAGTCGAGCACCGGAATCGTTGTGAAAGAAGCTTCGTTTTGAATTCAGAAAGTTGGAGTTTTGATAAGGTATGATTAAGCCCTAGTTTTGTTCTTGTTCGAGTTTGATGAATTCAAACTCATCAATTCGTAGTTTTTATCGTTTAGAAGCGTGTGATTGAATCTAATCTAAGTTTGGATTTATCACACATGTTTTCTGCAGAGAAAGGACGGTTTTTGCTGCTGTTTTTCTGAGTTTGGACTTGGATTTAGCTGCTAAAAAGGTAAGAGGCTCTTGCTACGATTTCAATTATCGTTATTGAGGTTTAGATCAAGATTTAAGACGTTTAGATGTAAGAAATGTGTGTTTTTTTGTTGGTCAATGATCCTAGATGCTATGGATGATTAGAAAGTTATGTGTTTTTTCGGGGTTCTTTTTGATTTTAATTAGGTTAGAAACGGTTTAGAAATCGTGTTTTGAAGATTTCAGCGTTTTGGGAAAAACCCAGGCAAACGGGCGTTTGCACTAGGCAAACGGGCGTTTATGATCATAAAGCACTCAAACGGGCGCTTGCATAAAGCGCGTATAAAAGCGTTTGAGGTTAGACTTTTGATTCAGGATGTAGCTTTTTTTGACGGACGGGCGTTCGGGGTTAGTGGACGGGCGTTCGATGTCGAACGGGCATTCATCGAATGTCAAACGGGCGTTTGACCTGTTTTACCTTGTTTTTACTGTTTTAGCGTTTCAGCTCGGTTTTCGGTTTCATAATCATGTTTTCACTGTTTTAAACCCTTAATCATGATATGTTAACATTAATTAAACATGAACAAACTTTTATTGAACTTCTGATTCGTTCAGTTAAAACACCGAATGTACTCTTAAAGGGAGTTGAAGTTCGGATCCGTCGGAAGGGCATGAAAGGGATTGTGCTTTGATGAACTAGGGTTCATCAATGTCTGTGTAATTGTTAAGATGGGATGTCTAGTTGTCTAAGTGAGGGAGTAGAGTGGTTAATGTGAGTTTTATTCTGAAAACACTTAGGTGGTTAGTTAATTCACATTAATAATTACATTCGTGTAGATAAAAGCTAAAATGTCATGTATTCTTGGTTAGGCACTGATTCAAATCGGCGATGTGATACGTTAATAAAAGGTGGACAACACTACTGGCTCAAAAGGCTGAAGGGTAGTGGAGGAAATCCATCGAACGTATATGCATACCGGGGAGATTCCGGGACTACCGGTGCTAATCACCGTAGTTGGCAAGTATATCTCGTGGTGGAATTTTCACCATGCATTGTGTCCTTGAGTAATGATGTAACAAAGATAAGCTAAGTTAGAAACGTATAGTCATGACGTGTCAATGGGCATGGATTAAACCCTAAATTGAGTCGGTCTCACTAAGATAATATCTCTAATAATAATCTTAATGGAATTGTAGCTTCTACTTCTTACTTTGTACAATGTACTTACCTCAAATGCATGTTTATTTATGTGTTTGGGGGAGAGAAGACGAACAGGTTAGTGAAGATTTCGAGGAAGACTTTGATGACGATGTTTGAGGACGCCGGAGTTGAAGACCTTGTTTACTATTCTTTTATTTACGTTTATTTCCCAGTCCTGGATTATTGTTGGAACTTGTAGTTTCCTTTTAGTCTTTGAGATTCGTACTTTTGGATTCGTTTGGTTTTCCGATGTAATAAGTATTACATTTTTATTCTATCTTTAGTATTTCTATTCTTGGTTGTTTGAAAAAATTACCCGAGTCTTTTTAGCTTCCGTTTGTTTTCATTTGATACGACGTAGTAGAGGCTTACGAGTAATATTATTTATTTAATGTTATGCGTGCTGAACGTTCCGTTGCCGGATAAGGACTCGGTGTCCGGGAACGGGGCGTTACAATTAATCCTGATAACCTGCTACTTTGTTGCCTTGCACAATCACCATATTGCACCAGTTGTGTACATCTGATCATTTGTGCATCTTGCTGTGTTTCTTAGCTGAATCCTGCGCATGCTGATAGCTGAGTCTGCTGCCTTGTTTATGATTTGCTGAGAAGTTTATTTTGCTGAATTTGGTGTTATACATCTTCTACTTGAGTTTCTGGCCTGCTGAGTATCATTAGTTTTTCTGTAATTGCATTGCTAAAATTATTGCATAAACTTGCTGCAAGAACCATTGCTGATTCGTTGTTTGAGTTGTGTTGCTGCTGCCCTGCATCATCTCTCTGTGTTGTGCTAAACTGCAGTGGCTGAATCCATTTCACATAATCAGCCTAATATCAAGTTCCCTATTTGCTGAAGTCCTATCTGCTTTTGTGCAGTCTATATAGCATAATCTGTGGAGTAGGTCTTGACTGTATTGTATCACCTGAACTGTCTTGTTTATAACACCATTGCCGATTTTCTTTTGACTGTACCGAGAGTTGCAATCTATCAATATATATATCTTGTCATAGTGCTGTATGAATCTCAACTATTTGTAAATTTTTGTTTATTGTTTCTTGGACTTTGTAATATCCATAGTTCATCTGTTTAAGGTCTGTATGTTATTGTTGCAAAAAGCCTCTACTAGTTAGAGTTGTTGTTGTACCAGCCTGCAACCTTTTGATATAACATTAATCATATTAATTAGTCTTGCTAAAATTTGCTTTTGAACAGCTTTAAATAAACTCTGTTCATTTGGTAACTTAGTTGATTTTGTGTAACGCCCCCAGACCCCGGGCCTGGTAGCGCTAAATGAGTCATAAATGTCCGGTCAACTACTTAGACCGCCGTCCTCGCTTGGTCTAAAAGGGCTAACCCGAGTTGACAAGACCTTTATGTCTCACACTTATATGGGGGCGAGACTTTACATTCTCCCCCCCTTATAAGGGACTGGAGTCCTCGCCAGGACGGCTGGGACTGTTCCCGGATTGTCCCTACCAGAGGTAACTAGAGGCCATCCTAACACCGTCTTCTTGTACGGTGCGGTAGCGTGATAGTTCCGTCGATAGTCGGCTCAATACCATTCATGCGCCCCGACCCGGGCCTGGTAGCGCTAAATGAGTCATAAATGTCTCGTCAATCGCTTGACCGCCGTCCTCGCTTGGTCTAAAAGGGCTAACCCGAGTTGACAAGACCTTTATGTCTCACACTTATATGGGGGTGAGACTTTACATTTTGCTCTATCATCAGTGTTGATTAATTTTAATATGCGTTGTATTGGTTCTGATAATTTTTAATACTGCGTATTTGCAACTTGCTATTGTCTTTGATCACATAAATTAATCTATCTTGATCACCTAGATTTTTAACACAAGCGAATAGTTAGTTAAGTGAGCTTCCGCACTTAATTCCTAGTACTTGTGTCAAGTTCGAAAAGAGTTTTAAAAATCACCCACACTCTATTCACCCCCCCTCTAGAGTGTGTTTACGTCATTTTCGATCCAACAGTAGTATCATCATCAAATGCATCTGCCGCATTTTCATCATCACCATCATGTTGAGCATGATCACTTGCACCTTGTGCTCCTCCATCGTCATCATTTCCACCATCACCATCACTCTAATCATCATTATCATCATCAGATTAATCTTCATTGTCATCTTCATCATCAGAGGGCTTGAGCAATCGAGCTTTGGCCTTTTCTATCATTTCCCATAGTAGAGTTTCATCAAGTACACCTACTAAGGTTGTGACACCAAGAAATCCAAAGAACCAAGATTCTTCATCAAACATTCTTTCAGAGTTTTCAAATTGAATTCTGGAGTCTCCCATCTTTCAGTTAAGATATTCTGGAACTCTTTCATCAATATCTCTCTTAGGGATATCTGCCGGTTCTTCATGAGCCTCTTTTTCTTGTTCCTCAACATCATCATTTCCTTCATTTTCCTATTGCTCTTGTTGTTCTTCTTCCTCATCTATTAATTTTTCAAAAGATTCCTTGTCCAAATTTGTTTGAACATTTTGCTTCTTCGTTTGACCGGAGGTTCTTCTACTGGGTTGCTTTCTTTTTCCTCCACCGGCTGCTTTTGGCTGTTTGACGTAGATAAACATAACTTTGGAATCATGCAGCCGGTGAAGTGTCACAAAAGGTACATTGAGACACTTCGTCAGATAGTGGAGATGGATCCCACAAGACTTCTTTATCCAGAAGATCCATTTTTTCTTCTTTCCCGCTGCTATTCCCTTTTCAGCAGCAGTGGCCTCTTCTTAGATTTGCTCTTTGATCCGTCTGAAAAACTAGGTGGCCAGTTAAACTGCATGCCATAGTAGATAATGCCCATAAGTCTCATTCTGGCCTCAGTCGTGGCATCCATGGCTCCCAATTTTCCTTCGATGTTTTTCCCAATCAACGCGCTATACTCATTAAGGGCTTTTTGAGAGCAGATCTTAGGCAGTTGAACTTTTTATTTTCTAGGCTGGCTGCTTTACCAATCACCAACCAAAATGCATCCATGTCTTGTGGAATGAGTCCACTTTTGCATATCCTTGATTTGAGAGTTCAAGGTGCTGGTGAATCACCTTCGCCGTTATCACCACTTCTGTGCCATTGATAGACGCAACTATCTTGTCTTTTCCTTCATCTCCTTCAAGGAGGCCTGAGACAAATTTGGTAGATTTCCAAAAAGAAATGAGACTTTCATAGAAAATGCCAATGATAGGAGGGTTGAGGAAGGTCATCAACCTTAGATTGGTGTAACCATCCACAAATCGTTTTGCTTGCGCTTTATTTTCACATAGTCTTAAGTAATGTACAGATTGGAAAAATGACCCCGTTGCAATGGATTGTTCATACTGTTTTCCAGATTTGGTTTTTGAGGATGATGAAACCATTTCCTTAAAGAATTTTGAGAGAAAAAGCTTTGAAATTTTTGAGAAAAGAGGGTTTAAGAATTTCAAAAGAGGGCGTAAAGTTTGTGTAAAACTGAAGTGTTGTTTATATAGGTGAAGATTTTGATAGTGTGAAAGCAGTTGAATATGGAAGGATCGTAGTGGAGTAATGGCGTGATTTTGTGTATATAAATCCCGGTTTTTGAGTGTAGTGGGGGAGAGGATTGAGGCATGTAATGATCAATCCTAGGAATCGAGGCGTTGCCATCTTTCCATCAATTCAAAAATAACCTCCATGATTTAAAATACAATATTCCACTCTCGATCTCTGACTCATGTCTCTGAATTCCTACAGCTACCCCTGACGAGCAGGCATCGTGCGGGAGGTGTGCATGCAGCGTGCGGGCGGAGGGCGGGTGGAGTGCTTGCGACATACAGACGGGCTGAGGTCGGCGTATGGCGTACATGAGGGCAGTGGGTGGTGTGCGTGCATGCATCTGTGTGATTGTATTTTAATGCGGATATAACTACATTCATACACACACACATAACAACTACACGATTTTATTCGGTGTAAAAATGGTGTAGACTTGAGGGAGTAACTCTATTATTTCCCTTTTTCCAAATATGTAGAAAAACAAAATTAATTAAAGTTCGGATGCTTAAATGCCAATGATGTTTCATGAAGAGACGTTGTCGGTGCAATCACATGTGACAATAGACCAGTTGCCTTCTTAACCAAATGGATCAATGCTGAAATTCCAATCGCCTTTTGCTAGTCCTTCAGCGACCGCTTTCAATGTACAATTAAAATTTAGTTGACTAATATAATTACCTTCTTCGTTGTTCAGCTCGGCTGCTTCCAAAGAAGCGATACATCATAAATGTTGTATATGATTATCAAATGCAATATGCTCTTCATCATTTTCTACGGAGAAAATTGATAAGTGATTAACAAACGTAATCGAACAGTGTAATGATACAAAGTAGATTCAAAGCTAAAAGGTATAACCATGCACTAGTATTGTAGATTAGTGATTTGATATACTTTTTATACAAGTTTGCACTTTGTATTTCACTCAAAGTATTCAAACAATGCTAGGTTACCGGAATGCTGAATATATGAAGCTATGGTCAATAAATATAGTTATCACTAAATGGCGTAAGAGCATGCATGATGTCGAGGTAATAAAAAAATACACTAACCATTGCACCTGCTGGCTGTTAGGAAAGCTGGAGGGTTTCTCACATTGAAGGAGAATTGTTCCATTCAGGGGTAGATCTATAAACCACAAGGGGGGTCATGTGACCCCACTGAGATCCGAATGAAAAGACCCTATCAACGACATCCTCTGTCCCATACTTTTTGTCCGGTCATCTAATTAATGGGCTTAAAAAAAACTTTCTGCAACTTAATCTACCATCTCTCATGTCGAACGTGTGACTAGTTGTATTCCCCATGTCGTACTCAATACGATGTACCAAACATGGTACCGTGACCCAGCCCCACGTTGGACGTATGACTAGTCATGTTCCCCGTGTCGCACCATGCCCTCATGTCAAGTTAGTAAGACTCAACATCAGACAAGACAAGAATACGACAAGAACACTAGTAGGTTAAGTAAGTAATTACACAACGAACAAGTACGCGCAAGATGAATTGAATGTAGTTCATATGCATGTTTTCTATGCATGGTTTAAAGTTGCTTCAATTGTGTTTTAAGTTATGCTTTTATAAGTAGTTTTCATAACGTGACAAGTTGTGTTTTCTTAAAACTATTTGAGAACTGGATGAAGTATATTAATGTCGTGTCTCCCGACATTCAACATACATGAATCTCTCTTTTGATATTCTTTCTCCTTATTGAGCATTTGGCCGGTGCTCTTTCCTTTATTTGGAATAAGAAGGTTGCATGTACATGTAGATTTGACGACGTGTTTAGAGTGCTAGCTTAGGATGGAGCCATGGATTCATTTATGTTTTAGTTTCATTTTATAGTTGTTATTTCTTTTCAAACAAGTGAGTTGTAATGGATAATAGTGTTTGCTTTCAGTTATTTATGACGCAATTTGCAACCACTGTATTTTGGTTGTGGTTGTTTTGGAAGATCCCAGACGTCTATTTCCCGAGTGTTCAGCTTGTTTTCATCTATGCGAATCTTTTATTACTCTGATATGACACAAGACTTACGTGAGATTTATGGTTTACTCAAAATCTCACGTGTCGAACGCCTGTGTCCGGTTAAGGACTCGTATCCGGGAACATGGGCGTTACAAATCGCTTTGTTATGAAATAACGGTTATATGTATATATATATATATATATATATATATATATATATATATATATATATATATATATATATATATATATATACAGAGACGGACGCAAGATCTTGGGGTAAGAAATTTGAGGCGATAAATTTTTAAAGCGCAAATAAAAATTTAAGAAGAGGCAAACGATACGCTTTATACATATATTAGAGTAATTTTTTCCGGATCAAGGGGGGCTTGGTTGAATCTAGCTCCGCCACTGTATGTATATATATATATATATGTATGTATATATATATATATATATATATATATATAGCTATTTCTTCAACAAACTGCCATCTAATATATAGCCATTTCTTCTACAAACTGCCATCTTATATTTTTGGTTTTTGCGAGCAATCTAATTAAAAACCTTACACAAATCGCTATCATTCATCCACTACAATACCCAACAAAAAAAAAAAAACACCTTATTCATTATACATATAAATAGGCTTAGGGAGATGATACTTTGGACTTACCAAATAGGTTTGTCCATGCTCAAACTAGTATTTAACCTTGTGGATTGATTTAGAGCATTCTTTCTTGAATAATCACTTTGTTTCCGTCAAAGTATCGCATGGTCTCCATCATAATATTCATTAGCTTCTTTGCTTTGTTTTGATTTTCAACAAAGAATTCCTTGGCTTCCATTGTATGTAGGTGTGTTATTTTATCTCTCATCCTATAGTTTTTCTATGTTTTTGTTCACAACTAATGTCCTTCCCCGGTTTTGTGCATTATTAAAAACCTAGAATTTCTTCCTCCAAATCGTAGTGCATATGTGGCTTGTAGTTTATTTAGTTATTTTGGGCACAACAGACACCAGAGAGGATGTGTAATCCTCTTTGGTTGATTTCCAACTTAGGATGCAATTTGAAAGTTTAGACATGAAATAATGTAAAATAATCTAAACTAAGAAATAAATTGAAGTTAAAAAAATATTTGGTCTCAAATATTTTAATGAAAACTCTGTCATTTAAATTGATCATGCTTTTCTTTTCAAATTCCATTAATGCAGCAAAAACAGACCAATTAACCAAATTCCAAGGCTAAGTCCATTCACTTAAATAACTATCCTCCTGATCAGGATTCAAAGATTCCTCTAGCAGACTTAAAGACCTATTATTACGACCAAACCCTTGATCACTTCAACAACAACTACAACCCCAAAGCTTTACTTAAATTTTGACAACGATACGTAGTTATTGACAAATTCTGGGGTGGGAATACTTCTGCAGCACCGATTTTTGCTTGTTTAGGGGCTGAGTCATCGTTTTACGGGGCTTGGGATTCCTTTGGATTTCTTACGGATACTGCCCCTTTTTTTAAGCCACTTCTTGTTTACATTGAGGTAATTAGCGCAATCTTTCGGATTTTTATTTTATTTTTAAAGCAAGCTATTTATAATCATTTTTATTTTAATTTTATGATAATTGCAGCACCGATTCTATGGAAAATCTGTGCCCAATGGATCAATGGATGTTACTGGAGGTTATTTCAACTCAGCACAAGCATTGGCAGGTGCTATTAGACGTTAAAGAAAAGTATTCAGCTCACAAATCTCCAATCACTGTCTGTTAAAGTGATATAAGAAATATAGTAGCGCCTTCCTTAACAGCTATAGCTTTTAGGAGAAATGGTAAGCGCTTGATCTTTAACATGGTATCGGAGCCAGAGGTCTCGAGTTCGAACCTAGCTATAACATTATTATTTCCCACATTTATATTGTGCACGTGATGCATGTGTTGGGCCTCTTTGTTATTGGAGCCTAGTTTGCTCATTTTGCCTAATTGGCTTAGCGCTATATGGCCCACACACTTGAGGGGGAGTGTTAAAGTGATATAAGAAATATAGTAGCGCCTTCCTTAACATCTATAGCTTTTAGGAGAAATGGTAAGCGCTTGATCTTTAACACTGTCATTTAAATTGATATACGGTGTAGATAATCGTTGTGTCAGACTTTATGACACAACGGTTTGTCTTGTAGATCATTACAATGTTCCATTTCGATTGCTAAGTGTATGCTTGTCAATTTTCTTTGTAGAAGATGAAGCTTATTATAAACATACTATAGCTATTATGTATCGCCGTTGGTAGCAACCTCAACCGAACCATGAAGAAGGTAATTATATTAACCAACTAAATTTTGTTTGATGTTTTTAGCGGAACTTTAATGGTAAATTTTTTGGTTGCTATAGTGAGACGTTGAAAGAGATCGCCGAAGGATTAGCAAAAAGCGGATGGGATTTCAACATTGATCCTTGCGGCGGAGAAGGCAACTAACATAATACAATGCATGTTAGCAAAATTATTCACTAACATCCACTAATTAACTGACCCGCTATTTTTTTTCTAATATTGATCCTAGACTCTTAATCATGCATTGGTTTTTTAAATTAATACTTATAAACTTATAATACGATGTGCGCTTTCTCGATCTCTCGAGAGCGTGTCTCGGAATTCCTACAAAGAACCCCGGCCGAGCGGGAGGTGTGCATGTAGCGGGCGGGCGGAGTGCGGGCGGAGGGCGGGCGGAGGGCTTGCGGCATACAGACGGGGGGCAGTGGGTGGCATACCTGCATGCATCCGTGTGCATTTATTTTAATGCGGATATAACTACATGCATACGTACACACACATATAACAACCACAACATTTTGTTGGGTGTAAAAATTAATGAAAACCGTAAAAGGTAGAGGAAATAAAGAAGTAGGAGCCTTTTTCATATTCGAGTTGTGTACAACCTTCCTTTTAAAGGAATAAACGGATAAAATGATGAGTTTAAATCAAAAAATAAAATGTATAATGTTTATTTTTATCCTAAAATTTGAACAAAACCTAAATTCCCAAATTCATAAGATCAAGATCGGGCCGAAGGTTGAGGCACGCTTTGTTGGGAAACATGAGAAGCGAGCTTTGGGCAAGGATTTGGTGAAAGTGTCTGATACTTGGGCCTTTGTGGGGATGTATCCGGTGACGAGACGGCCAAGGGCCACTTGTTCGCATAAGAAGTGGTAATCCAGTTGATATGCTTACTTCGAGCGTGAAAAACGGGATTGATGGTGTTGGATATATTTTAAGTTTTAGTGATGAGTTCCAGACTAGCTGTTATAGAGCAAAGGCAAAAAGATGTCTAGATTAAATGTATAGGCTTATTAGAGTTTGATCTTTGTATAGGTTTGATCAAACAAGCACTGTAAAAGGTCAGCTGACTATCATCACCAGACTGTCTAGTCGAGAAAGTACCTTAGTCAGTAGACTAGTTTAGGAACCCGCCGAAGACTGAAGGTTGAGGCGTCAAACTCAGTTATTGAAGGCTAAGGGATCAAACTTAGTGTTTAAAGTCAAGGATATGGAATCAAAATTTAGGGAAGTCTATGATGACCTAAATTGATTACATATACCTTGTGTACAAGGTCAAATCTCCATAATTTAAGTGGTGATTGGAACTTAGTTATGTTCAAATTGGTGTAATCTAACTTCACAGTTAAAAGTTTGATAAAAGATAAATCAAATGAAGTGTTTTATAAACACAAAGAAACTTGAGACGGTGACTAACAAGCATCTCAAAGATTTACATACACAGAATCCATGAATGTATATTTCGATTTAATCAAAGGTTACATCGAAGATTACAAGGATAAGGACGGATAACAGGTCTTGATTCAGTCAACAAATCAATGGCTAAGATTAAAGGGACGTTGGAAAGATTCAGAGCTTTATCAAATGGATACAAGTCAAAGGGTGGATAGTCTGAAAATCACAAAAAGTAAATCGACAAAGCGATTGTCGATTTATGTCTGAGGACATAATGCAAGTCAAGATGGGGACAAATCTGAAATGGCTGTGTTTGAATTTCAAACATAAGTCACAAGGATTCTCACCTATAAATAGAAGACCCCTAATACAGAAACAAGTGATGAATTTTGAAGAAAAACAACAATCAATCTTGAGCTATCAGATTCTTATCAAGAAATCATCCTGCTGACGTTACTGAACTTAAAGCTACTGATCTAGTAAATTCTTCAAGTGTAACCTACTACCAAGTTACATCAAGTATACACACTTGAAGATTCTAAGCTGCTGATCATTTCATCCTGATCAAGCTGCTGAAAGCTGAATCACTTACTTGATTCAAACTTTCTTTTACAAGAAGCCTGCTGAAGATAGTGAAGCATCTTTGGGTGTCAATGACTATTGTTTGTGGTGGAACTGGTGAAGAGACAATCCTACCCTTCAAGGACCAGTGGAATACTTTGGAGCATCAATCCTACATGTTTCAAGTGTTCAGTTTGTGAAGCCATAGTTATTGGTGAAGGACGGACAACTTAGGGATTTTTGTGGCTGCAACCTCAAAGATCTCTAGTGAATTACCTCCAACATCACATGACAAGAGTGGACTGACAGGATTACACACCTGGAACGACTATAAAATTGCCTACTTACTTTCTGCATTTACTTTCTGCATTTAGTATATTAAGCACATCAACCCACTGAAACTAGCAACTGAATCACACACTTACACTACTGAGTATCTAATACTTGGTATCATACTTTAACAACAAGTAATAAGGCTTAATTTGAATATATTCATTTGCAACATTCAAGAAAATCAACGATCAAATAGACTACTCAAATTGTCGCCAGACTCTCGAGTGGTCGGCAGACTCTTGAGTAGTCGCCGAGAGCTCACCGAACTTACAGAGTTTGTTAAATCCAAAAGTTTTAAGTGTGAACACAGATTTGAAAGCTTTCTTCTTCATCTTTTTCATCTCTAATGGCGGACAAGGATGATATTCATATTGGAACGAGCCAAAGTGTCAGAGGGTTTGTTGTTGATGCTAATAAAACTGAGTTGGCTATCAATATTGGTCGAAGAATCAGAAGATATGAAGGATTGGAAGATGTTCAAAATCTTAGATTGGACAGCATCTCCTACATGAATGTTGCAAATTTTTGGAGAAACATTGTGATAAAAGATAATAGAGAGGCATTTACTACCACAGTTAATGGCCAGGAGATTGAAATTTCCTCAAACCTGTTGAGGGAAGTGTTTGGTTTTGGACCTGGTAATGATGCTCCAACCAGTCCTGAAGATATGGGGTTGCCAAGATTAGAGTTTGTTGATAAAATAAAGACCAACAATGCTATAAAATCATCACTGAGCATCAATGAGAAGCATATCAGGATGGAGTATAATCTGCTGAGTAAGATTATCGCCAAGAACATTTTGGGATTCAGTGGAAGTCTTGTCACTTTGTCAGGACCCAAGATTGACTTGTTGATCATCATATGCATGAGTATGAAGTTTGATTGGGCTGGATTCTTTTTCCAATATATGAAGAAAGTGATAACAGAGGAAAGAGAAGGGACAAGAAAGTCCAAATCACTGCCTTTGGGTTTGATGATTCAGGCCCTGCTGACTTATTTGAGGGTTGCTGATGTTGCACCGGAAAAGATCAACAAGTCAAGATACAAAAAGGAGATCAGTTATCTCATCCCTGTATTCGATGATGATGAATAACTGGACATTGAAAGAACAGAAAGTGACAATGATGGAGATGATGATGCTGGTGGTGAGCAGGTTAAACAAGTTGCTAAATCTGCTGCACCTAAGAAAGTTACTGAGAAGAGAAAGACTGTTGACACTAGAAAGATAAATGAAATGCTAAAGCCTAAGAAAACAAGGAGGCAATCAGTTGAGACTGCTGAGTCTACTGAAGGTCTAGTTGATGTTGAAGGTACTGACCCTACTGATGTTGTAAAGAAGAAGCCTGCTGCTGAAATCTTGAAAGAGCAACAAAAGAAAGATAAAAGAAAGATAAAAGAAAGAGGAAAGTGTTGGAAAGGTGTCCTAAACCCAATCGGGTTGGACCGGATCCGACCGGGTCGGGTCATTTACAGTCTATTTAGTTCATGTAATAACTTTATTATGATTAATAAAAGCACTTATGTTATTATATATATTGTTTGTCTTCATAATATTTGTTGTATATATATAGTAACGTCCCTAGTATCAATCTGTGATAGAGAAACCATGATAGTGATTATGGTTGATGAGATCTCTAATCACTATAACAAGGTTGGTACTTAAATGTCTCTAGTCTTACATATTATCAAATGGGACATTGATAGTATAATCGGACTAGCACGTATTGGATGTCTTCTATCTTTTAGAAGGTAGGGATAGATCTCGTCTATCGAAGTGTAGAGACACTTGGACTGTACGTGGACGTGTATTAGAGAATGCGACGTTAGACTGACCCACTTACATTAAGTGTCACACTATGTGGCGGTTGTGTGATTATCCTTTGACCGAGTCTTCATGGCATCACGGTGTGGATTGTCATGCTTTGACATTATTGAGATTTCTCCTAACCACGGGCGATCATGCGGTAGTGATTGAGTATGATATTGAAGCATCGCGGAGTATACATGATTGGTCGTCCGGGAATCGCGTATCCTATGATTGGGATCGAATATCCGAAATGGCCTTCTTATAAGGAATGTCTAGCTCTCGAGAATCTTTGCAAAGTGGGAGTAAATGTGTTATTCCGAGAGAGCATGATATCCAGATTATAAGATACGATCGTCAATGTATTGACACTTTCGAGATACGATCGTATGGATATTGTTACAAATGATAGGATTGTAAGTTACACGGTAATCGCTTCACATGAAAGGTAGTAGTCATTGCTTTTGACTCTTCCGATAATTGGGGGTCACGGTGTGTTTGTTTAGGGTCAAATTGTATGATTTTTAACAATATATTTTCTATCAATTTCCCCCATATATGGATGTTTTCCATAGAAATCGAGCGTTATATTGAAATATTGAGTAAATGATGTTTTTAAGAGTTAAATTGCAAAACGTAATTAATTATGTGCTTAAATGATGATTTTATATTATTTTGGAATTATGTTACGCTTTGGTATGTTTGATCCTCTTGTAGATATATTTTCGATCTAAAAGATGATTAAAAGATGATAAGGTTCGGATTTTGAGCATTATTATATCAACTCAAGTCATAATTACTAAAATGTATAAGTAGTAGTTATCTATCTATCCATATATTTATATATATCTTCAAAGGAATAAAAATATTCTTGGGACCCCAAATATTCCTTTTGTCTTTTGTTTGTCTCTTTTGTTTTTCTTTCTCTCGTTTCCTTTGATGTATATATATATATATATATATATATATATATATATATATATATATATATATCTATATACCTATATATGTATGTATATATATGTATACATATATCTTATCTTCATTAAAAGCTGTTGTTGTCGTAAATACTCGTGGTTCGCTTTTTTATGTTCGGAAAAAAAGATAAGATTTACTTGTGGAAACGGGCGAAGACTGGATCACGAGACGAGTTTTGCTTAATCGAAAGCTAAGAGGAGACAAAGAGAATATTTTGGAGACAAAAGGAATATTTGGTGAAGAAGACATGTTTTGGAGTCCTAAAAGATGGATTTTGAGGAAGAGAAGAAGATGCCACGAGTTTACGAGATCAACGGATCAATATTTTCCAACGCACTTCTACCGTAAATCTGTTTTTCGATGGAAATTTGACCCGACTTAGAGGCATTTTCAGGGGACGAGGTCTTGATGAAAGTTGTAGATACTAAAATGAGCTTTCCAACGCATTTTGAATCACGTCAATCGGAGGTCTACAACTCAAGTTATGATTTTTTTTCCCGAACAGCTCAATTATGGACGAGTTGGATTTAATTCCCTCAAAATATTGCATGTTACTTGCAATGATTCCTCCCCAACAAACTTTGGTGACTCACCACCCCTACCCACCATCTCCTACCCACCATATCCCAACAAACTCCAAGCCTAACTCCTAGCCTCCCTCAAATGACACCTCCCTTATACACCTCCCTTATATAATATCTCTCATGGAGAGAACAAAAAAACAACATAAGACATTACACATATTCTTGAGAGAGCAGCCGCACTTTGAGCTTGAAGGCCGGTCACCCGAGCCTTGTGCTCGGGTGATCCGAGGTTAGATTAGGTTATTTCTTTTGTTTTTCGTTTCTTCTATGATGAATAAGGCTAAAGCAACCATGATCGAGCTATGTGAAGCTTTTTCAAAATGCAACTTTTATTTCTTTTCATGGATGATCTTGTAAGTTTTGTTTTGAATTGTTTCTTTTCTATGTTTATACGTATCTTGCATTTAAATCGAGAGATGATTGCATGATTTGATACTACCGTATGACGGAAGTCGGTGTAGTTTAGATCACCATAGGAAAGATTAGATTTTTAATCTATACATAACGGAAGTTCGTAGGTTAAATATCTAGATTTACTGAGAGGATCACAATTTGATTAATTCGACACAAGATTATCTTAGAATTGAATCGAGGGATATCACCGTTACCGGAAAGATAGGATTTTTCATGTGTTTATTTCATTAGGTTGTTCTTGTTTTCTTTCATGTTTTGTATGCTTTATGTTAATCGAATTTAGATAACGGAAGTTAATAGATTCGTTAGATTGCCGTGAGAGAGATTAGCAATTATTATTCCAACACACGGAAGTTGAGGGATAATGTTGTTAAGATTAGGATTAAATCCATATCTTTGCTTCGTATAGATATTAGTTAAGACCGAGAGGTAAACTAATTAATGGCGTGATAAATCGAAAGAGGAAACGCTTTTTATATAAGATAATAATCCAAGATAGCTTATGAGTGAATGTATGTTTATCTTATTTCTTCCGGTGGGGTGATGGCTGTTGGGATAAGTTGATCATTGTTTTGTTCATGTTTGTTCAGCGCTAGTTAGTTTTACTGTTTTTTCTAGATGTAGTTTTATTTATGTTTGTCCGCAACTACCTTTCCTGGCTTTGGGTGACAATCCTCATGTCGATTTATTTTTTTGTTTTAGTTTTCGAGTTAGAAGAGTTAATCGAACTAGATTTAACAGCCCGATTCTCTGTGGGATCGACCTCGTACTCCGAACGCACTACCTACGATTGACCCGATCCAATGTCGGTTAAAAAGTGAGTTTTGCATTAGGTTTTCGAGTTTTATAAATTTTATTTTGATAGTAGCAAAAACGCTTATCAAAAGTGGCGCCGTTGCCGGGGAATTGGTGTTTTGTTGAATCTACTTGAGTTAATTCTTGATTTTGTTACAATTTCTTCGTGTTCAATAAAAGTAGCGTGAATTAAATTGAGAGTTTTATTTTTGCCATGTTTCGATGACCGTTGGGTTAAGAAGGTGCAAAAGTTTTTACTCAATTTATGAAACGTGAATTATATGTTTGTTTTGCTAATCTAACCCCGTGTGCTATAATTCATCTGTGGTTCTTTGTATATGTGATTTGTATGATCGATCGCTATGAGTTGATAATCTTTGGAGCTATTTGGGGTGTGCTGTATTTTTCCCTCACTGCTTACGTGCAAATTCGATGCTTGGACGAAAGCGTTCAAGGTAAGTGAACGCCCGTCCAGTTCATAATCTGCAGGGGAACGAGCGTCTGGTTTGTTGAACGCCCGTCCAGTGCTGAAATTCCATCTGAACGCCCGTTTGGACTTTGAACGCACGTCCAGGTTCTAGATTTCTCTTGACTTGATTTTTAATGCTTTATTTGATATGGATACTTTAATTTGAGCTTCTGTGGCTAATTATAATTGTTTTTACGTAGATGTTCTGAACTTGCATATTCATATCTTTCCATCTACGAATCCATGTTAAATAATTGATTTACTTTATTATACTTGATTCATCTATGCATGTTATAGCTAATGTCGGTTCTCGTATGCTATAACTGGTCTTATTGTTAATTAGTAGCTAATGTCGGTTTCCGTATGCTACATACCGCTGTGATGAATCTTGTGAGCTTTGAGACTTATGTGCTTCCTTGTTATTTTTATAACTCATTTGGGTAGTTACTGTCGGTTTTCCGTATGCTACGTCTTTGGCCATATGAGTTATATCTGTTTAGTATAGCTAACCTGTTGGTTTTCCATAATCTATCACTTTTTATGAGTCTTAAGGCGCGCGTCACATGCGCATGTAATGAACAAAGACTGCATCGTTTATCGTAACCTGTCATTATTTGGTAGACGTTTATTATATACATGTCATGTTGCTAATGAGTGGGCTAGTTTTCTTGCTTTTATTTTCTTTTATTTTTGCATATCATTTAGATGCATATCATTTAGTAACATGTCATCTAGTTGCATTGTTTTTCTATTTTTCTTTTATTTTTCTTGGCGTAGTTAATCGCCGGTTTTCGTAATACTACCTCGTTTTTATTTTGTTTTTACGCACGGGCCGTAGTCACCGTAGAGTTGTCAAGGGTCAACTTGCTCACTGAGCCTGTCGCTGAATTTATTTTTATTTATTTTATTTTTAGGATTGCATGTCATGTAGGCTGCATTATAGTATACTTTCATGTAGTTGCACCTAGCCTACTATTTTGTAATGTTCCATGTATATGTCCATCCTTATATGAGCTTAATCAAAAAAAAATCTCGACTTCTTTTCCATGTGTTTTACATGTATAACCCTTTGTTCCCGAGATGTTTCTGTTTTTCAAGTGGTGCAGTACCATTCATCATTGCTTTTGTCAAGCAACTTTGGAAGTCGTTCTTTGGAAAAGGACTCCATATGACATCACCATTGTTGTCCTCTTGACCACTCTTCGAATCAATAACAAATCAGCTAAGTCCCTAAATTTTTATTTACTGTACAACTTGAGGATAAGTTGCAATCTAAGTGTGGGGAGGGAATGATGGTATGTATCTACACTCATTTGCTTTATTCTATGCGAAAAATGAGCTAAATTTTAAAAAATTTTTGTTTTGTCCCGAGTGAGCATTGCATGTCTTTATTTGAGTTTTATATCATTGAGGCGTTATTTTGCATATTTAGTAAATTTAGTTGTTTCACCCAACACTATTTTTCACATGCCATAGTGAATGATGAGCTATAAAATATACCCTTTTTGGATTAGTGATTTTTGATTTTCTTATAAGTCGTGTACTTAGTGCTAACGTATATATCGTGAGATTTATAATAGTTTATGTTTAGATCCAGTAGTATGATATAACGTGAATATCCGAAGGTTTGAATGTGATAAGTGAAACGTAACTAAAGTCTTTGAAAAAAATAATAATGAATAAATTGTTTACTTGAGGTGTTATGCTCAAAGTGGTCATTAGAAAAAAATAATTTTTACCACCGCTAGCCGTAAATCATAAGTAATCACATAAATAAATGGGTGTGTCGAAAGCTAGTCGATGATTGGAGTGAGGTAGGGCATTATCACGAAATGTCCTATACCACTATGATGACTAAAAGCTCACGGCAGCTTAGAAGAAGCTACCCTATGATTTGAGTAAGGTAGGGTGTTATCCCGAAACATCCTATTCTACTATGACGGAAAGAGCTCATTCTAATGTGCGTATAAAAGTGAAAAAAAAATAATTAAAGACTTGGTTATCGTTAATCTTATACCTAGTATAAACTAAAATATATCTTTGTAGGGATTATCCTCTGAGTATGTCGAAAAGGTTCTAGATGTATTCTATCATATTTTTCAGATATGTCACGTTTTGTAGGGTACATCTTGTAAGTGTCATTTGTCTCTAGTTGAAGGGGTATTAGCTAGTTTTGCTTGAATCAATTTCAAGTGTGGATTTAGTGGAAATTTATTATGGCTATGCACACACACTTGGGCGAACCTCTAAACTATTGAATATGTTTTATATTTGCTAAAATGTTTATCTGTCTCGAGCTTGATTTTGTTTTGTTTTGCTCGACGACAAAAAAAGCTAAGTGTGGGGTATTGTTTAGGGTCAAATTGTATGATTTTTAACAATATATTTTCTATCAATTTCCCCATATATGGATGTTTTCCATAGAAATCGAAATATTATATTGAAATATTGAGTAAATGATGTTTTTAAGAGTTAAATTGCAAAACGTAATCTAATTATGTGCTTAAATGATGATTTTATATTATTTTGGAATTATGTTACGCTTTGGTATGTTTGATCCTCTTGTAGATACATATTTTCGATCTAAAAGATGATTAAAAGATGATAAGGTTCAGATTTTGAGCATTATTATATCAACTCAAGTCATAATTACTAAAATGTATAAGTAGTAGTTATCTATCTATCAATATATTTATATATATCTTCAAAGGAATAAAAATATTCCTTGGGACTTTGAAATATTCCTTTGTCTTTTGTTTGTCTCTTTTGTTTTTTCTTTCTCTCGTTTCCTTTGATGTATATATATATATATATATATATATATATATATATATATATATATATATATATATATATATCTATATACCTATATATGTATGTATATATATGTATACATATACTGTACTGTTAAAACTGTTGTTGTCAGAAATACTCGTGGTTCGTTTCTTTATGTTCAGGAAAAAAAGATAAGATTTACTGTGGAAACGGAACTGAAGACTGGATCACGAGACGAGAGTTTTGCCTAACTGAAGCTAAGAGAAGACAAAGAGAATATTTTGGAGACAAAAGGAATATTTGGTGAAGAAGACATGTTTTGGAGTCCTAAAAGATGGATTTTGAGGAAGAGAAGAAGATGCCACGAGTTTACGAGATCAACGGATCAATATTTTCCAACGCACTTCTACCGTAACCTGTTTTTCGATGGAAATTTGACCCGATTTAGAGGCATTTTCAGGGGACGAGGTCTTGATGAAAGTTGTAGATACTAAAATGAGCTTTCCAACGCATTTTGAATCACGTCAATCGGAGGTCTACAACTCAAGTTATGATTTTTTTTCCCGAACAGCTCAATTATGGACGAGTTGGATTTAATTCCCTCAAAATATTGCATGTTACTTGCAATGATTCCTCCCCAACAAACTTTGGTGACTCACCACGCCTACCCACCATCTCCTACCCACCATATCCCAACAAACTCCAAGCCTAGCTAACAAACTCCCAAACCTTCCCAACAAACTCCAAGCCTAACTCCTAGCCTCCCTCAAATGACACCTCCCTTATACACCTCCCTTATATAATATCTCTCATGGAGAGAACAAAAAAAAAAAACATAAGACATTACACATATTCTTGAGAGCAGCAGCCGCACTTTGGAGCTTGAAGGCGGGTCACCCGAGCCTTGTGCTCGGGTGATCCGAGGTTAGATTAGGTTATTTCTTTTGTTTTTCGTTTCTTCTATGATGAATAAGGCTAAGCGCAACCATGATCGAGCTATGTGAAGCTTTTTCCAAATTGCAACTTTTATTTCTTTTCATGGATGATCTTGTAAGTTTTGTTTTGAATTGTTTCTTTTCTATGTTTATACGTATCTTGCATTTAAATCGAGAGATGATTGCATGATTTGATACTACCGTATGACGGAAGTCGGTGTAGTTTAGATCACCATAGGAAAGATTAGATTTTTAATCTATACATAACGGAAGTTCGTAGGTTAAATATCTAGATTTACGAGAGGATCACAATTTGATTAATTCGACACAAGATTATCTTAGAATTGAATCGAGGGATATCACCGTTACCGGAAAGATAGGATTTTTCATGTGTTTATTTCATTAGGTTGTTCTTGTTTTCTTTCATGTTTTGTATGCTTTATGTTAATCGAATTTAGATAACGGAAGTTAATAGATTCGTTAGATTGCCGTGAGAGAGATTAGCAATTATTATTCCAACACACGGAAGTTGAGGGATAATGTTGTTAAGATTAGGATTAAATCCATATCTTTGCTTCATTATAGATATTAGTTAAGACCGAGAGGTAAACTAATTAATGGCGTGATAAATCGAAAGAGGAAACGCTTCTTTATATAAGATAATAATCCAAGATAGCTTATGAGTGAATGTATGTTTATCTTATTTCTTCCGGTGGGGTGATGGTTGTTGGGATAAGTTGATCATTGTTTTGTTCATGTTTGTTCAAATAGCTAGTTAGTTTTAATGTTTTTCTAGATGTAGTTTTATTTATGTTTGTCATAACTACCTTTCCTGGCTTTGGGTGACAATCCTGTCAGCTTTATTTTTTTGTTTTAGTTTTGAGTTAGAAGAGTTAATCGAACTAGATTTAACAGCCCGATTCTCTGTGGGATCGACCTCGTACTCCGAACGCACTACCTACGATTGACCCGATCCAATGTCGGTTAAAAAGTGAGTTTTGCATTAGGTTTTGAGTTTTATAAATTTTATTTTGATAGTAGCAAAAAACGCTTATCAGTGTTGCTAGACGCTATCCCGTGATCGTTAGGTATGAAGGGCATTTTAGTAAATTGCACTTTGTGTCTACGGCCAACATATTCGGAAGCCTATCGGGTCACACACATATGAACATCGAGTCGGATTAAAATGCGGTTATAGTTGATAACCAAATAAGGAAAGTTTATCTCTAGACTATAAATATTATAGTGGTAAATTAATATGGTGGTATTTATTTATTATGAATAAATAAAATACAAGATATTAATTATATATAAATTAGATTAATTAAAGAATGTTCCGGAAGTCAATTTGTTGACTAATGGGGCGCCACTTTTGAGTGTATGAGATACACTTGGATTGTGCACTTTAATTAATAAATATTGCCATAATATTAATATAGGATATTAATTGATTTTGCAAAAATATATTTATGGTAATAAGATAATTATAATCAATATATGATATTGACAAAATAAATTATGATAAAAGAGATAAATCAATCTAATTGATTTTCCTTATTTTATTAGAAAAAGGTTTTCTTCTCCTCCACACTAGTGTTGGGGCGCCACCTCCTCTATAAAAGGAAGTGGGTGTCAAGCTCTTTTGTACAACACAATTGCAAGAGTTCATAATTCTTGTGTAAAATAGAGAGCTCTCCATAGTGAGTTTGTGAGGAAGAAAAGGTCCGGTCTAGCGGCGGAGTTTTTCGATAGCAATCCAAGGAGGATTCCGGCGAGGGTTTCGTGTGGATTAGCGATAGAGGCCGGACGCGTGGGCGGCTTGCGCGATTGAACTACTCTCCGTTGGCGGTCAAAGCGACGATCTTGTAGATCATCTAAGGTATAACCGTCAAACTACTTAACGTGTTTATTGCATTAAACGAAGAACGATCTAGAAAAGGAAATCAAATTTTAAATTCTGCTGCGTTAAACTAGTGATTTCCTAACAGTGGTATCAGAGACAGACTTCGAGCTTAAGCAATAAGCATAATTTAATTGCGTAGTATTTAATCAATAGATGCAAGATTTAAATCACGAAACGTTGAAACAAAAAAAAAAAAAAAAATTAGGGTTCATGGGGGTCGGCCGACTGGCGGCGCCCCCCTCCCTCTGCGGCGGCGGCGGGTTGCCGTCCGTCGGCTCTCTCTTCCAATGGGGAGATCAACCTTTTTCGTTTTGTGATATTTTATTGTGCATAGATATCTCGTTTGTTTAGTTGTGTCATATGGCCAACCAATGGTTCAAATAGTTTGGACCATTTGGGAAACCATATGGCATGTTGGCCTTTCAAATTTTGATTTGGAATAGGCTGAGCCCTTTTCAAATATTTGATTTGGAATAGGCCTGGCCACTTCCAAAATTTTGATTTTGGAAAGTGGCTGAGCCTAAACTAAAACTATTTGGCCTTTCCAAATATTTGATTTGGAATAGGCTTAGGCTTAGCCCACTTCCAAAATTTTGATTTTGGAAAGTGGCGAGCCTGAGACTAAAATAATTTGGCCTTTCCAAATATTTGATTTGGAATAGGCTGAGCTTGTGCCACTTCCAAAATTTTGATTTTGGAAAGTGGGCGAGCTAAAGCTAAATTAGTTTTGGAAAGGAAACAAATAGGAGACTTTATAATTTTAATTTTATTTTGAATAGTTCAAATTTAATTAAAATTGAAATCGATTTAAAATTAAATGTTAATTTTAATTTTTCGTTAAGTCATATAATTAATTAAAAGTTATTTAATTATTTGACGTGATAAAATAAAAGACGCATGAGTAGTAGTAGTTTAAATTAGAATTTAATCTTTTCATAAGATAAAATTGTATGGATTAGATGTGTAGATATAATGTGATTATATGGACCAGATTGATCGTGGACTCGACCAATAGGATAGATGGGAATGTTTTTCTTTATGTTGGTTTTTTTGAAAAAAAATTTTTCCTAGGCCGTTATGAAGAACGTGACCTAGTTTACTTTTGCATTTATCCCATTCCTCTGAGCTCCCCGTGTGCGGCGGGTGTAATTATTTATTATGTAACAAGAATGGAGCAAGAAGTACAAGACCAAGGAGAGATAAAGAACCCATTGGCGTCTGCAATAAGGATCCTATTGGCGGTTGCGAGATACCCTTAGTTTGCGACCAGCGGTTTCGTCGATTTGTATTCAAACCGCACTCAGAAAAAAGTCCATGATCATACCGGTTATTTTATGCGCGGAATGTTGTGTATGTTTTACTTTATATGATATCGTAGTAATATGCACATAGTAGATGAGACCATAATTAAACCAAATTAATTAAGTGAATTAATTTAAAATTATTCCCACGCCAAAAATCGAGCCAAAATTGTCTCCCAATATTATAATGACGGTGAAGAGCCTTTGTTCGGATCAAGCGATCGACCACCGTCGGGAGTTGACCTACCACGGGTATATCGTTATTATTGAGATATGATCGTCACGAGATCTCATGAATATTGGGTTATGACTCGACTAAAGTCTTTCGGTGATTGGCCACCGTCAGGGCCGTCTGACTTTAGAGACACGGGGTTGACTATCACATAGGGATGTGAGACGTCAAAGAGTTGACTAGTCAGCCACTGGGAGTCGCATGCGATGCGACTGGTAGGAGTACCTACCTTCGAAATTGCCGAGATTGATCGACCACGATCGGGGATTAAGGCAACTAGATGGGTCCCGACCACTAAAGAATTAATTAAATTCTTGAAAGCCAATAGGAATAGTTGGCTAGTGGGAGTAAAACCTTATAAATTTCTTAGTGCAAATTTAGGTTTTTATACATGAGCTTTTACTTATTCTATCTTTATTTATTGTTGTAGAAAATGTCAAACAAATTGAACCTTCGTTTTATCATCGAAAACAAGCTTGACGAAACTAATTTTCTCGATTGGGAAAAAACCTCAAAATCGTTTTGAGGCACGAGAAGATTGGCTATGTCTTGGGCGAGGCCCTACCGGAAAAGCCCGCCGAGGGTTCGGCCGCAGATGTCGTCGAGAAGTACAACAAGCAATCGCTTGATACAAGCGATCGATGCTACATGTATCATGCTTGCTTCTATGACACTGAATCGCGAAACAAAGATGAGTCCATGGACGCCTACTCTATCATGGTCCACCTCAAGGAACTTTATGCTTCTCGGTCCCTTGCGAGAGGTGCGAGGTCTCGAAGGCCTGTTTAGTTGTAAGATGGCATCTGGGACTTCTTTGTGGGGTCACACGTGCTTAAAATGATCGGGTACATAGAGAGGCTTGGGAAGTCGGGCCACAAGTTGGAGCGAGTTGAGTATTGACTTGATTCTCGCAATCTCTACCGACTCATTCTCATGATTTGTGATGAACTATCACATGAACAAGATAGATTGCTACCTGTCCCGCTATTTTTTTTAATATTGATCCTTGATCTTTAATCATGCATTGATTTTTTAAATTAATACGTATAAACTTATAATACGATGTGCCGCTCTCGATCTCTGAGCTGTGCTCAGAATTCCTACAGCCACCCCTGACGAGCGGGAGGTGTGCATGTAGCGGGCGGGCGGAGGGCGGGTGGTGTGCGTGCGGCGTATAGACGGGCGGGTAGTGGTTAGCATACCTGCATGCATCCTTGTGCGTTTATTTTAATGCGGATATAACTACATACATACATACACACACATATAACAACCACAACATTTTGTTGGGTGTAAAAAATTAAAGAAAACTGTAAAAGGTAGAGAAAATAAAGAAGTAGGAGCCTTTTCATCGATTATTCGAGTTGTGTACAACCTTCCTTTTAAAGGGAATAAAGGGATAAAATGAATGAGTTTAATCTGATAAAATAAAACAGATAAATTTTATTTTTATCCTAAAATTTGAACAAAAACTAAATTCCCAAATTCAGAAGATAAGCAATCGAACTGCATCCCCTCTTAAAAACAAACCATGGTCTTTAACCAATCTTATCACTGGACAATGGAATTGAAATCACCCTTATCTCTATCAGTTTCTTCCTTATCACTCCTCAATTCAAATTCTTCCTTATCACTCCATTATAGAGCAGGGGGCCCAGACGTTGTTACGTTAATACCGTCCCTCAAACTGGGCCGAGTGTTGAGGCACAGTTTGTTGAGAAACATGACAAGCAGAGCTGTGGGCATGGATTTGGTGAAAGTGTCTGCTACTTGGGCCTTTGTGGGGATGTATCCAGTGACGAGACGGCCAAGGGCCACTTGTTCGCGTACGAATTGGTAATCCAGCTGATATGCTTACTTCGAGCGTGAAAAACGGGATTGATGGTCATATGAAGCGTGCTGAGGTTGTCACTGAACAAGATAGGAAGCCTAGTGTCTGAAATTTGCAAATCACGAGCAAGGTAAATAAGCCAAGTTAAATCTGCACCTGTATGTTCTAGGGCTCGGTATTCATTTTCTGTGCTGGAACGGGAAACATTGGATTGTTTTTTTAACACACCATGAGACAATGTTGGCACCTAAGTAAGTGCAGTAGCCTGTAGTAGACCGTCTGGTGATTGGGCATCCGACCCAGTCTGCATCTGAGTAGGCACTGAAGGGTAGTGTAGTGTCAGCAGTAAAGTGATGTCCAAGCTGGATAGTGCCTTTAACAAAACGAAGAACTCTCTTAGCCATTTTGTAGTTGTTAATGCGCAGCTTTTGTAGAAGGCCGAGACAGAGATAGTTCACACTATAGAAGATGTCAGGCCTTGTGAATATCAAGTACTGTAGGCCACCAATCAGACTTTGATAGGATGTGGGGCCTTCTAGCAGGGGAGATTCAGCAAAACCAGCTGGTTCTGTAGACAGAGGTATGGCCATTGGCTTGAAATCCATAAGATCTGCACTTTCAATTAATGTGAGAACATAGTGAGTCTGATACATATACAGTCGTGAAGATGTTTGAGTGATTTCCACACCACGGAAAAGTTGGAAGGTACCTAAATCCGTCATGGCAAATTAAACTCAGTATGGAGGAGATCAATAAACTTCATTAGTAGCTCTGGCTTGGTGCCAGTAAGTAACATATCATCCACAAACAATAGTAAAAAAAGTGAACCTTGTGTGGTGTGTAGGACAAACAGTGAGGGGTCTGCAAGACTACAGTAGAAGCCATATGTTAAAAGGAAGCTGCCAAACCTGTCAAACCATGCCCTAGGGGCTTGTTTGAGCCCATAGAGTGCTCTTTGTAGCATGCATACATGTGTGGGATGCTGAGAATCAGCCATACCAGGGCTTGGTCCATATAGATTTCTTCATTGACAAGACCATGGAGAAAAGCGTTTTTTACATCCAGTTGTCTAATTTGCCAACCCTGAACAAGAGCTGTGGCAATTACAAACCGGATGGTTCCTGGTCTTACCACTGGAGAGTAAGTTTCTAGGTAGTCTATGCTAAATCGTAGTGCATATGTGGCTCGTAGTTTATTTAGTTATTTTGGGCATAGCAGACGCGAGAGAGGCTGTGTAATCCCCTTTAGTGATTATAATTATTTAAGTTGATTTCCAACTTAGGATGCTATTTACATTATTTCCAGAAACGCTCCACGAGGAGGGTTAACATGCAACTCACAATAAATAGACGTAAATTCAAGGTGATATATATATACCCTTCTTTAATTGTTTTTTATGTAAAATTGTAGAAACTGAATTAATATAGGTCAATAGACTAATTAATATAGAAGCCTTATAAGATTCAGTGACAAGTGCATAAGGTTTGAACATGCAGTAACAACAAATGCATTAACACACACTCTAGAGTACCACTCTGCAGTCACATGTGAAAATGCAGTAACATTAATAGTTGCGTACCTACGTGTGCACAACCATGATGTCATAGCAGCTGCATAACATGTCCTAGAGTTGTACATTATTCACTAATTTATCGCTGAAATTTTGTTGACCGCAAGTTGTTGTTATTACTATTTTCTTTCTCCGGAAGTTTAGTAAATTTGGATCGGTTTAATGTCATGCATGATAGCCTCACAAAGTTTAACCTACATATTCTCACCCATATGCATTCACTAAAAATCAAGTTATCATGGTTGCAATTTGAAGTTTAGACATGAAATAATGTAAAATAATCTAAACTAAGAAATAAATTGAAGTTAAAAAAATATTTGGTCTCAAATATTTTAACGAAAACAATGTCGTTTAAATTGATCATGGTGTGAATCCATCATGATATACGATGCAGATAACCATAGTGTTAGTTGTTATGACACAATGGTTGTGCCCGTATCATTACAATGTTCCATTTCGTTTGCTAAGTGTATGCTTGTCAATTTTCTTTGTAGAAGATGAAGCTTATTATAAACATACTACATCTATTATGTATCGCTTCGTTGGTAGCAACCCAACTGAACCATGAAGAAGGTAATTATATTAACCAACTAAATTTTGTTTGATGTTTTTAGCTGAACTTTAATGGTATTTTTTTTTTTGGTTGCTATAGTGCAGACGATGAAAGAGATCGCCGAAGGATTAGCAAAAAGCGGCTGGGATTTCAACATTGATCCTTGCGGCGGAGAAGGCAACTAACATAATACAATGCATGTTAGCAAAACTATTCACTAACATCGACTAATTAACTGACCCGTTATTTTTTTTATTTTAAATATTGATCCTTGACCCGTAATCATGCATTGATTTTTTAAATTAATACTTATAAACTTATTATACAATCTGCTGTTCTCGATCTCTTAGCCGTGTCTCAGAATTCCTACAGCCACCCCTGACGAGCGGGAGGTGTGCATGCAGCGGGCGGGTGGAGGGCGGGTGGTGTGCATGCAGCGTACAGACAGGCGGGAAGTGGGTGGCATGTAATAGGCCTATCCCCGACCCTAGGGTCCACTGGGTCTAATAAGGGACAAGCCAAGATCCACCACCCAAACATTAAATCTCCTACGAAACCACTGAGGAAACTATTACTCTATTTAAACATCACCAAAACCAAAAGAATAGAACATCAATTAAATTTTTTTTTACATTGAAACAACTCAAAATTCAAAGAAACTAATACTGAAACTTGACAACTAAGCTGCCATGTCACCATTGAACTCTTCTTCAACTCCCTCTCCCAGAACAGCTTCCAAGGTTACTCCGTTTATCTCACCACTCTCGTGTCCTTCTTCCATACCTAAGAAAGTAATTTCACAAACGTGTGAGCTAAAAAATAGCCAGTGAGTTCCGGTGTGTGCCGTGAACTTTTATATACGAAAATAGTTGTACAAAACCGTTAAAATTACAACGGAAGGCCTTTTTCCTTACCCTGCGTATAATAGTAGTTAGTATAAGGCCAAAAATATGATATTTGCAAAATTTAAAGGTCAAGTAATTTCTTGAATTTAAGGCTACTAACTGCTTGACACCGACTTGGCTTAGTCGATGAGTCATTACCAACCCAACTCCATTTCTCTACAGCACTTCACAAGCAAGCAAGCTATTGCTTGACAACTCCGGCCGATTGTCAGGAAAAATGATTCGCACCTCCGCCCGATGAACATCCCAAAGGGCTTCACCAACCCCACCGCTTTCGAACCATGACATAGCCGTCGGCCCTAGCTTTCCAAATGGCGCACTTGGAACATCGGAAATTTCGGTACCATCACTCCGGGGTATGCCGATGAGCCAAGGTCAAAAGGCCCGAGACCGGTGACTAGCCGTTCTACGGTGCAATAACCCTAACTCAACTAGTCTCTAGAAAGTTCTACACCTGAAGTGCGGAAATTCCTATAAGTGTAAAACTCCAATTGCATACTTTTATTTGATATATATATATATATATATATATATACATATACATATATATATATATGAGTAAATGCAAATATAATTATGGGCATGCGTATGGAGGACGGCGGCATACGAGCGGCACTGACTGGCTCCATGTACAATGATATGGGTCAAATGACCCTCTAAATTATATATATATATATATATATATATATATATATATATATATATATATATATATATATATATATACACTTTTTAAAAAAATTATACACTAACGTCTACTAATTAGCTGACCCACTATTTTTTTTAGATATTGATCCTTAACCCGTAATCATGCATTGATTTTTTAAATTAATACTTATAAAATTGTAATATGAAGTGCCGCTCTCGATCTCTGACCCGTGTCTCAGAATTCCACTTGCCACCCTGACGAGCGGGCTTCGTGCGGAAGGTGTGCATGTAGTGTGCGGGCAGAGGGTGAGTGGTGTGCGTGCGGCGTACAGGAGGTCTGAAGGGGGAATATGGCGTATCGGCGGGTGGCGTGCGTGCATGCATCGCTGTGTTTATTTTAAAAGAAATATTTGTGCTACAACAAAATGTTAAGACTGTTCAAATGTGAAGACAAACAATAATAGCAGCTTTTAGACTGTCCACAGTGGTCCCTTTGACCATCTACTTGAAGAGACTTTCAAAGTAGAGTAGTGATAGTGTCACACCAAAATTATCGTAACATTGTGCACTCTACACTTTGAGACCATTGAATCATTGATTATGATGTCAGGCCTATTAAATCATGAGGAGTTGTTTATAAGGACAAAAAAAGGGAAAAATAGGAATCGTGACAGAATATATCATTGAAAAAATATCAAATGGGATGTCTAAATAAAGAGGACGAAAAAAAGGGAAAATGGGATGAAATAATTATCATCTTTCGACAATCATATCAAAAGACGTATTCGTTTTTGTAGTTGAATACGAAAGAATTTAAATAACAGTAGAATAAAGACATGTGTTTTTACTCAAAAAAATATTCAACTGTCCTCTTTGCATATTTTTATATTCAAATTTTACTTTTTAACAATAAACCCTTAATCATATGGCTCCTATAAAAATCATTGGCTTAAAAGTGTGTTGTGGCATTTGTTGTGCATTTTTTGTTCTGGCACAAACATTTCTCCTTAAGAAAGCCAAAGGGAAAAAAAAGTCTTTTCGATGTAGTGGAGGAGACGTTCAAAAGCAAAAGAAAATGCAATGATAACGGTGTAGACAGCAGCAAACAGGGACGTAACCAGGCCATGGCTAGGGGGTTCGCAGTCCACCGGATTTTTATTTTCGGTACATTAAAAATTCTTTATAAAATCAATCCAGCACAGTTAGTTGTATTAATCTCGCACACCCGACGTTATAAATATAATCCACTAGCCCATCAAAACAATAATTCCTAGTTCCATCCCTAAAAGAAATCAATCATGTCGATTTGTACTCTAAACCCATTTTCTCAACGTACTTACGGTCGCCGATCGAAAGAATCGGAGTAGTGTTTGCCAAACTACAATTCAAAAGAAAGTTAGTTTCTTTGTATCATTGTTTGGACTTGGGATATGCAAACATATATACACACTAAAATTTTACTTTAAATATCCGCGTGCATTTTTAGTGTCATCAACGTATTTGTAATATTCCGATTTTTGAGAAAAAGGCAGACGTGTTATTTTGCGAAAACGAAATATTATATCCTTAAACTTTTGGGGATTTTAAGTGTATTTATATATATGTGGCCGAAATATATATATAATTTGGGGGGAAAATCTGATTTTTAAGTAATAGGGAAAAATAATAAGAAATTATTATTTTTGGGATTTTCTATTTAAGAAAAATAAATCCATTAGTTCCCAAAATAAAAAAGAAATCAGAATTTTCTTCCTACGTTGAGAGAGACGGCGCAGAGAGCAAGTTTTAGGGCTGAGAGCTTTTCTTCCCGTTTCTAAGTCAAATCTTAACCATTTTCAAATCAGAGTAGAGCAACGGAATCGTCGTGAAGAGGGCGTCGTTTCAACCCCAAAAGTTGGAGTTTTTCCTAAGGTATGATTTTCGCCTAATGGTGTTTTTGGATGAGTTTTATGGATTAAAGCTCATGAATTCATGGAAAAGATTTTTTTCGAAACGTGTGATCGAACCTAATTTGGATTGAGATTGATCACTCAGGTTTTTGGTGAGAAAGTTTCGAGTTTGCTGCTGTTTTTCTCGGAGTTTGGAGTTGGATTGCTTGCTATCAAGTAAGAGGATCTTCCTATGGTTTAATTACGGTTTATTAGGGTTTATGTTAAGGTTTGATATGATTTTATGCTAGAAATCATACATTCATGTTGCTTAAGGATCAAGAGATGTTAAGGTTTTTAAAAGTCGTGTTTTTCTCGCTTTTCTCTGAGTATTTTGATGTTGTACATGTTTGGATTTGAGTACAGATCGTAAAATGTAAAGAAAAACGTGTTTAGGGAGTTTCAACGCTAAATGTGCGCAAATTGACTAGCAATGTGCACACATTGATGAGGTGAATCTTTGTTGTAGTTGGATTAGTCTGGAGTGTATGCACATTACCTTGGAATGTGCACACACCGCCGGGGGCTGAATGTCTTTTGTTCCCAATATCGCAGATTCCCCGGAATGTGCACACATTGCCCATGTTTTTGATAAATAAGTTGTTTTAAGCTATGGTATGAGTCTTAAATGTTGTTTCATGATCTAATAACATTAATTAAACATGAAAAAGCCTCGATTGATCTTCTGATGCGTTTAGTTCTGGCACCGAATGTATTCTACAAGGGAGTTAAAGTACGGGACCGTCGGAAGGGCATGAAAGGGCTTATGCTTTTATGAACTAGAGTTCATCAATGTTTGTGTAATTGTTAGGCCTTGTCCGTGTGTAGTGGTCTAGGAAAGAGAGAAAGTAGGTGTGAGGAAGCTTATTTGAAAACACTTAGGTGGCTAGTTAATACTTAATAACTTACATACGTGATATTAAAGAGATGAAACGTCACCTATTCTTGGTCAGGCACTGATTCATATCAGCGATGTGGTATGTTCATCAAGGTGAACAACACTACTAGCTCAAAAGGCTGAATGGTAGCAGAGGAAATTCATCGAACGTATACGCATACTGGGGAAACCCCGAAGCTATCAGATGCTATCCACAGTTAGTTAGCAAGTATATATTCAGGCTGATAAATGCCATGCGTAATGCCCCTGAATGCTGACGTAACCAAGATAATTTAAGCTAGAAACGTATAGTCATGACATGCTGATGGACATGGAGTGAACCCTAGATTGAGTCGGTCTCATAAAGATAATTTATTATTTTAAAACTTGTTTATAAACCTTAATTAATTTGTAGCTTCTACCTCTTATTGAGTACTTTGTACTTACCTCAAATGCCTTGTTTTTCTATGTGTTTTGGGGAGAGAAGATGAGCAGGTAGATCCGGAGTGCGAGGAGGACTTTGAAGATGACGTTTGAGGACGCCGAAGTCGAAGCATTTTTTTTTGGTTTCTTGATACTTTAGACTTGATGTTTTTGGGGAAACTTTATAGTCCCTTTTAGTTCTATTTTAGAGGTTTCGTACGCTTGGTTTTCGTTTGGTTTTCCAATGTAATAAATGCTACATTTTCTATCTTTAGATATTGAGTTTCTATTCATGTTTGGTTGAAAAACAATTATTACTGGTGAGGAATGCACCGAGTAGAAGTTGAATAGTGCAGTTTCAGTTGTTCAAGAATGGTTTGTCCCGTGAGATCCAAGTGGGAAGGTTGGGAAGTACACCAAGGAACATGGCTGAATGTTGAACAAGGTCTTAGAAGCTGAGACCTTCAAGGACAAGCTTTCAGTTGTTAATGGTGCTAAGAGGAACTCAAAATCAAGGAAGCGGGAAAGGCGGCCCAAGTCGGCCTGTTTGAGTTTTCATTGTGGATGCACAGTATGCAGAACCGGATGATAATGTTATCTCAGGTACGATAATATTAGGCAACCTAGCAGTTATGACCTTGTTTGATACTGGAGCGTCTAACATGTTTGTGTCGTCTAAGATAGCTAAGAAGTTGAATCTACCTTTGGAAACCTTAAGAAACACTTTGGATATAACTACACCACTAGGAAAGGTAACTAAGGTAACTAAGACGATGCCTCAAGTGGATGTTCAAGTAGGACCATATCGATGCAAGAGGGACTTTACAGTTTTGGACTTTTCGTATTTTGATGTAATTCTTGGAATAGATTGACGATCCGAGAACTATGTTCACATGGATTGTAGAGAAAAGAGAGTGGCATTTAAGGTACCAGGGAAATCATCTAAGACATATCAAGGTAATGTTTATAAGCCGAGTAAGAAGTGTCATCCGATCATTTCAGTAGTTAAGGCTATATGAGCGTTTGTCCAAAGGGATGTGAAGGCTACTTGTTATACGTAGAGGATGTGGATCAAGTGAAGCCTAAGTTAGAGGAAACCCCTATAGTAAAGGAATACCCTGAGGTGTTTCCGGAAGAGTTACCGGGAAACATGCCGGATAGAAAGATAGAAAGATAGAGTTTGAGATCAAGTTGGTACCAGGAGCGGCACCAGTTGCTAAGGCACCCTATATAATGACACCGGCTGAATTGAAAGAGTTGAAAGCTCAACTTAAGGATATGCTCGAGAGGAACATAATTCAGCCTAGTACTTTGCCTTAGGGAGCCCCTTATTTGTTCGTTAAAATGAAAGATGGTAGCATGAGGATGTGCATCGACTATAGAGCTTTGTATAATCTTAGCATCAAGAATAAGTATCCCTTACCAAGGATTGAAGATCTGTGTAATCAGTTACAAGGTAAGAGAGTGTTCTCTAAGATTGATCTTAGGTCCGGTTATCATCAGTTGAAGGTCAAGGTAGAGGATATACCTAAGACGGCTTTTCGTACCAGATATGGACATTATGAGTTCTTATTTATGCCCTTTGGACTCACTTATGCTCCATCTGCATTTATGGATTTGATGCAGTGGGTTTTCATGCCGTACTTGGATAAATTTGTGATAGTGTTCATAGATGACATCCTTGTATACTCGAAGGATGAGAAAGAACATGAGGAACACCTAAGGATAGTGTTGAACACATGAAAGGAGAACCAATTGTATGCTCAGTTCTCGAAGTGTGACTTTTGGTTGAATCAAGTTAGTTTCTTGGGTCATGTCTGATGGGAGTCAACTTTACGTGACTCCGGTGCATTAATCACCCCCGTTTACCACACTTTCAGCACAATTTTGGGTGAATTAGACCATTTTCGGGGTAATATCGTGAGCTTATGGCACGGGGAACGAATCCGTTACTTTGATGAATTCATACCCCTTTTTGTTGATATTAACCCCATTCCCGAGCACGTTTACCCTCCGGAATTGTTTGGATGTTGTGGTTGTTTATGATATTACAGGGTATTAGTGTCTTGAGGACCCGGAAGGTGATGATTTGTGGTGAAAAAGCATGATCGAGGCAAGACGAGGGCCAAAAAGGAAGAAAAGTGAAGACTGGGGAAACAGGGGTTCAAACGCGCGTTTGAACCCTCCAAACGCACGTTCCATACATTAAACGCGCGTTTGAGTCTCCCAACGCGCGTTCCAGAAGTTCAGATTTGATTCAGAGTTGAAGCCCTCTAAACGCACGTTTGGAAACCAGGCCAAACGCGCGTTCCAAGATCCTAAACGCGCGTTTGAACCTTCCCAAACGCGCGTTCCAGATGAAGAACAGTCAAGTCCCTGCCCAGAATTTATGTGTAACGCACGTTTCAGCCAAGCGAAACGCACGTTTGAAGATCCCAAACGCGCGTTCCAGCCCTTTAAACGCGCGTTTGGACCGATTTTGCAGCAGATTTTCCCTTCACCTATAAATACCCCCCTTAGACATTTTCTTGGATATCAAGCTTTTCTTAGCAAAACTCTACCCATTTATTGCTCGAATTTTGTAATAGCTTAGAATACTCTCTCTTAGTGTAAATCAACAACATCTTAGCTTAATCTTTCCATTTCTTAGCTTAGATTTTCATTCCAAACACTAAGAGACCACCTTTTAATTACTTCTTTATTTTGTACTTTTTGGATCTCAACTTGAATTTCTGCAATTTAATGGTATATTTCTCTTCTCTTTTACTTGTTATGGCTCTTATTTACTGTTTTATGCATGTTTTGATTAGTATAATGAGTAGCTAGACATATACATAGTCGAATCATGTGAAATTTGGTGAAATCACCCTTTGGGTGATGAACTTGGGAGTGGGTAGTGCTTTTTATTGTTATATCTTGCTTGTTTCATGTCTTAGAACTTGTTATAACGGATTTGGGCTAGATTGATCACCTAGGTCAAAATCACACACATCACTCTTGAGAGTTGTTCAGAGAGAGGGGTGTGGGAAAAGGGTTCTAGGATCGCATTCTAGTGCGAGGTTACTCGTTTTCAACGTTTAAACGGCTCTCGTGCATAACATGTCTTGTGAATGAATCTTTCTTAGGGAAGGTTAGTTGACTAGGCATAAGGTGTTGGGGAAGAGTTGTTCAGAACCTAGCACCGGGATTAGGAGTTCGTGCCCGTGAAATTGAATGTAAGAGTTCATCGTTATTGCACACTCCCGGTTTTGTCATTCCTTGGGGTGAAACTAGCTATTTTGATCATGGTTCGGCTATGTCTCTTTAACTATCTTTGAAAACCTAGTAGTTCAATCTTCTATCTCTCTTTTTATCTTTAGACTCGTAATTAGAATCACTTAGTGTCGTTGTAGTAAACAAGCACTTTAAAAAGATTGATCACCTAGACTAAGTAACACGTTCACTTTGGTACTTGCAAACACGATTCCTTTGGGTTCGACCTCGTACTCCTGTAGCTATTCTAGTAATCGACCCGGTACACTGCCGGTTAGAGAGTTAGTTTACCCACGGTTTCGAGTCTTTACAAATTGTTTTTCTTGGGTGGATTTTAGCTCAACCAAAATGGCGCCGTTGCCGGGGAAGTGTGTGCTATTTGTGATATCTTGTAAGTGAACCGAAGGCTTGGGCCTAGGTTTTATTTTACTGTTTTCGTGTTGTTTGCCTTTTTGTAGTGCATGACCCGGAGATATCAAACACCACTCGAACCTTACATAGACGGGATTGAAGCTTACGCAAGGCGTAGAAATAGTCAAAGAAGAAGAAGTCGTCAAGTAGAGGAGTCGATTCCGGTCTTAGAAGAGGATAGTTTGGGTGAGTTGGGAGAAGGATCCGACATGGCTCAAAACGGTGGACAAGGTTTGGAAGGAAATTTAGGGAATAATAATGGAGTCCCAGTTCCAAACCCGCCTCTCGTCAACAACAATGCACAAGGAGGTGGGAATGGACAAGGAAACAATGCGGTGAATGCGAATGGGCCTATTCCTCAAAATGTTCAACACGAGGCCCTAGGGAATCAAATGGATCCCGTTCTCATGCAACAGTTCAATGCATGGATGTTGAATCAGTTTCAACAAAATCAAAACCAAGCTCACAATCAAGGTGCAAATGCGATGCCAAATTGGTTCAACGGTCAACAAGAGCAAAACCAAGGTGGTTTGACTTGTAGAGATTTTGTGCTAGCTCCTACGGCAAACATGGGGCATAGTCCAATCCGAATGCCACCGGTGGCCGCCAACAACTTGGAATTGAATAGAAACATCATACATTTGTTGGGAGACAACGCTATATTCAAGGGAACCGCTCTAGAAAATCCTCACTTATTCATTGATCACTTTCTCCAAATAGTGAACTCGACAAAGATCAATGGAGTGAGTGATGAGGCGCTCAAACTTATGCTTTTCCCATTCGCCTTGAAAGAGCAAGCTAAGTGGTGGTATGATTCGTTACCTAATGACTCTTTACACACATGGGAAGAAATGGTTAAGACTTTTCTACTCAAATATTACCCCCCATCGAAGACCATGGATATGAAAGAAGCTATCATGTCATTCAATGCTTATGAAGGAGAAGAGCTACATGAGTCATGGGATCGGTTTAAGGCTTTGTTGAGGGAGTGCCCGGGACACGGATTGAGATCTTATGAGGTAGTTCATGCTTTCTTCCGGGGTTTAGACCAAGTTCATCAAAGTACCTTGCATGCTTCTTGCAACGGAGATATTATGAGTATGGTACCCGAAGTGGCTATGAACCAAATAGAGAAGATTTCTGAGACCTCGAGGCAATACATATCGTCGAGTAGAAAGGGGACAAGAAGCAAGAATCCCGGTTTGGTTGAAGTGAAAGAAGTAGAGGCAAATGATCAATATCATGCTCAAGTACAAGCGATGGAGCAACATTTAGGAAGATTGCAAAAGGAGAATGAGAGTGCTAAGCTTTGCCAAATTTGTAGTGGACCACACTCGGCAAAGGATTGTAGGATGACGACCAAAGCTCAAAATATGGCTTATCCTCAATCCTCAACTCATGGGCAACCTAGTACTCTATCTCAAGATAACATGAATGAGTTGGCTAAGCGGATGATGAGTATTTGCTCGATGGAGCAATGGAATACGGGGCCTCAATATCAAAATCAATCTCAAAGCCCATATCAAGGCCAAAATATGGGGGAGCAACAAGGTGGGCAACCGTATGAAGAATCCCAAGATGTGAACTATGTGGGACAAGGTCAAGGAGGGAATTATGGAAATCAAGGTGATGGTTCATGGAGGAATAACAACAATCAAGGTTGGAACCGGAACCAAAACCAAGGGTATAGACAAGGCCAAAATCAAAGCCAATCTTCACAAGGACAAGTCTATCAACCTCCACACCAAAGGCAACAACAAGGAGGGTATAATCAACAAGGTTCCAACAATTATCAAAACCCTCCTCCTTTGGCTCCTATACCTCAGAAGAGTTCAACCGATGTCATCTTGGAACAAATGAACAAAAACTTTGCAGAGATTAAGAAAGACATGGTTGAGATGAACTACAAACATGGGTCCGCCATCAAAAATCTTGAGACTCAATTTGGTCAAGTGGTGGAACATGTTCAGTTAAAGGGCGGTTTACCGAGTAACACCGAAAAAAATCCGAGAAGTGTAAACGCCATCTTAACTCGAAGTGGTAAAGTGTTGAGAACTAATGGAGAAAAGAAAGTCCTGTGGGAGGACAAGGCTAGAAAAGCACCTATTGAGACGGAAGCGGGAGCTATGGATGGTGATATAGATGGGATTGAGGACGAAGAAGATCATAGGGAATATGTCAAGAAGAAGGAAGTTGAAAGGGAAGAAGCTCAAGCTAGGGGAGATTATGTGGTTATCGATGTGAAAGAGGAGGAATCAACTCAAAGAGAAGGGAAAGAGCCAATGAAGGAGCCGTCTTCCCCACGCACCAAAGGTAAGAAATGTATGATCCCTCCTCCTTCTAAAGATTTTGATTTGAGTACCCTCCCTTATCCCCCTAAGAATCATAGACAAAGTTGCTTGAATAAGGCACAAACTCGATTCATTGAGATTTTACGAAAAATTGATTTGAACATTCCTTTTCTTGAAGCACTTGCAAACATGCCCTCGTATTGTAAATTTTTGAAAGAGTTACTAACTAAAAAGGGTAAGATGCAAGAAGTTGTGTGTCTTAATGAAGAGTGTTCCGCTATTTTTTATGGAAAGTCTAGGATTCCCCCGAAAGTTAGAGACAAGGTTAGTTTCACTATTCCGGTTACTATTGGTACAACTCATTTTCCTAGTGTCTTATGTGATTTGGGGGCTAGTGTAAGCCTAATTCCCCGTGCTATATATGAGAGTCTTGACCTAGGGGAGTTGGAGCCAACAGGGATGACCCTTCAAATGGCGGATAGGTCTATTAGGGAGCCTATGGGAGTGATAGAGGATGTCATAGTGAAAGTGGATAAGTTCGCCTTCCCGGTAGATTTTGTGGTGCTAGACATGGAGATGGACTCCAAAACACCTTTGTTGTTAGGACGTCCCTTTTTAAATACCGGGAGGACTTTGATAGATGTTGCGAGCGTTGAGATAATATTGAGAGTTGGAGATGAAAATGTCGCAGTCAATGTCTATAAAGCCATGAAACATCCCAAGGAGAACACCGAGGACTGTTTTTCTATTGATGCTATATATTCTTGCGTTTCGGAACATGTTGACATGCAGGAATATAAAGATAAATCCGAGGAATGCATGGGAGGAGTGAGTACGGAACATGATGAAGAAGAGGAGTCAGAAGAGGAAGCAAAAGAGCTCGAAGAGGCGGCTTTCGTGGGTGAAAGGTGGACCGAGAAGATTGATCTTGGGCTTGAAGGAGAGTTGGAGAAGCCATCAATTGAGGACCCACCAAAAGACTTGAAAATGAAGCCGTTTCCACCTCATTTGAAGTATGTTTTTCTTGAAAATGATGATTTACTCCCTTTGATTATTTCTTCTACACTAACGGCTTTGCACGAAAATGAGTTTGTGAAGATGCTTAAGAAGCATAAGCGTGCTTTTGGGTGGAAGATGTGCGATCTTAAGGGTATTAGTCCCACCATTTGCCAACACAAGATTATTTTGGAAGATGGAGCGAAGCCGGTAAGGCAACCCCAAAGAAGGCTCAATCCACACCTCCAAGAGGTTGTGAGGAAGGATGTGGTCACAATGTTGAAGCTAGGGATTATCTACGCCATCTCGGATAGCAAGTGGGTGAGTCCCACCCAAGTTGTGCCGAAGAAGGGAGGTATGACCGTGGAGATCAATGACAAAGGTGAGGAGGTGCCTAAGCGTTTGGTAAGTGGTCATAGAATTTGCATTGATTATCGCAAGCTAAATGACCAAACTCGTAAAGATCATTTCCCCCTTCCTTTTATTGATCAAATGTTGGAAAGATTGAGTGGCCATGCCTTTTATTGTTTTCTTGACGGGTTTAGTGGGTATTACCAAATACATGTGGCTTTAGAAGACCAAGAAAAGACTACCTACACTTGCCCCTATGGTACCTTTGCCTTCCGTAGGATGCCTTTTGGGTTGTGTAATGCACCCGCGACATTCCAACGGTGCATGGTTGCCATATTTGCGGATATGATTGAAAAGTTTTTAGAAGTCTTTATGGATGATTTTAGTGTGTTTGGTGATTCCTTTGAGGAATGTTTAGATAATCTTGAAAAGGTGTTGAGTAGATGTGAGGAGACGAATTTGGTGCTAAATTGGGAGAAGTGTCATTTGATGGTTACGGAAGGGATAGTCTTAGGGCATAAGATATCTAGCAAGGGTATAGAGGTAGACAAGGCTAAGGTAGAAGCGATAGCTAAGCTTCCTATGCCCACCAACCTAAAGACTCTTAGGGGTTTTCTAGGCCATGTGGGGTTCTATCGTAGGTTCATTAAGGATTTCTCGAAATTAGCCCGTCCTCTTACTCTTCTTCTTGGAAAAGACGTCCCGTTTGATTTCGACCAAGCTTGCATTGAAGCATTTTTGATGCTCAAGCAATTGCTTGTATCCGCTCCTATCTTAGTTGCCCCGAATTGGGATCAAGAATTTGAGCTCATGTGTGATGCGAGTGACACCGCGGTTGGTGCTGTCCTCAGTCAAAAGATCGACAAAATCTTCAAGCCCATTGCTTATGCAAGTCACACCTTGAATCCGGCCCAACAAAACTACACCACCACTGAAAAAGAGCTTTTAGCGGTCGTCTTTGCGTTTGATAAGTTTCGGTGTCATCTCGTAGGTTCTCGGGTAGTTGTCCACACGGATCATGCCGCTTTGCGTTATCTCTTTTCCAAGCAAGATGCCAAGCCCCGCCTCTTGAGGTGGATCTTGCTCTTGCAAGAGTTTGATCTGGAGATCCGTGATAGGAAGGGTTGTGAGAATGTCGTAGCCGACCACCTAAGTCGTATGAAGCTTAGTGAGGAGTTGATTAAGGCACAAAGTGAGATAAATGACTCTTTCCCTCACGAGCAACTATATGCACTTGACACCCTTCTTCCGGTTAAGAAAGGCAACTTTCTAAAAGTCGGTAAGGAAGGTAGTCCTTGGTTCGCCCCTTTTGTCAACTACCACGAGTGCGGTTTTGTAGATCCCGACCTTGACTCGAACCAAAGGCGTAAATTCCTTAGTGAGGTGGGTAAGTATGTGTGGGAAGATCCTTGTTTATATAGGGTGTGTTCGGATGGCATTTTGAGGAGGTGCATCCCAGAAAGTGAAATTTTGAGTGCTCTTTCGTTTTGTCACGACAAAGAGGCCGGAGGCCATTTCTCAGGGCAAAGAACCGCTTTGAAAATATTGCAAAGTGGGCTATATTGGCCCACTCTATTTCGAGACGCACTTGCCTATGTGAAATCTTGCGACGCTTGTCAAAGGTCCGGTCGTATATCTAGAAGGAGTGAGATGCCTCAGAAACCGATCATAGTGTGTGAGATTTTTGACGTGTGGGGCATTGATTTCATGGGCCCCTATCCTTCTTCGTGTGGTAACAAGTACATCCTAGTCGCATGTGATTATGTGTCCAAATAGGTCGAAGCCTTAGCCTCACCCACCAATGATAGGAATGTTGTTATCCGGTTTCTTAGGAAGAACATCTTTTGTCGGTTTGGGGTGCCTCGTGCTATAATCAGTGATAACGGAAGCCATTTTGCCAACAAGCCGTTTGATAAACTTTTAGAGAAGTATGGAGTGAAACACAAGCTAGGTACCGCTTACCATCCCCAAACGAGTGGTCAAGTTGAAGTCACGAATAGGGGTATTAAGCGTATCTTAGTGAGGACGGTAGACACGAATGTCAAGAGTTGGTCTTTAAAGTTAGATGATGCTTTGTGGGCCCATAGGACAGCCTTTAAGACACCCCTAGGCATGTCACCTTATATGATAGTCTATGGTAAATCTTGTCATCTTCCCATAGAGATCGAACACAAGGCTTATTGGGCCATCAAAATGCTAAACCTCGATGATACCTTAATTGGTGAGAAGCGTATGGCCCAATTGAATGAACTAGATGAGTTCCGCCTTTGTGCTTATGACCTTTCCACGAAGTATAAAGAAAAGACTAAGTTACTCCATGATAAGTTGATTAAACCCCGTGTTTTAAATGAGGGTGACGAAGTCCTATTCTACAATACTCGTTTGCATCTTTTCCAAGGGAAATTGAAGTCTAGGTGGTCCGGTCCCTATGTTGTGTCGAAAGTCTATCCGTCCGGTGCTATCGAAATCACCCATTCTAAGTTCGGCACGTTTACCACCAATGGCTTGCGGTTGAAAAGGTATGAGTGATTGCCCTACGATGAAGCGCTAGAAATAGTGCATCTTGAAGACCCCGTACCTTGTGACGAATCTTGTAAGTCTTGTCACGGACTTTAAACCTTGACTCGTATAATTCTGAATCCATCTTTCCATCTTTCTACCCTTTCTCGCCTTGTGCCAATGGTATAATTTTGAAAAAGTTGGCACCATATAATCCATCTTGTCGAGCCAACGACGTAAAACAAAGGCGCTTGGGGGAGGCAACCCACCATTTCGTAGTTTGTTGAGTTAGTTTGGTGTTTCGAGTGGTCTCGGGGCGATTAGAATCGAGTGTGGGGTAGAAATCTTGAGTTTTCCTAGTTTCTGGTCCAAACGCCCATTTACCCCTTTTCAAACGTGCGTTTACAGCTTTTTCCTCCCAAACGCGCGTTTAGACCCTTTTCAAACGCGCGTTTGGAGCCTCAACTCTCTAAATTTGAATCATCTCCCCAAACGCACGTTTCACACTTCAAACGCGCGTTTGAACTTGCGAAACGCGCGTTCCACCTCTTTCAAACGTGCGTTTGGACCCTTCTCCTTTAAATATCCACCACCGCAAACCGGCGTTTCACAAACGGATTTTCTCAACCCTAGCAGCGTTTGGCGGCCGCATTCACCACTTTCACTCGAAATCCTTCGTTTCTCAACCGATTTTGGTGATTTAAAGCCCAATCAACACCTCTCAACCTCTTCTTTTGATTTCAACAAGCCATTCCAACAACAAATCCTCCAAATCCTCGATTCGAACTCCACTTTTGGCGGTTTTTCACCAAAGTCGAATTTAGCCAATTTCGACGTTTCGAGGCTCGTTCTTCGCTCCAAATCATTCTCATCGTATCATTTAAGCATAGAACAGGTATATTTCGGCTTTATGTTTAAGTTTCAGTTAGGGTTAGTTTTTGGCCTATTTTGGTTCAACACCCATTTCTCGTTATTTATTGTTTATTGATGATTATATCCTGTTTTTGTTTGTTTTGTTTGTTTTGTTGATCGATGGTGAATGGTGTGGCTTTTGTGGGGTGTTACGTTGTGGATGGTTGGTTTTTTTTTGAAATCCCGGTTGGACGATAACCGGGTCGGTTTTGATTGTAACTTGGTTGCTTGGGGTTGTTTGGTTGGTGTTCATAGAATGAGGGAAGCTAAACGTAAGGAAACCGAGGGTAAAGGTAAGGGGAAGCAACCAATGACTAGGCAAGCACCTAAAAAACAGAAAACCTTAGTTTCTCCTCGGGTGCCTACGGGTGGTATTCGAATTGGTGGTGGAGTTGAAAGTAGAAATCCTCGAGCCCTTAGGCCATTGGGACAGTTGAGAGATGAGATGTCTGATGAAGATTTTGAGCCGGATACCGAGGGGAGGAATACCAGTAGTGATAGTGTGGAGGCGACGGACTTTGAGAGCGATGTGCCCTTGGCACATTTGTAAGCCAAGAAGGCAACAACACCTGTTTCACCTCCTCCACAATCTACCCCTCCACAGAGTACCCCCGAGCAGAACCCTCCACTAGCCCCTCTTTCCGATGACCCTATCCCTTTTGAGCAGCGTTTTAACTCACCGGTTGCCTTCTCTAATTACAATGAGTACATCGCTGTCAAAAACATGTGCTATGAGAGGGGGCTAGACCTCAAAGCTGTGCCTCAAACCTTCATTGATGACTTGAGGAAGAGAGGGTGGAACAATCTGATTTATGAGCCAGAGGGGCATCCGAATCTGTCAATAGTCCGGGAATGGTATGCAAATTTCAGTGTGGCTAATCTGGAATCCGGGTTCATCAAAGTTAGAGGGGTTAATGTCCCATGGTCCGCCAAGGCGATAAATGATTATTACCGGATACCGGCTTTCCAGGGGTAGGACTATATCAGTTGGTTTGCGGCGAGGTCACATTGGGATACTACTGAAAATCTATATCCATTAGAGGAGATGAGGCTGGCCATAAATCCTGATTTACAGTGGGTTCCCAAAGGTAGCAATTTGAAAAGTCAGTTGGTGACGACGACTTGGCCGGATGATTGGAAAGTGAAAGCAAAGTTTTCTCAGAACCGTCTACTACCGAAGGACAACATAACGCACTTCCACATTAAGGATTTGCAATTGTTGTACGCTCTACACTATAATCTGAAGGTAGACGTCGGGAAAACCATCTTTGAGGAATTTAGAGAAAATCAAAAGGTTAAGCGTCGGATGATCATGTGCCCCTATCTTATCCATGGCTTGTGCAAGGGAGCGTTGGTAAAAGAGTATCCAGATGATCAGATTCTGAGGAAGAAGAATCTGCCTGTGGCACCGAAGCCGTTTAACGCCCGCTCCGCTTCCAGACCTCCTAGAACCACCCCTCGACCCATTCACACCGTCCTCCGCCCTACCACCACCACCTCCACCTCCCTCCCCATACCTCATCCTATCGTTTCCTCCACTACTACCACTACTATACCCCCACCTCCTCCCTCTACTACTGGACCTTCCACCACACCTACACCTCTACCTTCTACATCAACCGGGAGGCCGTGGCTTAGTGAGAGACATGGGCTTCTGATTGCGCACAAACAGAGAGACTGGATGGATAGTCTGAGGGTGACACTGAACGGAATCGTGGAGAATCAGCAGGTATTGGCTCAGGAGAGGCAGCTTGAGCTTCCTGAATTGAATCTAGATATTGTACCGTTTCAGTATACCCCGGAGATCGAGGTAGATTTGTAGAGGGTCGTAGAGGAGTCATTTGTTGAGGGGCCGGACGAGGGGTTTGATGATATTGATTTGGATGATTTAGTGGGCATAGATAGGGCTGGGACAGATGCAGCTGGGACGGAAGCAGTGAGGACAGGTGTTGCAGGACCTACACAGACCGAGAGTGCAGCTGCTGTGGTTGCACCAACATCAGGCACACCAGATTCCACTACTGACGTACAGGGACATGGAGCAGACTAGCATGTTTTCTCATGCGATTCTTATTGTATTTACTTACTAGTCGGCCTCTTTTATACTTTGACATCTCACTTACTTTTGACGTTCTTTCATCATACTTTGGACACACTTCACTTTTTCATGCACGTACACTTATTTTTGAGCCCATGAGGCCTGCTTGACCGTGTATGTTTTCCTTTTTCATTGACTGATACTGTGGGATGACGAGGATGTTATTAGTGGCTTATATCTAATGCATGGATGTTCTGTAATTATTTGATTCGATTGTATCCTTCCATTGCATATCCCGTATTTCACCCCCTCATTCTGCTTTGACCCCGTCACTGTGGCTTAGACTCGTTGTTTTATGTACCCGCTTACCCTATTGCTTGCTTTTTAGCACGCGGATTATGTCCCGTGCATGCGCTGTCTTTGTTTTTGTTGATCTCGCTTTAGGTTACGGGATGGATTCACACGAGGTTATCATGAGTTTCGAGTCACGGTTGCACCTTTCTGCCGGGTATTTTGGTCAAACAGCTAAGTCTTTTACGTTTCTTATCTCTCACACACTGAGGACAGTGTTTCGTTTAAGTGTGGGGTGGGGGACTTAGCCGTTTTATTGTTCTTATTGTTGAATGTGCATTATGTATGGTATACTTAGCCTATGATCGGGCTTGAGTCAATTTTTGGGTGATTTTAAAATTTTTTCAAAGGTTCCCGACACTGTGTTGTTTGTGCTACGTCTTTATTCGAGTGGTGGCCACCTTAGTAGGGCCCCGAACGTGTGCACTTCGGTTTGATATTATCTTGAGAATAGAGTTTATTAATTTCACGTGAAGCTACACTTTGTGCACAATTTGATTACTACCACCTCTCATGTCACTGGTCTCGAGACGAAATAGGAAGGTTACCTAAGTAGGACACGGGATGACGGTCATGGGGTCTCTTTGACCCTACCAAAGCCAAATAAGCCTTATCCCGAACATTAGACCTTCGTAGCCCCTCTCAGCCTTGATAGAATGGTCTGACCACCATTCGTTTTATATCCGTTTTGTTACGTAGTCAGAAACCTACCCTGAGCTTAATTTTTGGTCACACTCCCTTCATTTACACCTTACGAGTGGACTTGATCTTTTGTTAGGCCACACCTGCCAAGGCAAGTGTGGGGTGGGGGAAATGATGTTTTGACGGGTCGGTGTTTTCTTGTTTGGAGCTATAAGGAGAAGAGGAGCTCGTTTGGGCTTAGTGTTTGGTTTTGACCCAAAAAGAAAAGAAAAATCTGTGAAAATTCATTCTTTTCTTTCAAAAAAAAAGAGAACTCAATCAATCAAAGTTCAAATTAAATTAGAAAGTTCTCAAAGAATAAAAGTTTGGTGTATAGAAATAAAAGGTTGGAATCAAAGTGATGAGCTCAAGAGTTATAGTTATGATGATTAAGGGTTGGGATAGTGAGATAGGTGCTAATGTATTCGACCTCGCCTTATGAGACTTGAAACATAGTTGAATTAGGCAATGAGTTCGGGTATGCTAGTATCCTATGGTTCCCAAAGTGTTTAAATTAATCAAAGAGGAGTTTGGATGGTTTGTTTGATAGAGGTGAAGTGGTACACTTGTTGATTAGGTTCACTCGTACTTCTTTTTCTCTAGTTACCAAAGTATCCTTTTCGATTAACCGAAATCACCCTAGCCTAACGTTATAACCCTTCAAGTCCTACCCGATTGTGTCCGAACTTAGTGACCTTGATTAGTGGAGAGGAAAGTGGTATGAGATGGTTGGTAGACTTTTGGTCGGGATTCAAGCCCCGACAATCATTTTGAACACTTGGATGTAGCTCGGCACCACACATATTCTATTCTTTTGATAATGTTGTACCGGTGTGTGTATGTTCGTGTGTCTTACTTCGTGGTTACCTCAAGGGTGTGGATAGTAGCACCTACGTCACAAGGTTGAATCCCTTGGTTCGTTTTAAAACGCCTAGTTTACTCGAGGGCGAGCAAAGGCTCAATGTGGGGTGGTTGATGGGAGTCAACTTTACGTGACTCCGGTGCATTAATCACCCCCGTTTACCACACTTTCAGCACAATTTTGGGTGCATTAGACCATTTTCGGGGTAATATCGTGAGCTTATGGCACGGGGAACGAATCCGTTACTTTGATGAATTCATACCCCTTTTTGTTGATATTAACCCCATTCCCGAGCACGTTTACCCTCCGGAATTGTTTGGATGTTGTGGTTGTTTATGATATTGAAGGGTATTAGTGTCTTGAGGACCCGGAAGGTGACGATTTGTGGTGAAAAAGCATGATCGAGGCAAGACGAGGGCCAAAAAGGAAGAAAAGTGAAGACTGGGGGAAACAGGGGTTCAAACGCGCGTTTGAACCCTCCAAACGCACGTTCCATACATTAAACGCGCGTTTGAGTCTCCCAACGCGCGTTCCAGAAGTTCAGATTTGATTCAGAGTTGAAGCCCTCTAAACGCACGTTTGGAAACCAGGCCAAACGCGCGTTCCAAGATCCTAAACGCGCGTTTGAACCTTCCCAAACGCGCGTTCGTATGAAGAAACGATCAAGTCCCCGCCTGCAATTTATATGTAACGCACGCTTTCAAAGCGAAACGCGACGTTTGAAGATCCCAAACGCGCTCCTTCCCTTTAAACGCGCGTTTGGACCGATTTTGCAGCAGATTTTCCCTTCACCTATAAATACCCCCCTTAGACATTTTCTTGGATATCAAGCTTTTCTTAGCAAAACTCTACCCATTTATTGCTCGAATTTTGTAATAGCTTAGAATACTCTCTCTTAGTGTAAATCAACAACATCTTAGCTTAATCTTTCCATTTCTTAGCTTAGATTTTCATTCCAAACACTAAGAGACCACCTTTTAATTACTTCTTTATTTTGTACTTTTTGGATCTCAACTCGAATTTCTGCAATTTAATGGTATATTTCTCTTCTCTTTTACTTGTTATGGCTCTTATTTACTGTTTTATGCATGTTTTGATTAGTATAATGAGTAGCTAGACATCTACATAGTCGAATCATGTGAAATTTGGTGAAATCACCCTTTGGGTGATGAACTTGGGAGTGGGTAGTGCTTTTTATTGTTATATCTTGCTTGTTTCATGTCTTAGAACTTGTTATAACGGATTTGGGCTAGATTGATCACCTAGGTCAAAATCACACACATCACTCTTGAGAGTTGTTCAAGAGAGAGGGTGTGGGAAAAGGGTTCTAGGATCGCATTCTAGTGCGAGGTTACTCGTTTTCAACGTTTAAACGGCTCTCGTGCATAACATGTCTTGTGAATGAATCTTTCTTAGGGAAGGTTAGTTGACTAGGCATAAGGTGTTGGGGAAGAGTTGTTCAGAACCTAGCACCGGGATTAGGAGTTCGTGCCCGTGAAATTGAATGTAAGAGTTCATCGTTATTGCACACTCCCGGTTTTGTCATTCCTTGGGGTGAAACTAGCTATTTTGATCATGGTTCGGCTATGTCTCTTTAACTATCTTTGAAAACCTAGTAGTTTAATCTTCTATCTCTCTTTTTATCTTTAGACTCGTAATTAGAATCACTTAGTGTCGTTGTAGTAAACAAGCACTTTAAAAAGATTGATCACCTAGACTAAGTAACACGTTCACTTTGGTACTTGCAAACACGATTCCTTTGGGTTCGACCTCGTACTCCTGTAGCTATTCTGGCAATCGACCCGTTACACTGCCGGTTAGAGAGGTAGTTTACCCACGGTTTCGAGTCTTTACAAATTGTTTTTCTTGGGTGGATTTTAGCTCAACCAATGTCATTTCTGGAGATGGCATTCAAGTTGATCAGGATAAGATTGAAGCAGTTGAGAAATGGTCCAGACCGACTACCGTTTCAGAAGTGATGAGCTTTTTGGGTTTGGCTGGCAATTATAGGAAGTTTGTACAAGACTTCCCAAAGATAGATACACCACTTACCCGGATCACTCAAAAGAATGTAAAGTTTGAGTGGACAAGTGAGTGTAAAGATGCTTTCCAGATGTTGAAGAAGAAGTTGACTACGGCCCCAGTTTTGACAGTTCCGGAGATCTTTGATAACTACGACGTTTACACCGATGCTTTGGGACAAGGTATAAGTTGTGTGCTGATGCAAGGAGGAAAAGTAATTGCTTATGCATTCAGACAGTTAAAGGTGCATGAGAAGAAGTATCCAACACATGATTTAGAGTTGGCAGCGGTAGTTTTTGCCTTGAGACTTGGAGGCACTACTTGTATGGAGTTAAGGCTTGGATCTTCACAGACCACGAGAGCTTAAAGTATTTCTTCACTCAGGAGAATCTGAATATAAGACAAAGGAGATGGTTAGAGATTGTAAAGGACTATGACCTGGATATTCAATACCATCCGGGTAAAGCAAATGTGGTTGTAGATGCCTTAAGTAGAAAACCAGTGTTTGCAGTCTCAAACGTTGAAGATGTGGAAGAAAGGTTAGATGGACTGAAAGTCCAGGGTTTTGATCAGATTGAGGATCGACATTTTGTGGCACCATTGTTTGCAAGATCCGAGTTGATGGATGATATTTGGGAAAAGCAAGATGAAGATCCACTGTTGGTTGATTTGAAGCGGGTTGCAAGGGAAAAGCCTACAGTGGGATATGTCTTAGATAAGAATGGGAACCTTTGGTACCAGGATTGTTTGTGTGTGCCTAATGTTAGCAAACTAAGGCAAAGAGTTATGGAGGAAGCACATTTATTTCTTTTGCGGTACATCTAGGAGCTACCAAAATGTATAGAGATTTGAAGGAAAAGTATTGGTGGCCTTCTATGAAAGTAGAGATAGCTAAGTTTGTAGCAGAGTGTGATATTTTCCAGAAAGTTAAAGCGGAACATAGAAGACCAGGAGGAATTCTTAAGCCATTGGACATCCCTGAATGGAAATGGGATAAGATCACGAAGGATTTTATCACCGGCTTACTGAAGACGAAGGGTGGGCATGATGTGAATTGGGTGATTGTGGATAGATTGACCAAATCTGCCCACTTTTTTCCAAAGAAAGTTGATTTGTCTTTGAAGAAGATAACGACACTATACTTGGACAATATAGTGAAGTTGCATGGAGTACCTATCTCGATAGTTTCGGATCCTGACAGTAGGTTTGTCAGACGATTCTGAAAAGTTTGCAAAGGGCTTTAGGTACAAAGTTAGATTTGAGTACGGCCTTCCATCCTCAAACAGATGGTCAGTCAAAAAGAACCATCCAAAGACTAGAAGATATGCTAAGAGCTTGTGTTTTTTAAGTAGGCGGATCATGTGATGATTACCTACCAGTAGCGGAGTTTTCCTACTACAACAGTTATCATGCAAGCATAGGCATGCCACTGTATGAATCTTTGTATGGGAGAAGATGTCGAACGCCGCTGTTTTGGGATGAAGTCTGGGAAAGAAAAGTCACCGGGCCGGAGCTGGTTGAACAAGCTAAAGAAAGAATTCAGTTGGTTAAGAAGAATCTGAAGGCAGCACAAGATAGAAAGAAAAGTTGGGCAGATGTTAGTAGAATACCTATTGAGTTTGATGTTGGTGAAAGAGTTTATCTACGAGCTTCACCAATGAAAGGGGTGAAATGTTTTGGACAAAAGGGAAAGAAAATTCCAAGGTATGTTGGACCGTTCGAGATTCTGGAAAGAGTTGGACCTTTGGCATATAAGCTTAAGTTACCGGAATCACTGTCAAGAGTCCATAATGTTTTCCACGTTTCGTTGTTGAAAAAGTGTTTGATGAAAAATGATGTAAACCACAGTTAATTTAGAAGTTCTCCAAGATAATCTTGCATACGATGAGAAACCGATCAAGATTTTAGACTGGAAGGAAAAGATGATCAAGAGACGGACGATCCCTTGGTTTTGGTGCAATGGAGTTCACTGAATGAAGTCACTTGGGAAGTTGAAGACGACATGATCAGTGAGTTTCCATATTTTATGGAAATACCAGGTATGTTCTAGTTTCGAGGATGAAACTCTCTTAAGGGGGAAGGAATGTAAGATTCAGATTTTTGGGAAATAGCAGACGTGTCATTTTGCGAAAACAAAATATTATATCCTTTACCTTTTGGGGATTTTAAGTGTATTTATATATATGTGGCCGAAAAATATATATAATTTGGGGGAAAATCTGATTTTTAAGTAATAAGGAAAAATAATAAAAATTATTATTCTTGGGATATTCTATTTAAGGAAAATAAATCCCATTAGTTCCCATAACCAAAAAGAAATCAGAATTTTCTTCCTACTTTGAGAGAGACGGCGCAGAGAGCAAGTTTTAGGGCTGAGAGCTTTTCTTCTAGTTTCTAAGTCAAATCTTAACCGTTTTCAGACCAGAGTAGAGCAACATAATCGACCTGAAGAGGGCGTCATTTCGACCCCAGAAAGTTGGAGTTTTTCCTAAGGTATGATTTTTGCCTAATGGTGTTCTTGGATGAGTTTTATGGATTAAAGATCATAAATTCTAAGAATAGATGTTTTTGAAACGTGTGATCAAACCTAATTTGGATTGAGATTGATCACTTAGGTTTTTGGTGAGAAAGTTTTGAGTTTGATGCAGTTTTTCTCGGAGTTTGGAGTTGGATTTCTTGCTATCAAGTACGAGGATATTCCTATGGATTAATTACGGTTTATGTTAAGGTTTGATATGGTTTTATGCCAGAAATCATACCATCAAGTTGCTTAAGGATCAAGAGATGTTAAGGTTTATAAAATTCATGTTTTTCTGCTATTTTTCTGAGTTTTTTGATGTCGAACATGTTTGGATTTGTGTAGAGATCGTAAAAGTGCAGAAAAACGTGTTTAAGGTGTACTGCGCTCAATGTGGGCACATTGACTAGCAATGTGCACACATTGCTGAGGCTGAATGCTGTTGTAGTTGGACGGATCCTGGAATGTGCACACACTGGCCGGGTTGAATGTCTTTTGTGCCCAATGTGCGCACATTCCTATGAAATGTGCACACATTGCCCCTATTTTTGATAAATAAGTTGTTCTAAGCTATGGTATAAGTCTTAAATGTTGTTTAATGATCTAATAAGATTAATTAAACATGAAATTAATTAAACATGAACAAGCCTCGATTGAGTTTCTGATGCATTTAGTTCCGGCACCGAATGTACTCTTCAAGGGCGTTGAAGTTTGGGACCGTCGGAAGGGCATGAAAGGGCTTGTGCTTTATGAACTAAAGTTCATCAATGTGTGTGTAATTGCAAGGCCTTGTATGTGTCTAGTGGTCTTGGAAAGAGAGAAGTAGGTGAGAGGGAGCTTATTGAAAACACTTAGGTGGCTAGTTAATACTTAATAACTTACATACGTGGTAGTAAAAAGATGAAACGTCACCTATTCATGGTCAGGCACCATTTCATATCGGCGATGTGGTACGTTCATATAGGTGAACAACGCTACTGGCTCAAAAGGCTGAATGGTAGCGGAGGAAATTCATCGAACATATACGCATACCGGGGAGACCCCGAGCTATCAGGTGCTATCCACCGTTAGTTAGCAAGTATATCTTCAGGCTGATAAACGCCATGCGTAGTGCCCTTGAATGCTAATGTAATGATGTCGTCGCGGGCCTTACGTCGATTTTACTAGAAAGAGTGCTAGGTCAATCGTAGTATAGCAAGTACGAATCAAGGTTGATCCCACAGAGACAATGCAACTTAAGCGTAAACAATTCTAATCTAATCAAGATTAGACATAAGTGTTAGGAACATTTTATTATGTTTTGATGATGGCCATACTAGCTGTTATAGCAAGCCTGAAATAAGTTAGAATTCTCTATATAAGTCTTTACTTAGAGTCTGACATGCTGTATAAGTTGAGTCAGACAAGTATTGTACTAGTTGGTAGGACGGCAAAGTAAAAACATACATTCGGCAGAGTGAAGCCAGCCAAGCACCAGCAGAGATACATTGAAGACATTATGGTCTGACTTATAACCAAGGAAGTCTGTGATGACCTTGGATAAGTCTAAGTTATACTTCAAGTGACGAAACTTAATATTCAAATATGGTGTACACTGATCTCACCCCAATCAAGGATCAGTGAAGTACAAAAGATTCTCCTTAAACTGAAGCAGAGAAAGAAACAGTGAATCGGCTGAGTAAACTAACTTTCGGCTGAGTGAAGACAAAACGGTGAAGGAAGATCTAAAACGGCTAAGTTCAGAAGGATCACTCAACCGTTCAGAAAATGGCGAAGTAACACTTACCAGATCAGATTTAATATATGTTGAGGATTCAGAAGATCATGCATTAAATGCACAATCAATAGTGGATCAATCAAGGACGGATTTTTTGCTATATGGTTGAAGGAAAAATCCGATCACTGAAATCAAGGGGAATGAAATTAAGGGGGAATCAAGAATAAAATCAAGGATTATTCCCTCATTAATATAGCCAACAGACGGAATTTCAAAATCAAGGTTATTCAAGGCTATAAAAATAGAAGGCAGCATGCACAAAGAAAGAAGATGATTGAAAATGAAAGATCAAGCAAATACTTTGTCAATTTGAAAAGCCTTCTCTCTGAACGTAAAAGGATACATCTAGTGATCAACTCAGACATCAGAACTACAAAGTCATATTCAGCACTGAGATTGATCAAGCAAGTTTGTGAATCACATTCACATCAAACCGAAGCAACTGAATCAGAGGCAATCTGAGAAGGAGTTGAGTCTTTGATAGCTGCTGAAGGATTTTGATCTCAGGGAGCAGCAATAGAGACTAAATCACTGAAGCTGTTGCAGTCAAGGAGTGATAGTCTTGTAGATTGTGAAGCTTGGGAAGCCAAGGACAATCATACTATTGTATCTGTGAAAACAATAGTGAATTCCTCCAATTATCACAGGAGAAGAGTGGATTAAAGGATTACACCACCCTGAACCATTATAAGCCTTGTGTCAATTTACTTTCTGCAATTTACTTTACAACATTTATTCAAATTGTCTAGATCATAACTTATATCTGTGATTGTCTAAACTGATTTGAAAACAACATAGTAAGAAGGGACTTATCCGCTGCTCAAAAGCTTTTAAGCATAAGAAAAGTTTTTGAAACTCCACTATAGTCATTCACCCCCTGACTATAGTTTCACCCTTCTCTGGGACCAACAATTGGTATCGGAGCAGTGTTCCTAGTATCAGAACCTGTTCAGATCTAATTTCTGGAAACAAGGAGATCACATATTTTCAAATCTGAGTTTTCTATTCATTCACATATAAACCTATTACTTGTGTTTATGGATTCATCAAACGTCATGTCAAAAGTACCTGTTTTTAATGTTAATAATTTTGATGAATATAAAATAAGAATGCTATCATATCTTGCAGCAATTCATGAGGAGATGCTGGACGTAATCAATGATGGACCAATCATGATCATGTTGGATCGATATAGGCGCAAACACACTCTAGAAGGGGGGGTTGAATAGAGTGTTGGTAATTTATACCACTTTTTCGAAATATGAATGTGACAAACAAGTTGGAGCAAATAAGTTCACACAATTACTAATTTGTTAAACCGGAAGCTTATTTAACAAAATTATACGATTGTGTAAATTATACCTAAGTGATCAAATATTGTACTACAAATGATATATGTTATCACAAAAGTTAAGAATGTCAATAAGAGAGCAGTCAACGAAAACAAAAAAATATATATAAGACCAAGATTATACTGAGTTCACAAATAAACAAAATTACAAACTTACAAAAGAGACCGATCGATTTAAACACAAGAATATTAGATCACTCAAGCACATGCTCGACAAAACAATGTCGAGATGAATTTTAGTGATGATAAACACAAATATCTTTGAAGTTTATCGAAGACTTAAATGCACCCTCGACTACAAGTGTTTCAAAGTGAGCACACAAGAAAGGACCAGACTAGGTGATCAATCGGTTTAAAGATCGAATCGAGAGTTGGATCCGAGTTATAACTCGATCATTTGTCAAGGTCAGTATTGAGACTGATCACAAATAATCAGCGTGTCCTAATCGTGGCCCAAGGTAAAATCTCAAAATAAAACCTATTACAAGGTGTTTAATTGAAAGTTCAGATTTCTCAACAGATTCTGAGCAGCCTGAGATTCAGCAAATAAGCACAAGAGGGGGCAGACCTGAGGTGTAAATCACAAGGATATACACACTCTAAAATTCCCAATGATTTGGGAAAAGAAAGACTAGACAGAGCCAAGTGATGCACTGATTCAAACTTGCAAGGAGTCGAGTATCGATCAGAATGCCTTATTCTCAAGGTGTGTGTGCACTTACACAAAGTCTGAGATCCTGATATTCGATGTACAAAGAAGATGAGTCTTGTGACAAAACTTGTACAGACTTTACTTTGAAGAAAGGACAAACACTCAATCTGAACAATAGGAATACACAAGGTCGATTGATACTCAAAATATGAGCTACAGGCCAAAATCCTCTCAGGGCCTTTTTGCTAGTTCAAGCTTTCAAGTATCAATTTCTGATCTCAGAAACCGACTTATTCAGGTTCAGAATTTGACAGACTCAATTACAGATACTACACAAGTATGGCTAATTGAGACACACAACAAGAACAGAGATACTGCAAGACTTAATATGAATTCTGAATGACACAAGATCGAGAGATGGCTTGAAGTCAATGTCCAATCGCCAGATTCTCACTTAGGCAATCTTCAGACTTAGGTCCTTCAAAGTCAATGATCTTATCACAGGGGTGCTTCAAATCAAACAAGCAGACCGCAAAACAGTTTAAACAAAAGCAAAGTTTAAAGGGTGTTTTCTGAATTGATTTACCTCTTTTAAAAAGACACAATGCAGACAAACAGAGGAGTTGATCCTGTGTCCTGTGTATAGCTTTGCCAGTCCTCAAGCTATACACACTCCAGCAAGAATCCAACTGATTCACTATCACTTCAGGCAAGTGATAAGGAATCCAGACCACAAACTTCTTCTTGCAAAAATGACTTAGAGAAATTTTGAAAAGGAGAAAATGTAGTATTTGCTTAAGTTGTAAAAACTGATTCTGAAACGTTCAGAGGAGGTAGCTATTTATAGGATTCAGAAGGAGGGTTAAAACAGATTTTAAAAACTCGGTTTGGTTTAAAAATATTGACAGACACACTAAAACTAACCAAACATAGACCATACTGGTTTAAAAAAAAGTTTTGGGCATCATTGGGCCACTTTGCCTCGATAGTGATTCAAAATCATAGGGTAAGGGCCCTCATTTGAATCAGACAGGACCAGAAAAGGGTACAAAAGAAACAGTTAGAGAATACCAGCACGTGTGTACACAATCTGTAACCATAAACACAATATTTTCTTCATAAGGTGAACACGTGGGCAAAACATCTCTGAGTCTTCATACCAGCTTGACTGGTTCAAGGCCTTTAATGAGTCGGATTTGCATAGGAGCCTTTCACAGTAAAAAAAAAATTGACTTAGGGTTAATCTCAGAATCTAGAGAATCACCCCCTTTACGACTCGTAGCAGTCACTGGAACGAAGGCAACCTTCACAAAACACAATAGCACAAAATCAGGGCAGAATCGAGTTCAAATCAGTGTAATAACAGAGGGATATTAACATAGAGAAGGAAAGATACGACCTTTAATAGCGATTCACAGAGAGATTCTTCAAACCTTCCAAGAGTGAAGTCTTTCACGTGGTGGCTTAAGGAAGTGGTGAATCCTTCTCATATAATAAAGAGTTGATTCTATGAAAATCGAATCTCGCACAAGACAACGGTGTTAATTGAAAAGATTTTCCATTCAAACCTTCCAAGAATACAGAAACTCTCAAGGGATTTACGCACATGGTGGTTTTAAATCGAATGAGAAATCATGGCCGAATCACATATGGCGCATGTGATTGAGTCGATAAAGAAGAGAGAAGGATATCTGAGAAGATCCGGGATTTGAGGCAAAGCAATTAAGAGAAGATATGGGAAATCGAAGCGGAGCATTGAAGAAGATACAGAGAATCGCCTCTCATTAGAGAAGAAGAAGAAGACAACGGCCGAAGTGAAATAAGGGTTGGGGGAAAAAAAGGTTCTAGGGTTATGTTAAAAACAAAAGGGCCGGACACTTAGGTTAAAAGAAAATCGGGCCACACAAGTGAAAGAGAAGGAGGTGGGCGGATACACAATCAAAAGAAATTGGATTATGTATCAATTTAAAAAAATTGATTTTAATTATTTGATTAATTATTAATTTATAAAATAATTTTATAAATTAAATTAATAATTAATCAAATAATTATAGATCTAAGTAAGCCTGCAAAAAAAAAGATTAAACACAAGAGTTTGCCATATGATGTAAGTTTTATCTTCATGGCGGTTAGTGACAATGGTATTTTAGTAAAAACCACATTTAGGGACATTTTTGGAAATTAATCAAACTTACTTGCAACTGGGGCTCATAACTCAACAGATCATGACTGTGGTATCCACAGGAGCAGATCAAGGAAAGGAGATAGATAAACCTAAGAAAGATTGGACCAAGGATGACAGGAGAAGAGCAAATCTAGACTTTGTTGCAAAAGACATGATTTTGAAGACACTAGATAGCAACATGTTCATGAGAATCAAAGACCGCAAAACAGCAAAGGAGATGTGGGACAAGCTAGCATTGATAAATGAAGGATCTGAAGCAGTTAAAGAAAACAAGTTATCTGTTGCAAAACAGAAATTTGAAAATTTCAAAATGAAGACTGGTGAATCCATTGATCAAATGGACAACAGATTCTCAAGCATCGTCAGTGAACTGCAACAGCTTGGACACACATACCCCCAGAAAGAAGTATGCTTGAAGATCTTGAGAGGACTACCTGAAAGATGGAAGATCATAACATCAGTAATCAGAGGAACAACAAATCTTGCAAGCACCGACACTCTGACACTAATGTCCCAATTAAAAGCTCATGAATTCGAATTGAATGGTGAAGATGGTACTCCGGCAGAGACACAAAAAATCACTGCACTGGTTGCACCCCAGCAAAGTAACTTTGCCGATTGTATCAGCAAAGAGACACATGAACTTAAAGAACATGTAGCTTTATTAGTTAAACGTTTTGACAGGTTTAGCAAAAAGAAGCCATTCAAAGGAAACTCATCATCAAACAAGAGGTCAAGCTCAAACAAAGACATGAAGAAGAAAGATGATGAATACAGATGCTTCAACTGCAACAAGAAAGGCCACTTCAAGGCTAATTTCCAAAGAAAATGATAAAGGCGACAAGAAGAAGTACAAGGCATCCGAAAAGAGAAAAGGCAAAATGGCACTCAAGGTGAATCCAAAGAAGTGAAAAGAATGAAGAATCATCGATAATGATTCGGATGAGCGATGATGAAGAAGGCATTCGAGAAAATGAAAACGCATGCCTATGTCTCATGACCAAAGAATTAAGTGAAGATGAAGGTGACAGCTCAGACATTGTTTTATGTCTAATGACCAAAGAATCAAATGAAACTGAGGTAACATCTAGCTCTCACTCTTCATCCAATGCATCCACATCTGACACTGCACAATCTTCTGATCTCCCATTAGATACAGCAGACCTAGTCCAAAATCTCATGACTAAATTTGATGAAATTGAAATGAATCATGAAATTCTGGAGAAGGAATGCAAGGATCTAAGAAAGGAAAACAAAAGATTAAAGAAAGAACTGGATAAGGGAAAAGCTGAACTAACTAGTAAGGAGACCCACTTAAATGATCAACAAACAGCAGATGATCATACATCTGTTATTGACCGATCAGTTAAGAAAATCTCCTCACCAGTTAAGGAAAACACTGCGCACCACTAAATGCACCACTTACAAACCCTCAAAAGGTTTGGATCCAGATCCGGTCTTGGCTACAACAATCAGGATGAGAGTAGAAACAATGGTCAACACAATCCTAAATTCATGTCCAATCATGGACCAAAATTTAGAAAGGGACAGACCATAGTTCCAACCAATCATCCTGCACCCGTGAAGTCAAAACCTAGTGTAGTGAAACAATGAGACCAAATCCTCATTCCAATAACCAAAAACAAAAACCTTCTAAAAGGTAAAGGTAGACTTTATCCTTCAGAGGATGATTGGAATGTTGCACCTCCAAAATACAAGAATAAACCATTCCATAATATGCATCATGTGCTTAAGAAAAATCAATCTAGATATGTTCCTAGACACAAGAAGCAAGAAAGGTTTCCTACTGCATATTGGAAAGTGAAGAAGGATGCACATGCACCAAAAGGTAGAGAAAAGTATCAGAATATCTTCAGTAAAAATATTAGAAGCTATTCTGCCATGCCTTATACATATGAAGTTGATGACTTCAATTATCCAAAAGAAGAACTTTTGGATATACACTTGGTATGGGAGGCATGATGATCATATGTATGGACCCAAACAGTGTTGGGTACCTAAACTTAATTAATTTGTTTTGTAGGATGTTTGGTACATAGACAGTGGATGTTCCAGACACATGACAGGAAACAAGAGATGGCTCACTGACTTCAAAGCTTTTGATGGACCCAAAGTCACATTTGGAGGCAAAGAAAACCCTGATGAAGCAATCTTTATGGGATACTCAGACACCAGCAAAGCATTCAGAATACTCAACAAAAGAACTTTTGTGATTGAAGAATCAATACATGTAAATTTTGATGAACCAAATACAAATGGTGAAGATCTTCAAGATAAAGAAGCAACACAAAGGGAAATTTATACAAATGCAACCATACCAGCTTCTATTCTGAATCATCATTTCAAAAATCAAGAGGAGCCACATATCAGTGCAACAGAAGAAATACCAGAACTTGAAATTCATACACATCATGAAAGTGGGGAAGCACCAAGTGAAGAGCAACTTCAACCTGATCTTAACTGGCTAAGAGATCACCCTGAAGAACAAGTCATTGGAGACATTCACACAGGAGTTAGAACCAGAAGACAACTGGAAAATATGCTAACATGTTTTCTATCACATGTAGAGCCCATGACAATAGATGATGCAATTCAAGATGCAGATTGGATCACAGCCATGTAAGAAGAACTAAATGAATTTGAAAGAAATGAAGTCTGGGAACTTGTTGACAGACCAGATATGGCCAACATCATTGGAGTAAAATGGGTATTCAGGAACAAGATGGATGAGCAAGGAACTGTTGTCAGAAACAAAGCAAGGCTAGTTGCAAAAGGCTACTCTCAAGCAGAAGGAATAGATTATGATGAAACATTTGCACCAGTAGCAAGATTGGAGGCAATCAGACTCTTTCTAGCTTTTGCTACATTCAAAGACTTCAAAGTCTATCAAATGGATGTCAAGAGTGCATTTCTAAATGGACTTTTGGAAGAAGAAGTATATGTGGAACAACCTCCTGGTTTCCAAATCAAAGGAAAAGAAGACAAAGTATACAAACTCAAGAAGGCCCTCTATGGACTCAAACAGGCACCTAGAGCCTGGTATGAAACACTATCACAATTTCTGATCATGAATGGATTCAACAAGGGAACTATAGACAAGACTCTATTTAAACTAGAGGAAGGAACAAGTACATTGCTAGTACAAATCTATGTTGATGATATCATCTTTGGATCAGAGGATGAAAAGCTATGTGAGAAATTTGCAAACCTGATGAAGAGCAAATTTCAGATGAGCATGATGGGAGAATTAAATTATTTCCTTGGACTTCAAGTAAAGCAAATGAAGGATGGTATTATCATTAGTCAAGCCAAGTACACAAGAGATCTAATACACAAGTATGGGATGGATACAAGTGGCACAACAGATACACCAATGTGTGCAAGAGTCATTCTTGGGAAAGATGAAACATGGAAGGATGTTGATCAGAAAATGTATAGATGAATCATTGGATCCTTACTATACTTAACTGCAAGTAGACCTGATATAGCATTTGCAGTAGGAGTATGTGCAAGATTTCAAGCACAACCAAAAAGAATCACATCTACTAGCAGCCAAAAGAATAATCAAATACTTGAAAAACACTATAAATGTTGGAATTTGGTATCCAAAAGATGGAGGATTTAAGTTGATATCATATTCTGACTATGCTGGATGCAAAATAGATAGAAAAATCACCTCTGGAACATGTCAAATGCTAGGCACCAGACTAGTCTCTAGGTTCAATAAAAGCAAAACTCCATATCTACATCAACAAACCAAGGCAGAATATATAGCAAAGAGTAGTTGTTGTGCACAAATACTTTGGATCAGACAACAGCTAAGAGATTATGGAGTGGAGGAGAAAACAATTCCAATCATGTGTGATAACACAAGTGCAATATCTATTACTGAAAATCCAGTATTGCACTCAAGAACAAAGCACATTGATGTGAGACATCACTTTATCAGAGATCATGTTGAAAAGGGAGATGTCATTCTAAAATACATACCCATTGAAGATCAATTGGCTGACATCTTTACTAAACCACTCAGTTATGAAAGATTTAGCATGTTAAGAACCGAGTTAGGAATGATTGAGATTGACTAAGTACCAAAGAGCAGCTAACTGGAGTAACCGGCTAAGTGACTTCATCAGCTTTTAACCCTTTGCCATTACATGAGGTGTACCAGGTAAGGCACTGGTATCCAGCGAATTCAACTTAACTGATTGTTAGGAACGGTTAAATGGAGCAGCTCAGTGAAGAATTCACTACATCGGCTAAGTGACCAGCCAAGACACTCCACCGAAATAAAGACTTGGACAAATTAAAGTGTGAACAAAATCACTTTTTATTACACGTGGAGAATAAGGAAATTATGGAGGATTATTCTGTGGAAGATTACACATGTGGAGATCAACTTATGATCATGGAGGTAACCATATTATTTTTTTCAAATTATAAACTCCTCGATTCCCGGGCTCTATCATTACTTACCTCAATCCACTCCCTCATTACACTCGAATATCGCGATTTATATACACAAAATCATGCCATTATGTCATAAAATCCTTCCACATTCAAACCACGTTCACACTACCCACATCACCCTATATAAACAAGACTTAGAGATTTTCAGAAATCTTTACACTCCCTTGCAATTCATAATCTCCATTGCAAATTCAAAGATCACCTTCAAATCTCTGTTAATCTTTCTTCAACAATGGCTTCATCCTCCTCAAACACCCAAGCTGGGTATGAAAAATCGATCGCCACTGGATCATTTTTTCAAGAAGAACATTACTTGAAACTGTGTGGAAATGACGAGGACGCCAAACGATTGGCAGCAGGATGCAAAAACCTAAAATTATCAATCTTTCTAAATCCGCCCATAACCGACGTTTGCTATGAAAGCCTCATCTCCTTCTGGAAATCTGCAAAATACGTCTCTGGGCTCCTTGCTGAAGCAGGTGACGATTTCGAAGAAGACAAGATTGTTGCATCTGTCAATGGCAAAGAAGTGGTGATTACAGAAAAGGTAATTCGTCAACATCTTAAACTGTCCAATAAAGGTCAAGCAAAAGTGACACTGGTACCACAAGACTTGGATAATTTCTGGGCAACCATTGCCAAAACGTCAAACCCAGGATCTACAAAAGTCAATTGTCTTAGATCTGCTTTAAAGAAACCGTTCAATGAGTTCAGTGCCCTAATTGGCAAGACCATTGAAGGAAAATTGGGAGCAAATAATGCGATGACAGAAATCAGAATGCGGCTGATGGGAATCATCTACAACAATCTGGAATTCAATTGGGCAAAATACTTTTTTTTGAGAATAAAAGAACAAATCCAAGGTGAAGTGAAAGCAGGCGAAAATGGGACAAAAGAAGGAAAGACGAAGAAAGGACAATTCTGGGCAAAAAAGTCATATAGGATTCAGTTACACTATATGTTGCAATGTCTCAAAGTACCTACTGTACAACTCCACAAACTGCATGAATCCAAAGTCATGTTTACGTATGTTAAACAACAAAAGAAGGTAGGAGAAGGGAAGAGAAAGAAATCCACACAACACACTACCAGTCAAAGAAAGAAGCAAAAGGTTCAGCGAAATCTGGACAAGACAGACTTTGGAAAATTAATTGATGAAGAAGAAGAAGACGAGGAGTCTGACGCTGAGGCAGAACAACAAGAAGAAGAAAATGTAAGTGAGGATGACCAACATCCTAATGAGGAAGACACTGGAGATGATGAGGAATCTCCAGAAGAAGCTGCACAATTGTCTGCAAACAATATAGATGATCGAATTGCAGAATATCTTGAGTGGAATGAAGGTGATTCCCGACAACAGCTTCAAAACTCTGACCGCATGCTTGCAGAAGAAGCATGGCTATTCAATTTTTTGGGAATCACAACTCTGGTTGGTGTCCTTAATGAATCTCCTCTATGGGACTTGGTTGATGCAAAGAAAGGCAAAAGCGCTGACCCTCGGCTGATGCAGTAGTGATTCAGAAGATGATGGTGATGATCATGATGACAATGATGATAATGATCATCATGATGATGATCTTGATAAAGACAGAGAAGAGGATACTCCTACACCGGATGCAATTGATGATACCACTCTTCTCCGTACATTTTTTCATCCACAAGCATCCAACAAGTCCACAACTCCAGCAAAGACAGCCACTCCACCATTGTCTATCAATATTCCAGCTGACAACACAAACATTGTGGACACTGGTTCAGCTGCTGCCACTCCAGTAAAGGCAACCCCCGGCACAGAGAAAGGGGGAACAACAGCTCAAGCTACACCAGCATACACATCCACCCAAATTCTTGACGATTTGAAAATTGGGGCAGATGTTACTCAACATCAAGACAAGGGACATCAAACAGACCCAGATCCAGCTGACACAAGGCACAAACTCTCTCAGTTGGCCACTGGCATTACAAATTAAACTTTTGAAAAAGCGGCAGATCTGCTGGCTGAAGAATTGGAGCAGCAAGCCATGTATCTCAGATCCATGACTTCAGCATTTAATGATAAAAGCTCCTCCATTGAGCACAAGTTTCAAGCCATTGCAGAATACATTGATGTGCAAAACATTGTTGTCCAACAACAAGGAAATCTAATGAGGCAACTCAATATCAATATCACTAACAATCTTGCAGGCCTCAGGCAACATATTTCCTAAGAAAAAGAATCAATGGCATTGGCTTTTGGCACCAGATTTCGTAGTGTCACTGAGAAATTGAATGATCATCACAACAGATTCACCTCTATTGAATCAAAACTTGACTCTCTGATTGGAACGGCAGAGGCCACAAATAGCATCCTACTCCAGCAAAGGGATGATGCTGCCAAAAAGGGGGAAACTCAGCAAAAGCCTGAAGGATCAACAATTAGACCCCCAAATTTCACTGAAGAACAACTGAGAGCAAGGGACAGAGAAATAAGGATCAGGAATGAGGCAGAAGAACAGCAAAGGAGGGCCAGAGAAGAAAGAGAAAAGGCCCTAAATGAACCCTGCACTAGATTTCTTGATCCTATGCAAAGAAGAGATGATGATAGAGACAGATCCGGCAGACAGCAAAAGCCTGGATCTAGTCAGCAAAGAGGTTCAGCAAGTCAACACAGACTTAGCACTAGAGTTAACACCAGCAGAGGCAGCAGCCGCTCCAGATATACTGGGGAACACAGAACTTTCATTGGTCACCAAAGCAAAGCTGAATATGAAGCAGATGTACTGGACCATGTAAGAGAATTTTTCAGAGTACATGAAGGACTTTATCTTCATTCCTCACAAGATGAAGCATGGGCTGATTGGCTAAGCTATCAGGATGAGAGGATGAGAACTGATATGGCCAAACTCTACAATGAAGTCAAACGGGCTGAGGTCGGCGTATGGCGTACATGAGGGCAGTGGGTGGTGTGCGTGCATGCATCTGTTTGAGTGTATTTTAATGCGGATATAACTACATTCATACACACACACACATAACAACTACACGATTTTGTTGGGTGTAAAAATGGTGTAGACTTGAGGGAGTAACTCTATTTTTTCCCTTTTTCCAAATATTTAGAAAAACAAAATTAATTAAAGTTCGGATGCTTAAATGCCAATGATGTTTCGTGAAGAGACGTTGTCGGTGCAATCACATGTGACAATAGACCAGTTGCCTTCTTAACCAAATGGATCAATACTGAAATTCCAATCGCCTTTTGCTAGTCCTTCAGCGACCGCTTTCAATGTATCCACAACAGCACCCAAAAAAAACCATTAAAGCTAAAAACATCGTACAATTAAAATTTAGTTGACTAATATAATTACCTTCTTCGTTGTTCAGCTCGGCTGCTTCCAAAGAAGCGATACATCATAAATGTTGTATATGATTATCAAATGCAATATGCTCTTCATCATTTTCTACGGAGAAAATTGATAAGTGATTAACAAACGTAATCGAACAGTGTAATGATACAAAGTAGATTCAAAGCTAAAAGGTATAACCATGCACTAGTATTGTAGATTAGTGATTTGATATACTTTTTATACAAGTTTGCACTTTGTATTTCACTCAAAGTATTCAAACAATGCTAGGTTACCGGAATGCTGAATATATGAAGCTATGGTCAATAAATATAGTTATCACTAAATGGCGTAAGAGCATGCATGATGTCGAGGTAATAAAAAATACACTAACCATTGCACCTGCTGGCTGTTAGGAAAGCTGTAGGGTTTCTCACATTGAAGGAGAATCGTTCCATTCAGGGGTAGATCTATGCACCACAAGGGGGTCATGTGACCCCACTGAGATCCGAATGAAAAGACCCTATCAACGACATCTTCTGTCCCATATTTTTTGTCCGGTCATCTAATTAATGGGCTTAAAAAAAAACTTTTTGCAACTTAATCTACTATCTCTCATCCCTCTCATGTCGAACGTGTGACTAGTTGTATTCCCCATGTCGTACTCAATACGATGTACCAAACATGGTACCGTGACCCAGCCCACGTTGGACGTATGACTAGTCATGTTCCCCGTGTCGCACCATGCCCTCATGTCAAGTTAGTAAGACTCAAGATCAGACAAGACAAGAATACGACAAGAACACTAGTAGGTTAAGTAAGTAATTACGCAACGAACAAGTACGTGCAAGATGAATTGAATGTAGTTCATATGCATGTTTTCTATGCATGGTTTAAAGTTGCTTCACTTGTGTTTTAAGTTACGCTTTTATAAGTAGTTTTCTTAACGTGACAAGTTGTGTTTTCTTAAAACTATTTGAGAACTAGATGAAGTATATTAATGTCGTGTCTCCCGACATTCAACATACATGAATCTCTCTTTTGATATTCTTTCTCCTTATTGAGCATTTGGCCGGTGCTCTTTCCTTTATTTGGAATAAGTAGGTTGCATGTACATGTAGATTTGACGACGTGTTTAGAGTGCTAGCTTAGGATGGAGCCATGGATTCATTTATGTTTTAGTTTCATTTTATAGTTGTTATTTCTTTTCAAACAAGTGAGTTGTAATGGATAATAGTGTTTGCTTTCAGTTATTTATGACGCAATTTGCAACAACTGTATTTTGGTTGTGGTTGTTTTGGAAGATCCCAGACGTCTATTTCCCGAGTGTTCAGCTTGTTTTCATCTATGCGAATCTTTTATTACTCTGATATGACACGAGACTTACGTGAGATTTATGGTATACTCAAAATCTCACGTGTCGAACGCCCCGTGTCCGGTTAAGGACTCGGTATCCGGGACATGGGCGTGACAACTTTTGTTATGAAATAACGGTTAAATGTATGTATATATATATATACATACATATATATACAAGGACGGACGCAGGATCTTGGGTAAGGGGTGGGGGCGATAAATTTTTTAAAAGCAAATAAAAAATTTAAGAAGAGGCAAACGATACGCTTTGTACATATATTAGAGTAATTTTTTCCGGATCAAGGGGGGTTTGGTTGAAAACAGCTCCGCCACTGTATGTATATATATATATATATATATATATATATATATATATATATATATATAGCTATTTCTTCAACAAACTGCCATCTAATATATAGCCATTTCTTCAACAAACTGCCATCTTATATTTTTGGTTTTTGCGAGCAATCTAATTAAAAACCTTACACAAATCGCTATCATTCATCCACTACAATACCCAACCAAAAAAAAAAAACACCTTATTCATTATACATATAAATAGGCTTAGGGAGATGATACTTTGGACTTACCAAATAGGTTTGTCGATGCACAAACTAGTATTTTCTTGAATAATCACTTCGTTTCCGTCAAAGTATTGCGTGGTCTCCATCATAATATTCACTTTGTGTTGTGGAGGAGTTAGAGTTGGCAAGTGACTGATATGATATTTTAACTCCTGAAAAGCCTGTTTACATTCTTCATTCCACTCAAACGGACTGGCCTTCCTAAGAATTTTGAAGAATGGCAATGATTTCTGTGCAGATTTCGACAAGAATCGGTTTAGAGCTGCTAATCTTCCTGTTAATCGTTGAACTTCTTTGATATTCTTCGGTTCAGGCATGTTCTTCAAAGCTTCCAATTTATCAGGATTGGCCCTGATACCTTCTTTAGATATCATATGACCCAGGAATTTGCCTGACTTTACACCAAAGGTACACTTTTTTGGGTTCAATTTCATTCCCGTTTGTCTTAAAACTTGGCAAACCTCTGCTACATCCTTCAAATATTGGTCAAGAGTCCTGCTCTTGATTAATAGATCATCCACGTATACTTCCACAGATTTGCCAATCTGTTGTTTGAAAATGGTATTGACTGCCCTTTGATAGGTAGCCCTGCATTCTTTAATCCGAAAGGCATAGACACATAGTAGTAGGAACCAAATTCGATAATAAAGGCGCTTTTACGGATCTACAGGGGTCCATCATAATCGATGATATCCCTTATAAGCATCTAGAAAAGAAAAAATCTCATAACCAACTGTAGAGTCTACTAGCCTGTCAATTCTAGGGGAAGTGTAACTATCTTTAGGACAAGCTTTGTTTAAATCTGTGAAGTCCACACACATTCTCCAACTGCCATCTGGTTTCTTGACTAACACTGGGTTTGCTAGCCATTCTGGGTAGATAACCTCTTTAATCATGTTGGCCTCAACAATTTCTCCACTTCTTGTTGGACAGCATGTATCCTTTCTGGGGCAAATGATCTCTTCTTTTGTTTCACTGGTTTCTTGGTTGGGTCGAGGTTAAGCTTATGGACTGCCAACTCTGTTGACAATCCAGGCATATCACTTGCCTTCCATGCAAACACATCTTGATAATCTCTCGAGTCTTGTCGGCATCCGCTTCGCTCACCGGTATCCAAGATCCTATGCTGACTGTGGATTCAGGGTCCAGTTCATTTAGCATTATTGTTTCCACAGGATCGTTGGACTGCCAACTTTTTTCTTCATCCGGAACCAGGTCTTCCATCGTCACCTGTTGCACTTTCATTTTCCACTGATCGTGGCTGTGTAGCAATTCTTCGCAGCGTCTACGTCCCCTTTAACATTAGCTTCTCCATCGAAAGTTGGGAATTTCATGCTGTTGTGTGCGGGCGATACCACTGCCCTTAGATCAATTAGTGCTGGTCTTCCAAAAATCACATTATATGCAGAGGGAGCTTTTACCACCACATAATTCACCATCAGAGTCCTGCTCTATTGCCCTTTGCCAAAAGTTGTCAATAATTTTAACATACCCACAGGATGTATGGGCGGCCCGATAAATCCGAAAAGAGGAGTTGATACAGGAGTCAACTCCGAATCTGCTAGCTTCATTGCTTGAACGCACTATAGTACAATCGCTTATCATACGCGCTGTGTCTACGCAGCAGATCCTTCCGACCAGATTTTTCCAATAACCATACATTACAGTCCTTCGTTGCTCACGACGGCTGGTAGGGCATCTCTAGGACCGTACTGAACGGTTCCCATAACTTTCTGCTTTTTCGCTTCCCGGTCCTTTTCTGTGCTACCCATTTTATCTTCCTGAGCAGCCTTGTTTCCTTCTCCTGGTCCACCCACAATTGTGTTCACGGTGTTAATTGGGGCGTTTTCTCTATGCCCATCTGTGTCTGGAGATGGATCCCTGTTTCTTCTCTGGTTGTACCTGTCATGGCTGTTATTCTGTTTTCTGAATTCTCTCCTTCCTCTGGGATTATCTCCCTGCGCTCAATCGATGCACTCATCGATCTTTCCTTCCATTACCGCTGCGTCGATATCTGTGATCAGATCCCTGCACTGTTCAGAGTCATGTCCAATGTCTTTATGGTACTTGCACCACCTGGTGTGGTCTCTCTTCTCCCTTGGACCCCTCAACGGAGGAGGAGTCTTAGCAATACCTTTCTTCTCCATAATTGCCAACACTTGGTCTCGAGATCTGTTCAGAGGAATAAGGTCTATGTCCTGCAAAGCACCTTTCTTCCCTAATCTTTTAGAGATGGGAGCGGTTACCCTATCCCACACAGATTTTCTTTTCTTGTCATTCCTATCTTCAGTTTTTACCTTCTTAGCATCCCTATGGGATTCCTCCCTCTTGGCTCTTTAGCCTCTTCTCCTTGACAATGTCTGTATGCTATTTCCAGACATTCTTCCATTGTGCTCGGATCTTTGCTGCTCAGCTTCGCATGCAACCGCCCTTCTCTAAGTCCTGCTATGAAGGATGCTACCAAGAACTTATCATCCAGATCTGCTATCCGGGATGATTCTCCATTGAATCTCTTGATGAATCTGTCTATCTTGTTTCATCACTTTTTTGCCTAACTGTCAGCAAATAAGTCCAGTTTCTCTGGAAAGGTCTTGCTGCGATGAATGCATGCATGAACTTTCTGGTCAGAGTGGGGAAATTCGGTATAGATCTGGGGTTCAACTTGTTGAACCAATCTCTTGTTTTTCCTGTTTGAAGAGTTGCAAATGCCCTGCAATTCATCTCTTCTGGAGCGTTATACAAATTCATGTGTTGAATGTACTGATGCATATGGTCGTATGGATCCTTAGTTCCATCATATGCTTGAATTTTCAGAATTTTGAATCCTGAAGGACATGGGAACGCATCGATGTCCTCAGTGAAAGGAGACACTAGCCTGAATTCATCTTGCTTGGGTTTATGTATGGCATTTAACTCTGCTCTGGCGTTATCACCACCTGGATGAGTAACTACCACTTGTATGCTAGATTCTGCTTCATGCCTTTCTTTTTTAGCAGCTTGAATTGGAGTATGTGCTTCAAAATTGTCATTATCTTGATTTCTTGCTTTCAAAACCGCCTCGAATATAGCTTTTATTTCCTCACCCATAAGATTTGCCAGGTTTTCGACCAGCATTTGTTTAATTGCATCCGGATTGCTTGTCTGTCCTTCTTCCATAACTCTTTTCCCGGCTTCTTGGTCATTTCGACCTGGGCTTTTTTCTCTAACTTTTTCTGTTTCAGGTGGATTTTGCTGCTTCTTCGAATTTCCTTGATTTCGTGCCATTTTTTTTTCTATTAATCACTCACTAACTAGAATTAACCCTCCTTCTAGCGCCAAATGATGTAGTACGAATATTACAAATGGGTAATCGGGTAATTCTAATTAGGAAAACCGTACAAGAATAAGAATATTGAATGTAATTCGGACTGAACTCTCGAGAGAGCTGCCTACGTATCCAATTTAAGTCGTAAACTGAAATGAAGTCCCCCTCGTAGTTCAGGGTGTTCTTTATATAGTAGTAGATCGTGTGTCTCTTCCTGGACGTGCTGGGAAGTTATTATCGATTATCTTCTGGACGTGGGGTCTACCCACGTCCGTAAGCGGTTGAGACGTTGTTGACCCGGTCTTCACCACGTTCAGCCTATTATTCTGTCCAGAAACCATTCTGGTCAGGACACGGTGGAGTCCTGCTCCTCCGACTATTCTGTCCAGCGTCTTGGTCAGGTCAGCACTTGGTGGTCTGGCTTGACTGGCTCGTTTATCTCTATTATCTAACTTTGGGCCTGGCCCAATTACAAATAATCCGACCCACTGGGCCCATATATCATCAATGTCCTTCCCCGGTTTTGTGCATTATTAAAAACCTAGAATTTTTTCCTCCAAATCGTAGTGCATATGTGGCTTGTAGTTTATTTAGTTATTTTGGGCACAACAGACATCAGAGAGGATGTGTAATCCTCTTTAGTTGATTTCCAACTTAGGATGTTTGAAGTTTAGACATTAAATAATGTAAAATAATCAAAACTAAGAAATAAATTGAAGTTAAAAAAAATATTTGGTCTCAAATATTTTAATGAAAACACTGTCGTTTAAATTGATAATGGTGTGAACAAATCATGATATATGATGCAGATAACTGTTGTGTCATTCTTTATGACACAACGGTTGTGCCTGTATCATCACAATGTTCCATTTCGTTTGCTACGTGTATGCTTGTCAATTTTCTTTGTAGAAGATGAAGCTTATTATAAACATACTATAGCTATTATGTATCGCTTCGTTGGTAGCAACCCAACTCAACCATGAAGAAGGTAATTATATTAACCAACTAAATTTTGTTTGATGTTTTTAGCGGAACTTTAATGGTAAATTTTTTTGGTTGCTATAGTGGAGACGTTGAAAGAGATCGCCGAAGGATTAGCAAAAAGCGGCTGGGATTTCAACATTGATCCTTGCGGCGGAGAAGGCAACTAACATAATACAATGCATGTTAGCAAAATTATTCACTAACATCCACTAATTAACTATCCCGCTATTTTTTTAATATTGATCCTTGACCTTTAATCATGCATTGATTTTTTAAATTAATACTTATATACTTATAATACGATGTGCCGCTCTCGATCTCTGAGCTGTGTCTCAGAATTCCTACAGCCACCCCTGACGAGCGGGAGGCGTGCATGCGGAGGGCGGGTGGTGTGCGTGCGGCGTATAGACGGGCGGGTAGTGGATAGCATACCTGCATGCATCCTTGTGTGTTTATTTTAATGCGGATATAACTACATACATACATACACACACATATAACAACCACAACATTTTGTTGGGTGTAAAAAATTAAAGAAAACTGTAAAAAGGTAGAGAAAATAAAGAAGTAGGAGCCTTTTTCATCGATTATTCGAGTAGTGTACAACCTTCCTTTTAAAGGGAATAAAGGGATAAAATGACTGAGTTTAATCTGATAAAATAAAACAGATAAATTTTATTTTTATCCTAAAATTTGAACAAAAACTAAATTCCCAAATTCAGAAGATAAGCAATCGAACTGCATCCCCTCTTGAAAACAAACCATGGTCTTTAACCAATCTTATCACTGGACAATGGAATTGAAATCACCCTTATCTCTATCAGTTTCTTCCTTATCACTCCTCAATTCAAATTCTTCCTTATCACTCCATTATAGAGCAGGGGCCCAGGCGTTGTTACGTTAATACCGTCCATCAAAGCTGGGCCGAGTGTTGAGGCACGCTTTGTTGAGAAACATGACAAGCGGAGAGTCATGGGCATGGATTTGGTGAAAGTGTCGCTACTTGGGCCTTTGTGGGGATGTATCCGGTGATTTAGAGGCGGCCAAGGGCCACTTGTTCGCGTACGAATTGGTAATCCAGCTGATATGCTTACTTCGAGCGTGAAAAACGGGATTGATGGTCATATGAAGCGCGCTGAGGTTGTCACTGAACAAGATAGGAAGCCTGGTGTCTGAAATTTGCAAATCACGAGCAAGGTAAGTAAGCCAAGTTAAATCTGCACCTGTATGTTCTAGGGCTCGGTATTCATTTTCTGTGCTGGAACGGGAAATAGTGGGTTGTTTTTTTAACACACCATGAGACAATGTTGGCACCTAAGTAAGTGCAGTAGCCTGTAGTAGACCGTCTGGTGATTGGGCATCCGACCCAGTCTGCATCTGAGTAGGCACTGAAGTGTAGTTTAGTGTCAGCAGTAAAGTGATGTCCAAGCTGGATAGTGCCTTTAACAAAACGAAGAACTCTCTTAGCCATTTTGTAGTTGTTAACTGCAGGATTTTGTAGGAACTGAGACAGATAGTTCACACTATAGAAGATGTCAGGCCTTGTGAATATCAAGTACTGTAGGCCACCAATCAGACTTTGATAGGATGTGGGGCCTTCTAGCAGGGGAGATTCAGCAAAACCATCTGGTTCTGTAGACAGAGGTATGACCATTGGCTTGCAATCCATAAGATCTGCACTTTCAATTAATGTGAGAGCATAGTGAGTCTGATACATATACAGTCGTGAAGATGTTTGAGTGATTTCCACACCACAGAAATGTTGGAAGGTACCTAAATCCGTCATGGCAAATTAAACTCAGTATGGAGGAGATCAATCATTAGTAGCACTACAAAAAATAGATCATTTTGTGACAAACATCTAGTGACAAACGCCAAATTTGTTACAAAATGAAAGCTTCTTGTGACATCAACTTCATTTGTCATGGAAATATGTATTTATTAGTGACAACGTTAGCATATTGTCACAAAGTTTTTCCTCTTTGACACCCATACCATGACCTTTGTTGTCAATGTATTATTCATGAGCCTTTTGTGACAAGCAACGATGTAATCGAGCCGAGTCATATAGATTATTTCTCGAGCTCGAGCTCGAGCTTGACTCGTCTAAAAAACCATAGCTCAAAACCAACTTGAGCTCGATCAAGCCATAAAACGTCAAGATTAATTTCGACTCACTAACTATTCGATATAATTCGACTCGGCTCGATAGCAATTATTTGTTTTATTATTATTATCTTGTAATGAGCTACGGTGACAAACGGTACAACAATGATCAAGGTTTATATGAAAAATAATTTTCGTTGACGTTGTTTCAGCATTCTAATAAAACCTACGAGTGAGGGAAGGTAGGTTTTCTCTCCAAATTGAAAGATTCTTCTCCTTGAGCACAATTTCTTCTTCTACTTAGATCAATTTTTCTTCACATCTCTTGATTTTCTTGGTTTTTCTTCACATCGATTCGATTTTCTTGGTTTTCTCACTCGATTAATTCCGTCATGATACCAGTAAACAATTTCCTGACCTAATCTATTGGAAAAAATCTTAGCCATTTCCGATGAAGGTTTGAAGTATTCAAATGTTGGAAATTCGATAAAAAGGTTAAATCTATGATGATGAATCTGAAATCTTCACATAACTTGTTTCGATTGATTTCTATCGAACGATTCAAAAGACGAATAAGGAAAAATCTCCCTATCTAGGTTTTCGCCGAAGAGAATCGTCAGATCGGCCGGATTCGAGATCTAAAAAGATATTTCAATCGCAGTGTTCATGAAGCCAATGAAGAAACGTCGATCAAGCGACAAAGCGATGTTAAAGAAAAGAGAGGTGAACGGATGCTTTATCATCGTGATTCACTAAATAAGCCTCCACTTGAATTTTCTTTTTGGATTTGAAATCTAGGTTCTGGCAGGATGCAGAGAATAAAGTCGATATATTGAAAGTTCTCGACAGGAGAACTGGTCAGGTAAATTCTACTTGTTTTCATTAATACCTACACACACAGTTAATTTTCTCAAATATAACTAGAGAACATGTTGCACGTAATTTTCCACTTAACTTTTTGAATAATTGTCGAACTTTTGACCATTGAATTGTTAGTTACCTGTTTAGATTTCACAAAAATAGGTTCTATGACAAAATGCACGGCAGAAGGCTTTCCACCCACATTGTTTACATTCAGTTTTATATCTCCAACTATTTCAGAGACGAAAACACAAGATTTGATGTTGAGCTAAGTACTTTCATTGTATGTTCGGATAAACACTGAATTATGTTTTTTATAAATATGCTTTTAGTTATTACATTGGATGTTTGGATAAACACTTTGGATTATGTTGTTTAGAAATCACATTCAAGAACTGTTATGTTTCGTAGTATTATTTCCCACTGGTCTTTAGGGGTGGTGTTGTTGTGGGTTGGAAGGAGATTTTCGTTTAAGACCATCTACTTGTAGGCATATACGGAAAGAATTCCAAAGAATTTATATAATGCCAAAGAGAAAGTCCTTACAATATTTCAAGCATCGTTTTGTTATTCTCATTGAATATCATCACAATAGTTGTTAGAGCGATGCCGAGAGGTGAGGTCGAGGTGGTGTCGTTTTTGATCGTTTATGAACTTGACTTCCTTTTTCATAGAGGATTCTTGTTCTTGAAGCTACAAAGAAGCTAATGTCTCTCTTGTTGCATCCATTAGGTTGCACGAGCGGCTTAAACATTGAGATTGCTCTGGATCCTGCTGCAAATCAACTTAATGTCCGAAATGGGGCACTAGTTATACAGGTATATTCCTGGTTTTAGTGTAGTTTTTCTCGTATGGTGTTAATTTTCGAGTGAATATAAATCTTTGCTTTGCTTATGCATTTGACTTTTATTCCCGCATGCAATGGAAGAGTTGACATGGCGAAGGTTGATTCGGTAAGGTACTCTCCAAGCACACAGTAGCACCCGTGTTGATGCGAGTAGAAGTTTTAAATGCCAAGCCATCTTTATTTCTCCTGGAGAGCAACGCATTTATTTCTCCTCTCACAAGAGATCATTTGATGGTATGATGGGTAATTCTTGGTTTGTATCCCAATCGAAGCGGGAGCGGATCTTACTCTTGCCTGTGTTTTCTATTTTGGTGCCTTTTTCAAGATGGCGAGCTCATATTTCATATATTTTCAGCCTTATTAGCTACCGTTTAGAGGTATATTGATGCCGATAATAGCAATTGGCATTTTTCGGTCTTCATTTGACCAAGCATGCGAGAAATGTCGAATCTGTTTAGCAAGAATGTAGATGTTGGCACCGAGGAACTTAAGCGGTCCAAGTATGTACGGGCACTTTTATTGGATAAGGAGGGAAGAGCTCCAAATAATGCGGTAAGACAATAGTTGTGTAGATGATATTATTATTGGCTGAATTCTCCAATTTATGCTTTTGAAAGTGGAAGCCAAACTCATATCTCAAATCAAGCCTCTCACTAAAACAGAAATCGGAGACTAGAAACGTGTAGTTGTGTAGGTTTGCTTGGAATTTCTTGATTAAGCATTGATTGCGTTATGCTTATCATATGTTCTTAACCATTTATGAATGCATTTCTATTTCTCTCAGGTGGTTGAAAGAACAAAAGAAGCTCAACATCTTAGTCGAACCTCGAGTGCGGTCTGAACTTTTGAAAGACTCATCAATCATCATACTACGACTTCGTTGAAACCTGTCATCGGGGATGGTAAGTGTGAGAGATCTTTTGCTCATTACTTTGCTCAATACTCATTCTTCTTTCCTTGAACTCTTGTTTACTCTTGTACAATAGTAAAAGAATATTAAGCCTGGTTTCCTGTTGCTTTTAGAGTTCAGGTTTGTATCAGATCTCTGTATTCAGGTCTATGTGCAATCGATGTCGTTGGTATTCTCCTTATATGCGCTTGAGTTATTTGTTTCTAAGGTATCATTTTTCGTGATGTACTTTGTATATAACGAGATCTACTTGATTTTTCTTATAACACCATCCAATAACTATTTAGACACACTACCATTGCTTTCCAAGTTCTTGAGTCCGTTGTGTCTCATCTTAAATCTTGGTGTCTTGCACTTTTCCAATGTGGAATCTTTTGAACTTGTCATATTTTCAATTTGAGTAAAGGTCATGGGTAAGACTTATGATTAACTTCTATTTTAATATGATTCAATTGGCCAATATATTAATTATTGATTGCATTTTTTCAAGGTGAGATCTGAAACAAGCCCAGAGGATGTTGGGGGAATGCACGCTGCTCTCGGGATCCTAACGACTAGAGGGAATGACATCTCATCTCGCGGTGGTGGTAGCTCGTGGTCGGGGAAAATGTTGTGTTTCGTTTGTTCGACATATGTGTGGATGATTACGAAAGGTAAAGATGGAGGCCATGTATATCTTCATGTTTTCCAACTTCATGAGTATTGAAGCATTTTTCAGTCTTCCCGTAACAATGATTATTAGATCCTCGCTACATGAATTTTTGCGGTAAGGTGACCTACAACAGATTGTAGGAGAGCTAACGGTGATCTGAGGAATGATCAAGATGATGTTTATTCGAGATTCGAGAAATTGTCGGCGTGAACCCAATGGTTGGATTCCGTGGATGCAGTGTTTAACTTCTTTTTTCAACTTTTCGTGGAATTCTTTTGCGTCGACTTCGCATGTTGAGTCCCAATGCAGAAAGTGTGATTTGTCGTGTACTATCACAAATGACATGCTTTTTTGCGTTGTGACTTTGCATGTGGACAAAGCATTTGTATCAATCAACTGTAAACTCTTTTGTCATGTTCCTCACTAAACTTTGTCTATATACATTGCATGGGAATGCACCTGCTCATCGAGTTTATAAAGGCATCGACATGGACGGGCTTTGGGGTACATCTCTTAACTCTGCTCATCTATGAATAATGGTATATTGTAATTCCCTATGACTTGTTGTGCCTCTGCTTTACACAAGACTTGGTGTCTTTGAGTCTAAGTTGATGACAAGCAAAAAAAAAAAGCTCTCTTTTACTATTTTGTTGAAAAATTGATTTGACTTGTTGTGCTCTGCTTTACACAAGACTTGTCATGTTCCTCACTAAACTTTGTGAAATTTTTGCTTTGAGTTTTACTTTTTTGATTGCCTTTATCGCTAGGGACAATTTATTTAATTTTTAAGTATTTTTGAAATTTTTAGAGTTGATGTTATTTTTGTATACTTGCAAAATGATTGTTAATAATTATTTAATATTTTATTGTGTGTTGTATTATTTTTTTATTCTTCTGTAGGGTATGTGTATATTTTTTTAGGTTGATTATTAATATTATTATTATTTAATTAAAATTTTCAATAATAATAATAATAATAATAATAATAATAATTATTATTAGTTTTCTATTTTTTGAATATTTATTTATTTATTATTATTATTATTATTAAAATATGACTTCTAGTGACAAAGCTTTGTCAATATTAATCATTAATGTAAAAATGTGTTTATACCTTTTGGTGACAACAACACTGAATTAGTGATAAAATGTTCATTATTTTGTGAGAAAAGTTTTGTCGCAAAGAAAAACCTTCTGGTGAGAAAGATGGAGGTTTGTCATGAAAAGCTTTGGTGACAAAAATATGAGATTTGTCGCCGTTGAACTCTTTTAATGACTAATTCACTGATCGTCACAAGAGAGACCTTTAGCGTCGCTGTTTACGCAACAAAGGCCGCGACAAAAAAAATTTGTCACGAAAGCTTTCACTGACGGAAATCAGCACTTTTCGCGACGAATTTGTTTGTCACGAAAAGCTCTGTTTTTTGTAGTGTAGCTCTGGCTTGGTGCCAGTAAGTAACATATCATCCACATACAATAGTAAAAAAAGTGAACCTTGTGTGGTGTGTAGGACAAACAGTGAGGGGTCTGCAAGACTACAGTAGAAGCCATATGTTAAAAGGAAGTCGCCAAACTGTCAAACCATGCCCTAGGGGCTTGTTTGAGCCCATAGAGTGCTCTTTGTAGCTTGCATACATGTGTGGGATGCTGAGAATCAGGCATACCAGGGGTTGGTCCATATAGATTTCTTCATTGACAAGACCATGGAGAAAAGCGTTTTTACATCCAGTTGTCTAATTTGCCAACCCTGAACAAGAGCTGTGGCAATTACAAACCGGATGGTTCTGGTCTTACCACTGGAGAGTAAGTTTCTAGGTAGTCTATGCTAAATCGTAGTGTGCATATGTGGCTCGTAGTTTATTTAGTTATTTTGGGCATAGCAGACGCGAGAGAGGCTGTGTAATCCCCTTTAGTGATTATAATTATTTAAGTTGATTTCCAACTTAGGATGCTATTTACATTATTTCCAGAAACGCTCCACGAGGAGGGTTAACACGCAACTCACAATAAATAGACGTAAATTCAAGGTGATATATATATACCCTTCTTTAATTGTTTTTTATGTAAAATTGTAGAAACTGAATTAATATAGGTCAATAGACTAATTAATATAGAAGCCTTATAAGATTCAGTGACAAGTGCATAAGGTTTGAACATGCAGTAACAACAAATGCATTAACACACACTCTAGAGTACCACTCTGCAGTCACATGTGAAAATGCAGTAACATTAATAGTTGCGTACCTACGTGTGCACAACCATGATGTCATAGCAGCTGCATAACATGTCCTAGTTGTACATTATTCACTAATTTATCGCTGAAATTTTGTTGACCGCAAGTTGTTGTTATTACTATTTTCTTTCTCCGGAAGTTTAGTAAATTTGGATCGGTTTAATGTCATGCATGATAACCTCACAAAGTTTAACCTACATATTCTCACCCATATGCATTCACTAAAAATCAAGTTATCATGGTTGCAATTTGAAGTTTAGACATGAAATCATGTAAAATAATCTAAACTAAGAAATAAATTGAAGTTAAGAAAATATTTGGTCTCAAATATTTTAACGAAAACACTGTCGTTTAACTTGATCATTGTGTGAACCCATCATGATATACAATGCTGATAACCGTAGTGTTAGTTGTTATGACACAATGGTTGTGCCCGTATCATTACAATGTTCCATTTCGTTTGCTAAGTGTATGCTTGTCAATTTTCTTTGTAGAAGATGAAGCTTATTATAAACATAGTACATCTATTATGTATCGCTTCGTTGGTGGTAGCAACCCAACTGAACCATGAAGAAGTTAATTATATTAACCAACTAAATTTTGTTTGATGTTTTAGCTGAACTTCAGTGGTAATATTTTTTGGTTGCTATAGTGGAGACGTTGAAAGAGATCGCCGAAGGATTTCAACATTGATCCTTGCGGCGGAGAAGGCAACTAACATAATATAATGCATGTTAGCAAAACTATTCACTAACATCGACTAATTAACTGGCCCGTTATTTTTTATTTTAAATATTGATCCTTGACCCGTAATCATGCATTGATTTTTTAAATTAATACTTATAAACTTATTATACAATCTGTTGTTCTCGATCTCTTAGCCGTGTCTCAGAATTCCTACAGCCACCCCTGACGAGCGGGAGGTGTGCATGCAGCGGGCGGGTGGAGGGCGGGTGGTGTGCATGCGGCGTACAGACAGGCGGGAAGTGGGTGGCATGTAATAGGCCTATCCCTGACCCTAGGGTCCACTGGGGTCTAATAAGGGACAAGCCGGCGATCCACCACCCAAACATTAAATCTCCTACGAAACCACTGAGGAAACTAGTACTCTATTTAAACATCACCAAAACCAAAAGAATAGAACATCAATTAAATTTTTTTACATTGAAACAACTCAAAATTCAAAGAAACTAATACCGAAACTTGACAACTAAGCTGCCATGTCACCATTGAACTCTTCTTCAACTCCCTCTCCCAGAACATCTTCCAAGGTTACTCCGTTTATCTCACCACTCTTGTGTCCTTCTTCCATACCTAAGAAAGTAATTTCACAAACGTGTGAGCTAAAAAATAGCCAGTGAGTTCTGGTGTGTGCCGTGAACTTTTATATACGAAAATAGTTGTACAAAACCGTTAAAATTACAACGGAAGGCCTTTTACCTTACCCTGCGTATAATAGTAGTTAGTACAAGGCCAAAAATATGATATTTGCAAAATTTAAAGGTCAAGTAATTTCTTGAATTTAAGGCTACTAACTGCTTGACACCGACTTGGCTTAGTCGATGAGTCATTACCAACCCAACTCCAGCATATTTCTCTACAGCACTTCACAAGCAAGCAAGCTATTGCTTGACAACTCCGGCCGATTGTCAAGGAAAATGATTCAGACCTCCGCCCAGTGAACCTCCCAAAGGGCTTCAGCCAACCCCACTGCCTTCCGAACCATGACATAGCCGTCGGCCCTAGCTTTCCCAGCCATGCACTTGGAACATCGGGAAATTTCGGTACCATCACTCCAGGACTGTCGATGAGCCAAGGTCAAAAGGCCCCGAGACCGGTGACTAGCCGTTTTGCGGTGCAATAACCCTAACTCAACTAGTCTCTAGAAAGTTCTACACACGAGTGTGGAAATTCCTATAAGTGTAAAACTCCAATTGCATACTTTTATTTGATATATATATATATATATATATATATATATATATATATATATACATATATATATATATATATATATATATATATATATATATATATATATATATATATATATATATATATATATACATATACATATATATATACATATACATATACATATATATATACATATACATATATATATATATGAGTAAATGCAAATATAATTATGGGCATGCGTATGGAGGACATGCATACGAGCGGCACTCGATCGCTCCATGTACAATGATATGGGTCAAATGACCCTCTAAATTTTATATATATATATTACACTTTTTAAAAAAATTATACACTAACGTCTACTAATTAGCTGACCCACTATTTTTTTTAGATATTGATCCTTAACCCGTAATCATGCATTGATTTTTAAATTAATACTTATAAAATTGTAATATGAAGTGCATTGTCGATCTCGACCCGTGTCTCGAATTCCACCGCCACCCTCGACGAGCGGGCTTCGTGCGGAAGGTGTGCATGTAGTGTCTTGAGGCGAGAGGTGAGTGGTGTGCGTCTGGCGTCTGAGAGAAGTCTGAAGGGTGAATATGGCGTATCGGCGGGTGGCGTGCATGCATGCATCGCTGTGTTTATTTTAAAAGAAATATTTATGCTACAACAAAATGTTAAGACTGTTCAAATGTGAAGACAAACAATAATAGCAGCTTTTAGACTATCCACAGTGGTCTCTTTGACCATCTACTTGAAGAGACTTTCAAAGTAGAGTAGTGATAGTGTCACACCAAAATTATCATAACATTGTGCACTCTACACTTTGAGACCATTGAATCATTGATTATGATGTTAGGCCTATTAAATCATGAGGAGTTGTTTATAAGGACAAAAAAAAGGGAAAAATAGGAATCGTGACAGAATATATCATTGAAAAAATATCAAATGGGATGTCTAAATAAAGAGGACGAAAAAAGGGAAAAAGGGATGAAATAATTATCATCTTTCGACAATCATATCAAAAGACGTATTCGTTTTTGTAGTTGAATACGAATGAATTTAAATAACAGTAGAATAAAGACATGTGTTTTTACTCAAAAAAATATTCAACTGTCCTCTTTGCATATTTTTATATTCAAATTTTACTTTTTAACAATAAACCCTTAATCATATGGCTCCTATAAAAATCATTGGCTTAAAAGTGTGTTGTGGCATTTTGATGAGAGAATTTTCACCACCAAAAAAATACTTATAAATTACTCGGGAAACTTTGGCGAAACAAACTCTCTAACCGGCCAAACACCGGGTCGATTGTAAGTAAAGCTACAAGAGTCCGAGGTCGAACCACGAGGAAGTCTATTGAGTACCAAAGCCGACCTACAACTTAGTCTAGGTGCATCAAAAGGTTGGCAAGATTATTCTACAACGACAATTAAAAAGCAAGAGAGAGAGAGAAAGAGAGTTAAGCTAACGAGTCTAAGGGTAGGGAGAAAGGAATACTAACAAGTCTAAAGGTAGGGAGAAATGAACACTAACAAGTCTAAAAGAGAGAAAGGTGTAGTCGAACCATGATCCAACAAGTTACTTTAGCCCCTCGAAAGAATCAACATGGAGTGTGCATTCACCAACCAATCAAACTACGTTTTAAGACGATTCATGGGCGCAACCTCCTATTATAGCGAAAAGGCACTATACCGTAACCTAAGCGCTCTATACTGAACCTAACCTCACTACCCTTTAGAAGCTCGGATGCTAAGGTATGACTAAGCTCTAGAGGTGCTCGGAACCAAACATGAAAAGCCTCACTTTGAACCCAGACCGGAAACACATCGGCCGGATTTACTCCGCGATTTTAGAACCCATTTCCCGCGTATCCCCGCAAAATCCATCTATAGGTTCAACACGCAAAATTATCGACCTAGGTTGTCAATCTAGCCCGAAACACAATTAAAACAAGTTCTAGAACATGAATCAACCATAAAACAATCATTCAAACACTACCCACTCCCAATTTCATCAATCTAGGGCCAATTTCACAAGTTTTCACATGATTCAACTACAAAAGGGGCTAACTACTCATGGGGGAGGAAAAACACAATCAAAACAACAAATAAACAACATAATAAAGAAGAGAGAACAAGAAATTACCATAGAATCCAAGAATTTCGAGTTTGAAGTTGAAGAACACCACAAGACACAACAATGGAGAATTTGGGGAAAAGATGAGTTCTTAGGGGTTGGGGAAGAAATTAGAGTTGAGAAGAGAGGAATTTTTGCTACAAACTACCTAATTTTAACTATATTTAAGCTATCTAAACTACTCCTAAAACTAGAGGGAAGAAGGAGCTAGGTTTTTGGTGGAGGAGGAGAAGAATGCTGAATGAATAACAGAGGATTCAATGTTGAATCTGTTTTTGTAAGGTAAAATACGTGAACGAGCCGAGCTGCCTGAAGTTCGGCTCGAGTTGGCGATTCAGCCTGAACTGTCTTCGGTAAAACGACCATAAATTCTTCGTCCGAGCTCCGATTGAGATGATTCAAGATCCGTTGGAAAGCTCTTTGAATTGTCTACAACTTTCATGAAGAAGTCAGGTCCAGAAAATGCTTTATTCCTGGCTGAAACTGCAGCTGAAGTGGACTGAGCCAAGACCGAAAACTTGATTTCATTGTTTCTTCACTTCTCGGTCCATTCTTCGGCTCCGAGCATGCTTGTCATTGTAAATCATCGCCTTCCGGGTCTCGAGACACCTAACCCCTGAATTCACATTCACCAAAACAAGCCATACACTATCCCGGGGGTAAAAGTGTCCGGAATAGGGCAAAATATCGATAAAAAGGAGGAATTTCCCGATTAAGTATCGTTTTCATTCCACGTGCAATATTCTCATGATAAAGCCCTAAAAAAGGTCTAATCTACCCAAAAACAGGCCAAAAGAGGGATAAACGGGGGTTAAAACCACACCGAAATGGCGTGAAGTTGAATCCCATCACATTTGTTGTGTATTTTTTGTTCTGGCACAAACATTTCTCCTTAAGAAAGCCAAAGGAAAAAAAAAGCCTTTTCGATGTAGCGGAGGAGACGTTCAAAAGCAAAAGAAAATGCAATGATAACGGTGTAGACAGCAGCAAACAGGGACGTAACCAGGCCATGGCTAGGGGGGTCGCAGTCCACCGGATTTTTATTTTCGGTACATTAAAAATTCTTTATAAAATCAATCCAGCACAGTTAGTTGTATTAATCTCGCACACCCGACGTTATAAATATAATCCACTAGACCATCAAAACAATAATTCCTGGTTCCATCCCTAAAAGAAATCAATCATGTCGATTTGTACTCTAAACCCATTTTCTCAACGCACTTACGGTAGCCGATCGAAAGAATCGGAGTAGTGTTTGCCAAACTACAATTCAAAAGAAAGTTAGTTTCTTTGTATCATTGTTTGGACGTGGGATATGCAAACATATATACACACTAAAATTATACTTTAAATATCCGCGTGCATTTTTAAGTGTCATCAACGTATTTGTAATATTCCGATTTTTGAGAAAAAAGCAAACGTGTCATTTTGCGAAAACGAAATATTATATCCTTAAACTTTTGGGGATTTTAAGTGTATTTATATATATGTGGCCGAAATATATATATAATTTGGGGGGAAAATCTGATTTTTAAGTAATAGGGAAAAATAATAAGAAATTATTATTTTTGGGATTTTCTATTTAAGAAAAATAAATCCATTAGTTCCCATAATCAAAAAGAAATCAGAATTTTCTTCCTACGTTGAGAGAGACGGTAGCAGAGTAAATTTTAGGGTGAGAGCTTTTCTTCCCGTTTAAGTCAAATCTTAACCATTTTCAAATCAGAGTAGAGCAACGAAATCGTCGTGAAGAGGGCGTCGTTTCAACCCCAAAAGTTGTAGTTTTTCCTAAGGTATGATTTTCGCCTAATGGTGTTTTTGGATGAGTTTTATGGATCAAAGCTCATGAATTCATAGAACAGATTTTTTCGAAACGTGTGATCGAACCTAATTTGGATTGAGATTGATCACTCAGGTTTTTGGTGAGAAAGTTTCGAGTTTGCTGCTGTTTTTCTCGGAGTTTGGAGTTGGATTGCTTGCTATCAAGTAAGAGGATCTTCCTATGGTTTAATTACGGTTTATTAGGGTTTATGTTAAGGTTTGATATGATTTTATGCTAGAAATCATACATTCATGTTGCTTAAGGATCAAGAGATGTTAAGGTTTTTAAAAGTCGTGTTTTTTCTGCTCTTTCTCTGAGTATTTTGATGTTGTACATGTTTGGATTTGAGTACAGATCGTAAAATGTAAAGAAAAACGTGTTTAGGGAGTTTCAACGCTAAATGTGCGCAAATTGACTAGCAATGTGCACACATTGATGAGGCTGAATGCTGTTGTAGTTGGGCAGGTCCTGGAGTGTATGCACATTACCTTGGAATGTGCACACACTGGCCGGGCTGAATGTCTTTTGTTCCCAATATGCGTAGATTCCCCTGGAATGTGCACACATTGCCCATGTTTTTGATAAATAAGTTGTTTTAAGCTATGGTATGAGTCTTAAATGTTGTTTCATGATCTAATAACATTAATTAAACATGAACAAGCCTCGATTGATCTTCTGATGCGTTTAGTTCTGGCACCGAATGTATTCTTCAAGGGAGTTAAAGTACGGGACCTTCGGAAGGGCATGAAAGGGCTTATGCTTTTATGAACTAGAGTTCATCAATGTCTGTGTAATTGTTAGGCCTTGTCCGTGTCTAGTGGTCTAGGAAAGAGAGAAAGTAGGTGTGAGGAAGCTTATTTGAAAACACTTAGGTGGCTAGTTAATACTTAATAACTTACATATGTGATATTAAAGAGATGAAACGTCACCTATTCTTGGTCAGGCACTGATTCATATCGGCGATGTGGTATGTTCATCAAGGTGAACAACACTACTGGCTCAAAAGGCTGAATGGTAGCGGAGGAAATTCATCGAACGTATACGCATACTGGGGAAACCCCGAAGCTATCAGATGCTATCCAAAGTTAGTTAGCAAGTATATCTTCAGGCTGATAAATGGCATGCGTAATGCCCCTGAATGCTGACGTAACCAAGATAAGTTAAGCTAGAAACATATAGTCATGACATGCTGATGGACATGGAGTGAACCCTAGATTGAGTCGGTCTCATAATGATAATTTATTATTTGAAAACTTGTTTATAAACCTTAATTAATTTGTAGCTTCTACCTCTTATTGAGTACTTTGTACTTACCTCAAATGCATTGTTTTTCTATGTGTTTGGGGGGGAGAAGATGAGCAGGTAGATCCGGAGTGCGAGGAGGACTTTGATGATGCCGTTTGAGGATGCCGAAGTCGAAGCAGTTTTTTTTTTGTTTCTTCAGTTTCTTGATACTTTAGACTTGATGTTTTTGGGGAAACTTTATAGTCCCTTTTAGTTCTATTTTAGAGGTTTCGTACGCTTGGTTTTCGTTTGGTTTTCCAATGTAATAAATGCTACATTTTCTATCTTTAGATATTGAGTTTCTATTCTTGTTTGGTTGAAAAACAATTATTACTGGTGAGGAATGCACCGAGTAGAAGTTGAATAGTGCAGTTTCAGTTGTTCAAGAATGGTTTGTCCCGTGAGATCCAAGTGGGAAGGTTGGGAAGTACACCAAGGAACATGGCTGAATGTTGAACAAGGTCTTGGAAGCTGAGACCTTCAAGGACAAGCTTTCAGTTGTTAATGGTGCTAAGAGGAACTCAAAATCAAGGAAGCGGGAAAGGCGGCCCGAGTCGGCCTGTTCGAGTTTTCACTGTGGATGCACAGTATGCAGAACCAGATGATAATGTTATCTCAGGTATGATAATATTAGGTAACCTAGCAGTTATGACCTTGTTTTATACTGGAGCGTCTAACATGTTTGTGTCGTCTAAGATAGCTAAGAAGTTGAATCTACCTTTGGAAACCTTAAGAAACACTTTGGATATAACTACACCACTAGTAAAGGTAACTAAGGTAACTAAGACGATACCTCAAGTGGATGTTCAAGTAGGACCATATCGATGCAAGAGGGACTTTACAGTTTTGGACTTTTCGGATTTTGATGTAATTCTTGGAATAGATTGACGATCCGAGAACTATGTTCACATGGATTGTAGAGAAAAGAGAGTGGCATTTAAGGTACCAGGGAAATCATCTAAGACATATCAAGGTAATGTTTATAATCCGAGTAAGAAGTGTCATCCGATCATTTCAGTAGTTAAGGCTATATGAGCGTTTGTCCAAAGGGATGTGAAGGCTACTTGTTATACGTAGAGGATGTGGATCAAGTGAAGCCTAAGTTAGAGGAAACCCCCATAGTAAAGGAATACCCTGAGGTGTTTCCGGAAGAGTTACCAGGAAACATGCCGGATAGAAAGATAGAGTTTGAGATCAAGTTGGTACCAGGAGCGGCACCAGTTGCTAAGGCACCCTATAGAATGACACCGGCTGAATTGAAAGAGTTGAAAGCTCAACTTAAGGATATGCTCGAGAGGAACATAATTCAGCCTAGTACTTTGCCTTAGGGAGCCCCTTATTTGTTCGTTAAAATGAAAGATGGTAGCATGAGGATGTGCATCGACTATAGAGCTTTGTATAATCTTAGCATCAAGAATAAGTATCCCTTACCAAGGATTGAAGATTTGTGTAATCAGTTACAAGGTAAGAGAGTGTTCTCTAAGATTGATCTTAGGTCCGGTTATCATCAGTTGAAGGTCAAGGAAATGGGATAAGATCACGAAGGATATTTTCAGAGTGTGATATTTTCCAGAAAGTTAAAGCAGAGTGTGATATTTTCCAGAAAGTTAAAGCGGAGCATAGAAGACCAGGAGGAATTCTTAAGCCATTGGACATCCCTGAATGGAAATGGGATAAGATCACGAAGGATTTTATCACCGGCTTACTGAAGACGAAGAGTGGGCATAATGTGAATTGGGTGATTGTGGATAGATTGACCAAATCTGCCCACTTTTTTCCAAAGAAAGTTGATATGTCTTTGAAGAAGATAACGACACTATACTTGGACAATATAGTGAAGTTGCATGGAGTACCTATCTCGATAGTTTCGGATCATGACAGTAGGTTTGTCAGACGATTCTGAAAAGTTTGCAAAGGGCTTTAGGTACAAAGTTAGATTTGAGTATGGCATTCCATCCTCAAACAGATGGGCAGTCAAAAAGAACCATCCAAACACTAGAAGATATGCTAAGAGCTTGTGTTTTTTAAGTAGGCGGATCATGTGATTATTACCTACCAGTAGCGGAGTTTGCCTACTACAACAGTTATCATGCAAGCATAGGCATGCCACTGTATGAATCTTTGTATGGGAGAAGATGTCGAACGCCGCTGTTTTGGGATGAAGTCTGGGAAAGAAAAGTCACCGGGCCGGAGCTGGTTGAACAAGATAAAGAAAGAATTCAGTTGGTTAAGAAGAATCTGAAGGCAGCACAAGATAGAAAGAAAAGTTGGGTAGATGTTAGAAGAATACCTCTTGAGTTTGATGTTGGTGAAAGAGTTTATCTACGAGCTTCACCAATGAAAGGGGTGAAATGTTTTGGACAAAAGGGAAAGAAAAGTCCAAGGTATGTTGGACCGTTCGAGATTCTGGAAAGAGTTGGACCTTTGGCATATAAGCTTAAGTTACCGGAATCACTGTCAAGCGTCCATAATGTTTTCCACGTTTCAATGTTGAAAAAGTGTTTGATGAAAAATGATGTTGAAACCACAGTTGATCCAGAAGTTCTCCAAGATAATCTTGCATACGATGAGAAACCGATCAAGATTTTAGACTGAAAGGAAAAGATGATCAAGAGACGGACGATCCCTTGGTTTTGGTGCGATGGAGCAATCATTCACTGAATGAAGTCACTTGGGAAGTTGAAGACGACATGATCAGTGAGTTTCCAGAGTTTATGGAAATACCAGGTATGTTCTAGTTTCGAGGATGAAACTCTCTTAAGGGGGGAGGAATGTAAGATTCCGATTTTTGGGAAATAGCAGACGTGTCATTTTGCGAAAACGAAATATTATATCCTTTACCTTTCGCTAGGGGATTTTAAGTGTATTTATATATATGTGGCGAAAAATATATATAATTTGGGGGAAAATCTGATTTTTAAGTAATAGGGAAAAATAATAAAAATTATTATTCTTGGGATATTCTATTTAAGGAAAATAAATCCCATTAGTTCCCATAACCAAAAAAATCAGAATTTTCTTCCTACTTTGAGAGAGACGGCGCAGAGAGCAAGTTTTAGGGCTGAGAGCTTTTCTTCCAGTTTCTAAGTCAAATCTTAACCGTTTTCAGATCATAGAAGAGCAACAGAATCGACCTGAAGAGGGCGTCGTTTCGACCCCAAAAAGTTGGTGTTTTTCCTAAGGTATGATTTTTGCCTAATGGTGTTCTTGGATGAGTTTTATGGATTAAAGATCATGAATTCTAAGAATAGATGTTTTTGAAACGTGTGATCGAACCTAATTTGGATTGAGATTGATCACTTAGGTTTTTGGTGAGAAAGTTTTGAGTTTGCTGCAGTTTTTCTCGGAGTTTGGAGTTGGATTTCTTGCTATCAAGTACGAGGATATTCCTATGGATTAATTACGGTTTATGTTAAGGTTTGATATGGTTTTATGCCAGAAATCATACCTTCAAGTTGCTTAAGGATCAAGAGATGTTAAGGTTTATAAAATTCATGTTTTTCTGCTATTTTTCTGAGTTTTTTGATGTCGAACATGTTTGGATTTGTGTAGAGATCGTAAAAGTGCAGAAAAACATGTTTAAGGTGTACTGCGCTCAATGTGGGCACATTGACTAGCAATGTGCACACATTGCTGAGGCTGAATGCTGTTGTAGTTGGACGGATCCTGGAGTGTGCGCACATTCCTATGGAATGTGCACACACTGGCCGGGTTGAATGTCTTTTGTGCCCAATGTGCGCACATTCCTATGAAATGTGCACACATTGCCCTTATTTTTGATAAATAAGTTGTTTTAAGCTATGGTATAAGTCTTAAATGTTGTTTAATGATCTAATAAGATTAATTAAACATGAACAAGCCTCGATTAAGTTTCTGATGCATTTAGTTCCGGCACCGAATGTACTCTTCAAGGGCGTTGAAGTTTGGGACCGTCGGAAGGGCATGAAAGGGCTTGTGCTTTTATGAACTAAAGTTCATCAATGTGTGTGTAATTGCAAGGCCTTGTCTGTGTCTAGTGGTCTAGGAAAGAGAGAAGTAGGTGAGAGGGAGCTTATTGAAACTACTTAGGTGGCTAGTTAATACTTAATAAATTACATACGTGGTAGTAAAAAGATGAAACGTCACCTATTCATGGTCAGGCACCATTTCAAATCGGCGATGTGGTACGTTCATATAGGTGAACAACGCTACTGGCTCAAAAGGCTGAATGGTAGCAGAGGAAATTCATCGAACATATACGCATACCGGGGAGACCCCGAGCTATCAGGTGCTATCCACCGTTAGTTAGCAAGTATATCTTCAGGCTGATAAACGCCATGCGTAGTGCCCTTGAATGCTAATGTAATGATGTCATCGTGGGCCTTACGTCGATTTTACTAGCAAGAGTACTAGGTCAATCGTAGTATAGCAAGTACAAATCAAGGTCGATCCCACAGAGACAATGCAACTTAAGCGTAAACAATTCTAATCAAATCAAGATTAGACATAAGTGTTAGGAACATTTTATTATGTTTTGATGATGGCCATACTAGCTGTTATAGCAAGCCTGAAATAAGTTAGAATTCTCTATATAAGTCTTTACTTAGAGTCTGACATGTTGTATAAGTTGAGTCAGACAAGTATTGTACTAGTTGGAAGGACGGCAAAGTAAAAACATACATTCGGCAGAGTGAAGCCAGCCAAGCACCAGCAGAGATACATTGAAGACATTATGGTCTGACTTATAACCAAGGAAGTCTGTGATGACCTTGGATAAGTCTAAGTTATACTTCAAGTGATGAAACTTAATATTCAAATATGGTGTACACTGATCTCACCCCAATCAAGGATCAGTGAAGTACAAAAGATTCTCCTTAAACTGAAGCAGAGAAAGAAACATTGAATCGGCTGAGTAAACTAACTTTCGGCTGAGTGAAGACAAAACGGTGAAGGAAGATCTAAAACGGCTAATTTGAAGGAAGATGATTGAAAATGGTGAAGGAAGATCTAAACGGTGAAGGAAGATGATTGAAAATGAAAGATCAAGCAAATACTTTGTCAATTTGAAAAGCCTTCTCTCTGAACGTAAAAGGATACATCTAGTGATCAACTCAGACATCAGAACTATAAAGTCATATTCAGCGCTGAGATTGATCAAGCAAGTTTGTGAATCACATTCACTTCAAACCGAAGCAACTGAATCAGAGGCAATCTAAGAAGGAGTTGAGTCTGTGATAGCTGCTGAAGGATTTTGATCTCAAAGAGCAGTAATAGAGACTGAATCACTTTGAAGTCGCTTGCGGTCAAGGAGTGATAGTCTTGTAGATTGTGAAGCTTGGGAAGCCAAGGACAATCATACTATTGTATCTGTGAAAACAATAGTGAATTCCTCCAATTATCACAGAGAAGAGTGGATTAAGGGATTACACCACCCTCGAATCACTATAAGCCTTGTGTCAATTTACTTTCGCAATTTACTTTCAACATTTATTCAAATTGTCTAGATCATAACTTATATCCGTGATTGTCTAAACCGATTTGAAAACAACATAGTAAGAAAGGACTTATCCATTTGCTCAAAAGCTTTTAAACATAAGAAAAGTTTTGAAACTCCACTATAGTCATTCACCCCTCGACTATAGTTTCACCTCTCTCAGGCCAACAATTGGTATCGGAGCGGTGTTCCTAGTATCGAACTGCTCGAGATCTAATTTACGTAACAAGGAGATCACATATTTTCAAAGTAGTTTTCAAATCTGAGTTTTCTATTCATTCACATCTAAACCTATTACTTGTGTTTATGGATTCATCAAACGTCATGTCAAAAGTACCTGTTTTTTAAGTTAATAATTTTGATGAATATAAAATAAGAATGCTATCTCATCTTGCAGCAACTCATGAGGAGATGCTGGACGTAATCAATGATGGACCAATCATGATCATGACTGTGGTATCCACAGGAGCAGATCAAGGAAAGGAGATAGATAAACCTAAGAAAGATTGGACCAAGGATGACAGGAGAAGAGCAAATATAGACTTTGTTGCAAAAGACATGATTTTGAAGACACTAGATAGCAACATTTTCATGAGAATCAAAGACTGCAAAACAGCAAAGGAGATGTGGGACAAGCTAGCGATGATAAATGAAGGATCTCAAGCGATTAAAGAAAACAAGTTAATCAAGTTAAAACAGAAATTTCAAAATTCCAAAATGAAGACCGGTGAATCCATTGATCAAATGGACAATGTGATTCTCAAGCATCATCGATGAAGAATCGCAATACCTTGGACACACATACCCCGAAAGAAGTATGCTTGAAGATCTTGAGAGGACTACCTGAAAGATGGAAGATCATAACATCGATGTCGGAGGAACAACAAATCTTGCAAGCACCGACACTCGACAATCGATGTCCCAATTAAAAGCTCATGAATTCGAATTGAACGGTGAAGATGGTACTCCGGCAGAGACACAAAAAATCACTGCACTGGTTGCACCCCAGCAAAGTAACTTTTCCGATTGTATCAGCAAAGAGACACATGAACTTAAAGAACAGGTAGCTTTATTAGTTAAACGTTTTGACAGGTTTAGCAAAAGAAGCCATTCAAAGGAAACTCATCATCAAACAAGAGGTCAAGCTCAAACAAAGACATGAAGAAGAAAGATGATGAATACAGATGCTTCAACCGCAACAAGAAAGGCCACTTCAAGGCTAATTGCCCCAAGAAGAAAATGATAAAGACGACAAGAAGAAGTACAAGGCATCCGAAAAGAGAAAAGGCAAAAAGGCACTCAAGGCTGAATCCAAAGAAGAAAAGAATGAAGAATCATCGATAATGATTCGGCATTTACGATGATGAAGAAGGCAGACTTCGAGAAAATGAAAACGCATGCCTATGTTTCATGACCAAAGATTTAAGTGAAGATGAAGGTGACAGCTCAAACACTGTTTTATGTCTAATGACCAAGGAATCAAATAAAACTGAGGTAACATCTAGCTCTCACTCTTCATCCAATGCATCCACATCTGACACTGCACAATCTTCTTATCTCCCATTTAGATACACAAGAGACTAGTCCAAAATCTCATGACTAAATTTGATGAAATTGAAATGAATCATGAAATTCTCGGAGAAGGAATGCAAGGATCTAAGAAAGGAAAACAAAAGATTAAAGAAAGAACTGGATAAGGCAAAAAGTTTGAACTAACTAGTAAGGAGACCCACTTAAATGATCAACAAACAATGCAGATGATCATACATCCATTATTGACCGATCGCTTAAGAAAATCTCCTCACCGATTAAGAAAACATCGCACCACTAAATGCACCGACTTACAAACCCTCAAAAAGTTTTGGATCCAAATCGTCTTGGCTACAACGATCGAGATGAGAGTAGAAACAATGGTCAACACAATCCTAAATTCATGTCCAATCATGGACCAAAATTTAGAAAGGGACAGACCATAGTTCCAACCAATCATCCTGCACCAGTGAAGTCAAAACCTAGTGTAGTGAAACAGCAGACCAAATCCTCATTCCAGTCAACCACAAACAAAAACCTTCTAAAAGGTAAAGGTAGACTTTATCCTTCAGAGGATGATTGCAATGTTGCACCCCCAAAATACAAGAATAAACCATTCCATAATATGCATCATGTGCTAAAGAAAAATCAATATAGATATGTTCCTAGACACAAGAAGCAAGAAAGGTTTCCTACTGCATATTGGAAAGTGAAGAAGGATGCACATGCACCAAAAGGTAGAGAAAAGTATCAGAATATCTTCAGTAAAAATATTAGAAGCTATTCTGCCATGCCTTATACATAAGAAGTTGATGACTTCAATTATCCAAAAAAAAGAACTTTTGGATATACACTTTGTATGGGAAGCATGACTGCTAACAGGTATGGACCCAAACAGTTTTGGGTACCTAAACTTAATTAATTTGTTTTGTAGGATGTTTGGTAAATAGACAGTGGATGTTCCAGACACATGACAGGAAACAAGAGATGGCTCACTGACTTCAAAGCTTTTGATGGACCCAAAGTCACATTTGGAGGCAAAGAAAACCCTGGCAAGATTAAGGGGGAAGGCACAATACTCAAGAACAATTTGAAGATTCAAAATGTAGCATATGTTAGAGGACTTAACTTCAATCTGATGAGCATCAGTCAATTCTGTGACAAAGGCTACAATGTACATTTCAATAAGGAAGGATGCAAAGTGATTCACAAATAAACCAACACAGTGAGTTCTTGCGGGGAAGAAGACAAGACAACATGTATGTGGTGGATTGGAAAACAGCCATAAAGCGAGAAACATATCTCCTTTGTCAAAAATAAACAATCAACCAGCTGGATTTGGCACAGAAGATTAAATCACCTGAATTTCAAGACCATCAACAAACTATCAAAGAACAAGTTAGTTGAAGGCCTTCCAGAGATCACATTCAAAAAAGAAAGTCTATGTGATGCATGCCATAAAGGGAAACAAATCAAAAGTTCATTCAAGTCAAAGCCCTATCAATCTACAACAAGATTTCTACATCTGTTACGCATGGACCTGTTTGGACCAGTCACACCAGTAAATGTAAGTGGTAAGAAATACACCCTAGTTGTGGTGGATGACTACTCAAAATACACCTGGACCATCTTTATGAACAAGAAGAAAGAGACACTCAAAAAGCTGCCAGATTTGCTGAGAAGACTCCAAAATGAAAAAGAACTAAAAATCATCAAGATCAGATCAGATAGAGGCACTGAATTTCAAAATTAAATTATCAGAACCTATTATGAAGAAAATAGAGTGCTACATCAACTATCTGCAGCAGGAACTCCACAACAAAATGGTGTAGCAGAAAGAAGAAACAGAACTCTCAAAGAAGCAGTTAGAACAATGATTGCTGAAGCATGCTTGCCAAAGAGATTTTGGATTGAAGCAGCAAACACAGCATGCCATTCACAAAACAGATCAATCATCAACAAATATCATGGAAAGACTCCATATGAAATATGGAATGGTAGAAAACCTAATATCTCATATTTTCATATGTTTGGATGAAATGTTTTGTTTTGAACAGGAACCAGCTGCAAACCTTCGATGAAAAGGCTGATGAAGCAATCTTTATGGGATACTCAGACACCAGGAAAGCATTCAGAATACTCAACAAAAGAACTTTTGTGATTGAAGAATCAATACATGTAAATTTTGATGAACCAAATACAAATGGTGAAGATCTTCAAGAAGAAGAAGCAACACAAATGGAAATTTATACAAATGCAACCATACCAGCTTCTATTCTGAATCATCATTTCGAAAATCAAGAGGAGCCACATATCAGTGCAACAGAAGAAATACTAGAACCTGAAATTCATACACATTATGAAAGTGTGCAAGCACCAAGTGAAGAGCAACTTCAACCTGATCTTAACTGGCTAAGAGATCATCCTGAAGAACAAGTCATTGGAGACATTCACACAGGAGTTAGAACCAGAAGACAACTGGAAAATATGCTAACATGTTTTCTATCACAAGTAGAGCCCATGACAATAGATGATGCAATTCAAGATGCAGATTGGACCACAACCATGCAAGAAGAACTAAATGAATTTGAAAGAAATGAAGTCTGGGAACTTGTTGACAGACCAGATATGGCCAACATCATTGGAGCAAAATGGGTATTCAGGAACAAGATGGATGAGCAAGGAACTATTGTCAGAAACAAAGCAAGGCTAGTTGCAAAAGGCTACTCTCAAGCAGAAGGAATAGATTATGATGAAACATTTGCACCAGTAGCAAGATTGGAGGCAATCAGACTCTTTCTAGCTTTTGCTGCATTCAATGACTTCAAAGTCTATCAAATGGATGTCAAGAGTGCATTTCTAAATGGACTTTTGGAAGAAGAAGTATATGTGGAACAACCTCCAGGTTTCCAAATCAAAGGAAAAGAAGACAAAGTATACAAACTCAAGAAGGCCCTCTATGGACTCAAACAGGCACCTAGAGCCTGGTATGAAACACTATCACAATTCCTGATCAAGAATGGATTCAACAAGGGAACTATAGACAAGACTCTATTTAAACTAGAGGAAGGAACAAGTACATTGCTAGTACAAATCTATGTTGATGATATCATCTTTGGATCAGAGAATGAAAAGCTATGTGAGAAATTTGCAAACCTGATGAAGAGAAAATTTCAGATGAGCATGATGGGAGAATTAAATTATTTCCTTGGATTTCAAGTAAAGCAAATGAAGGATGGTATTATCATTAGTCAAGCCAAGTACACAAGTATGGGATGGATACAAGTGGCACAGCAGATACACCAATGTGTGCAAGAGTCATTCTTGGGAAAGATGAAACATGGAAGGATGTTGATCAGAAAATGTATAGAGGAATCATTGGATCCTTACTATACTTAACTGCAAGTAGACCTGATATAGCATTTGCAGTAGGAGTATGTGCAAGATTTCAAGCACAACCAAAAGAATCACATCTACTAGCAGCCAAAAGAATAATCAAATACTTGAAAAACACTATAAATGTTGGAATTTGGTATCCAAAAGATGGAGGATTTAAGTTGATATCATATTCAGACTCTGACTATGCTGGATGCAAAATAGATAGAAAAAGCACCTCTGGAACATGTCAAATTCTAGGCACCAGACTAGTCTCTTGGTTCAGTAAAAAGCAAAACTCCATATCTAGATCAACAGCTGAAGCAGAATATATAGCAGCAGGTAGTTGTTGTACACAAATACTTTGGATCGGACAACAGCTAAGAGATTATGGAGTGGAGGAGAAAACAATTCCAATCATGTGTGATAACACAAGTGCAATATCTATTACTGAAAATCCAGTATTGCACTCAAGAACAAAGCACATTGATGTGAGACATTCTAAAATACATACCCATTGAAGATCAATTGGCTGACATCTTTACTAAACCACTCATTTATGGAAGATTTAGCATGTTAAGAACTGAGTTAGGAATGATTGAGATTGACTAAGTACCAAAGAGCAGCTAACTGGAGTAACCGGCTAAGTGACTTCATTAGCTTTTAACCATTTGCCATTACATGAGGTGTACAAGGTAAGGCACTGGTATCCAGCGAAGTCAACTTAACTGATTGTTAGGAACGGTTAAATGGAGCAGCTCAGTGAAGAATTCACTACATCGGCTAAGTGACCAGCCAAGACACTCCACCGAAATAAAGACTTGGACAAATTAAAGTGTGAACAAAATCACTTTTTATTACACGTGGAGAATAAGGAAATTATGGAGGATTATTCTGTGGAAGATTACACACGTGGAGATCAACTTATGATCATGGAGGTAACCATATTATTTTTTTCAAATTATAAACTCCTCCATTCCCGAGCTCTATCATTACTTACCTCAATCCACTCCCCCATTACACTCGAATATCGCGATTTATATACACAAAATCACGCCATTATGTCATAAAATCCTTCCACATTCAAACCACGTTCACACTACCCACATCACCCTATATAAACAAGACTTAGAGATTTTCAGAAATCTTTACACTCCCTTGCAATTCATAATCTCCATTGCAAATTCAAAGATCACCTTCAAATCTCTGTTAATCTTCAACAATGGCTTCATCCTCCTCAAACACCCAAGCTGGGTATGAAAAATCGATCGCTTATTTGGATCATTTTTTCAAGAAGAACATTACTTGAAACTGTCGTGTGGAAATGATGAGGACGCCAAACGATTGGCAGCAGGATGCAAAAACCTAAAATTATGAATCTTTCTAAATCCGCCCATAACCGACGTTTGCTATGAAAGCCTCATCTCCTTCTGGAAATCTGCAACATACGTCTCTAGGCTCCTTGCTGAAGCAGGTGACGATTTCGAAGAACACAAGATTGTTGCATCTGTCAATGGCAAAGAAGTGGTGATTACAGAAAAGGTAATTCGTCAACATCTTAAACTGTCCAATAAAGGTCAAGCAAAAGTGACACTGGTACCACAAGACTTGGATAATTTCTGGGCAACCATTGCCAAAACGGCAAACCCAGGATCTAAAAAAGTCAATTGTCTTTGATTTGCTTTAAAGAAACCGTTCAATGAGTTCAATGCCCTAATTGGCAAGACCATTGAAGGAAAATTGGGAGCAAATAATGCGATGACAAAAATCAGAATGCGGCTGATGGGAATCATCTACAACAATCTGGAATTCAATTGGGCAAAATACTTCTTTTTGAGAATAAAAGAACAAATCCAAGGTGAAGTGAAAGTAGGCGAAAAGGGGACAAAAGAAGGAAAGACGAAGAAAGGACAATTCTAGGCGAAAAAGTCATATAGGATTCAGTTACACTATATGTTGCAATGTCTCAAAGTACCTACTGTACAACTCCACAAACTGCATGAATCCAAAGTCATGTTTACCTATATTAAACAACAAAAGAAGGTAGGAGAAGGGAAGTGAAAGAAATCCACACAACACACTACCAGTCAAAGAAAGAAGCAAAAGGTTCAGCAAAATCTGGACAAGACAGACTTTGGAAAATTAATTGATGAAGAAGAAGAAGACGAGGAGTCTGACGCTGAGGCAGAACAACAAGAAGAAGAAAATGTAAGTGAGGATGACCAACATCCTAATGAGGAAGACACTGGAGATGATGAGGAATCTCCAGAAGAAGCTGCATAAATGTCTACAAACAATATAGATGATCGAATTGCAGAATATCTTGAGTGGAAGGAAGGTGATTCCCGACAGCAGCTTCAAAACTCTGACCACATGCTTGCAGAAGAAGCATGTCTATTCAATTTTCTGGGAATCACAACTCTGGTTGGTGTCCTTGATGAATCTCCTCTATGGGACTTGGTTGATGCAAAGAAAGGCAAAATCGCCTGACCTCCGGCGCATGCGAGTAGTGATTCAGAAGATGATGGTGATGATCATGATGACAATGATGATAATGATCATCATGATGATGATCTTGATAAAGACAGAGACGAGGATACTCCTACACCGGATGCAATTGATGATACCACTCTTCTCCGTACATTTTTTCAGCCACAAGCATCCAACAAGTCCACAACTCCAGCAAAGACAGCCACTCCACCATTGTCTATCAATATTCCAGCTGACAACACAAACATTGTGGACACTGGTTCAGCTGCTGCCACTCCAGTAAAGGCAACCCCGACCACGAGAGAAAGGAGGCAAGAAATCAAGCCACACCAAAGATACACATCCACCCAAATTCCTGACGATTTGAAAATTTGGGCAGATGTTACTCAACATCAAGACAAGGGACAGAAAACAGACCCAGAACCAGCTGACACAAGGCACAAACTCTCTCAGCTGGCCACTGGCATTACAAATGAAACTTTTGAAAAGCGGCGATCTGTTTGGGTGAAGAATTGAGCGGCCAGGCCATGTATCTCAGATCCATGACTTCAGCATTTAATGATAAAAGCTCCTCCATTGAGCACAAGTTTCAAGCCATTACAGAATACATTGATGCGCAAAACATTGTTGTCCAACAACAAGGAAATCTAATGAGGCAACTCAATATCAATATCACTAACAATCTTGCAGGCCTCAGGCAACATATTTCCTAAGAAAATGAATCAATGGCATTGGCTTTTGGCACCAGATTTCGTAGTGTCACTGAGAAATTGAATGATCATCACAACAGATTCACCTCTATTGAATCAAAACTTGACTCTCTGATTGGAACGGCGGAGACCACAAATAGCATCCTACTCCAAAGGGGATGATCTCGCCAAAAAGAAACTCAAAGAAAAGCCCGAAGGATCAACAATTAGACCCCAAATTTCATCAAGAACAACGAGAGCAAGGGACAGAGAAATAAGGATCAGGAATGAGGCAGAAGAACAGCAAAGGAGGGACAGAGAAGAAAGAGAAAGGGCCCTAAATGAACCCTGCACTAGATTTCCTGATCCTATGCAAAGAAGAGATGATGATAGAGACAGATCCGGCAGATAGCAAAAGCCTGGATCTAGTCAGCAAAGAGGTTCAGCAAGTCAACACAGACTTAGTACTAGAGGAAACACACCAAAGAGAGGCGGCGGCGCTCCAGATATCTTGGGAACACAGAACTTTCATTGGTCACCAAAGCAAAGTCAATATGAAACAGATGTCTTTGGACCATGTAAGAGAATTTTTCAGTCTGACAGAAGGACTTTATCCTCATTCCTCACAAGATGAAGCATGGGCTGATTGGCTAAGCTATCAGGATGAGAGGATGAGAACTGATATGGCCAAACTCTACAATGAAGTCAAAAGAGAGTTTGCACTTCTCAAACAAACCAACAACAAACCAAGCTCAGGCATACCACTGTCTGCAAAAGGACCATAAGACTTTCCAACTGAACAACAAGAAGACTTCACCTATATGGCAAAGTTCTTCAATCCTATGGGAAGAATGAACAAACAAGAACAGTGGAGTGTCTACAAAAGTCTCAAGTTTGCTGACTCACACATTGCTGAAGCTAGGGAGAGACTTGAGAAGCACTATGGAGAACCTAGGGAAAATGAGACTATGCCAGATTTCAATAGACTCTTTGCAAAGAAAGTATTCAAGGGGGTATCTGAATACACTGCTATGGCATACTGGAAGTGGAAGTTTCCAGAAATTGATTGGAAAGACATTAAAGAAGTTCAGACTACAAAATTCAAGAGGTACAAAGCTGAGTTAAGCAAAATGTAGTTTGTAACATTTGAATAAAACTTTTGAACTTATTGCCCTGGAATGGATGAATAAAATTGCTGTGTTTTATTCTGTTGATTATTATGAAAAATATAGATTACTTATGTTCAGGCTTATAAGGGGTTTGGCATCATCAAAAAGGGGGAATTTGTTAGGAACATTTTATTATGTTTTGATGATGGCCATACTAGCTGTTATAGCAAGCCTGAAATAAGTTAGAATTCTCTATATAAGTCTTTACTTATAGTCTGACATGCTGTATAAGTTGAGTCAGACAAGTATTGTACTAGTTGGTAGGACGGCAAAGTAAAAACATACATTCGGCAGAGTGAAGCCACCAAGCACCAAGAGAGATACATTGAAGACATTATAGGTCGACTTATAACCAAGGAAGTCTCATGATGACCTTGGATAAGTCTAAGTTATACTTCAAGTGACGAAACTTAATATTCAAATATGGTGTACACCGATCTCACCCCAATCAAGGATCGGTGAAGTACAAAAAATTCTCCTTAAACTGAAGCAGAGAAAGAAACAGTGAATCGGCTGAGTAAACCGACTTTCGGCTGAGTGAAGACAAAACGGTGAAGGAAGATCTAAAACGGCTAAGTTCAGAAGGATCACTCAACCGTTCAGAAAACGGCGAAGTAACACTTACCAGATCATATTTAATATATGTTGAGGATTCAGAAGATCATGCATTAAATGCACAATCAATAGAGGATCAATCAAGGACGGATTTTTTGCTATATGGTTGAAGGAAAAATCCGATCACTGAAATCAAGGGGAATGCAATTAAGGGGGAATCAAGAATAAAATCAAGGATTATTCCCTCATTAATATAGCCAACGGACGGAATTTCAAAATCAAGGTTATTCAAGGCTATAAATAGAAGGCAGCGATGCACAAAGAAAGAAGATGATTGAAAAAGAAAGATCAAGCAAATACTCATCAATTTGAAAAGCCTTCTCTCTCTAACGTAAAGGATACATCTAGTGATCAACTCGGACATCGTAACTACAAATTCATATTCAAAGATCGAGATTGATCAAGCTAGTTTGTGAATCACATTCACATCAAACCGAAGCAAGCGAATCGAGAGAAATCTGAGAAGGAGTTGAGTCTGTGATAGTCTATTTGAAGGATTTTGATCTCAAGGAGCGACAATAGAGAGCGAATCATCAAGGCTATTGCGATCAAGGAGTGATAGTCTTGTAGATTGTGAAGCTTGGGAAGCCAAGGACAATCATACTATTGTATCTGTGAAAACAATAGTGAATTCCTCCAGTTATCACAGGAGAAGAGTGGATTAAGGGATTACACCACCCTAAACCACTATAAGCCTTGTGTCAATTTACTTTCTGCAATTTACTTTACAGCATTTATTCAAATTGTCTAGATCATAACTTATATCATGATTGTCTAAACCGATTTGAAAACAACATAGTCGTCGGAAGGACTTATCCATTTGCTCAAAAGCTTTTAAACATAAGAAAAGTTTGAGAAACTCCACTATAGTCATTCACCCCCCTGACTATAGTTTCACCCTTCTCTGGGACCAACAATTTGTATCGGAGCAGTGTTCCTAGTATCAGAACCTGTTCAGATATAATTTCTGGTAACAAGGAGATCACATATTTTCAAAGTAGTTTTCAAATCTGAGTTTTCTATTCATTCACATATAAACCTATTACATGTTAATTTATGAATTACGAATACTAGATTGGCCAGACCTATTACTCGTTTTAATTATTTCTTTCGATCAATGTAGCTGACGCTGTACCTCCAGATAGATTTCTAAATTTTGCCTCGGTAAACCGGTATTAAACCGGTATAGACTGCCGGTTTACTGGGGGTGGCTTTTCCTATTTCTAGATCTACATTGCTCAATTCAGATTAATTCAAGTAAATTACGGGGTTGTTAAACATGCAGATCAACTAAAACACGTAAATACAAGCAGATCTACCTTATTAAAGACATAAAAGAACGTTCAATGCTTCATACCTTCAACAATAGGGATCTAGCTTGATCCACTCAAGCTAGAGATGGCAAGGAAAGGAAGGAAACCAGAAAATAAACTTCAAAAGCTTAAAAGAACATTATTGCATCAAAATTGTATAATGAAATAATAATAATAATTTTGTAACATACTAGTAACCTATGTAATAATCAGTTTATGCCGCCTGATATAGATACATTGGCCGACTTATGACTCACAAAAACCTTAACCGACCTAGTAGATGCGGCAGATTCAGTTTCATGTTCCCCTAGACCCTCGTTTATCGGGCCAGCCCATGGTAAACCAGGCTTGACTTTCTTTTTCTTTTTTTTCTTTCAGCAGATCTCTTAACGAACTTACTCCATTCGGCACAATACTCTTTCCTTCATCCAGTCCCGTCCTTAAATGCTCCAAATTTGCTACATCCTGAAAAATACATAAAACAAGACAAAACAATACCAAATCGTCGGGTTAACAACACAGATGCAGAATTATAACTTGGGAACATGCACTCAGTGTTTAACATATATTTCTTCACAATAATCGGTCTATCTTCCTTCTCTAGAGCAGAATTAAAGGTAAATAAATGTTAATTTAATGGTTCATTTAGAGCGTTATCAACTACCCCCCACTTAGCTTTTGATCATCCCGAGCAAAAAAGGGGAAAGAATAGTGCCCCACATAGCTCGGATGAAGGATCATGCCACTCATATCCATAAGTTACACATTAAACAATATTCGTGCCATGAACCAATGTGTGTGTGCAATGACTCTCAATCATCAGTTATGCATACATAATCACATTATATCAATCAGTATTTTGGTCAAAACACATATCATGCATCTCTCCATAAGCTCCCCATTAATCATCACCTACCAATGCATCAATGTGTCGTATGATAAATCTTTTGTGATATTGTACTCAAGAAAAGATTGAAGTTATGGAGACCCCACAATCATTACTTACCAATGTGCACACTCGCTCCTCTTGCTTTCAAACTTAGGCAAACAACATGGAACCTTACTTGGGCGGAACAGACTTGGGGACCGAGTATCACTCTTAGGTCCCCGTTTGTTTCATTTTTATGCGAGGTTCATGCTCTTTTTGCTACGAGTTTTCTTCCCTCATTGCCTTTATTATTTATATATTTTTTTCAATTTTTTTTTTCTTTTGCATGGCATATTTCAAAAGTGGGCATGATTTTTACCAAAGCCTTGTGAAACAAAGATTTGATTAATTAGCTCAATTTCCTTACTTAGAATAACTCAAAATTCTATGTGGTGAAAAATGCATCAAGAGAATCAAGATAATCTAATAATTTAGAATATAATGTTTAAAAGCTAAGTGACGCCCCTTACCCCCCACTTAATCGAAACATTGTCCTTAATGAGAAGATGATAATAGAAAATGAAAAGGAATTTAGCATCGGTTAAGCATGGAGCCAAGTAAGAAACTGGATCGCCGAATTTGCAATGGGCGGATGTAAGTAGGCCTCGAATAATCAGCGCTAAGTATGTCAAACAATCCAAGAAGAATTGGGTGACAACAAACCGTATAATAATATTGCTGCAATAAAAGAGAAATGAAATAAATCCAAACAAATTAAGCCGACAAAATCATTATCTTATTATCATAAAATCTGCTACATTACTATATAGGAAAATAAAATAAAAGACAAGAAATGGAAAATAACAACAACAACAAAAAAAAAACTAGTCCTCGTCATAATAATCCACCCAGTCATCTCTATGCTCAAAACCGGGAGGTGGTCCAGAACTTGAGGCATCAGCGGCGGAGGAAGACGCTTCATGACGTGGGGTAGTCCTAGGTGGTGGGGTCGAAGGAGGAACACCTAAAAAGCCTATAATACGATCCATCTTGCGATGCAGACTCGCAATCTCTCGTGAGTGATCCTCTAACAAGGCTCTCTGGGATCGAGGTACTCCTAGTACCGGAGTACGCTCTCTCTCAGCTCTGGCTGACTCGTCTGGGTACTCTCAAAACCGACTATGAACTGATCTTCGGATCAGGCTCTTCCCAATCGTCACTGACTAAAACTTTGACCTCATCCCCCATAGTTCCATAAGGCAACTGCTCTCGCTTGGAATCTTTGGCAATCTCATGAATGCGGCTGTGCATCAATAAGCCAATATTGACTGGAGATCCCTGCTCCAAATACAACATCAACTCGCTTTTTCGTGTGACGGATGTCGTGTGCTTGGTCGGCGTAAGGCGGGAACATACAAATCTGCGACCATCTTCCTATCCCAGATAAGTCATTCTCTAGGAAGATGGTGGGGGCTCTCACAGGATTGCGCTTCCATTCCACCCCGAAGTAATCAGTGATCATCCGCATTCTCTTTAAATCATTCACATCAGTGGAGGATGTATACTCATTTGGGCCTACTGGTGGATTGCGTACCCCGTAGTACTCTTTGATCCTCTCAATTGTGAAGTCAACATTTACTCCCCGGACCATGGTAAATGTAGCTCCGGGGTTATGCGCCAGATACGCATAAAATTCATGCACCACCGTAGCATTGAACTGGCTTGGTGCCTCTGCCATGTCCAAAATATCTTTGGCCTTCATAGCTCCTGGCAAGATCGAGCCACAATCTTCCAAATCCATGTCGTGCTCACGGCTAACAGGCCGGCCGTTCCAGTGTCTTCTGAACGACTCATAAATCTCTAATGAATCAAATTGCTCTACCCTATTGATTAAGGGGTTGTCATCTCCAAATAGAACCTATTGATCGTTTTAACGAAGTGTGGTTCTGCTATGCTTGGGGGCCATCCTGATGATAACAAAGACTGGATATGATGCTGAAACAGAAAAAGGACCTTCGGTAGATCGGCAGATATGCCCGATTTACCGTAGCTAATTTTGTCTGGTTTTTACTGGGACTGTGCGATTGATGAAGAAAGATGATGAATTGCAGCAACTACACCTTTGTAGCTGTGCCACTCAGTAATATAGGGTAGAGAAATGGTGGTTTGGGTATTAGATGGAAGAAAAAGGGTTGGTTTTGGTGGTGATGTTGGCGTAAATTTGTAGAAAAAGAAATGGAGAAATTGGTGGTGAAGAGAAAGAAGTTGATTGATGAAGATGGTGAATAATGGTGATAGAATGGTGTTTATATAGGAGAAAATGGTAGAAGGTGGGAGGATTTGGTGGGATAGTGGGTAGTGGAGTAATGAGGGTGAGGGATTTGAGGGGTTTGATTGATGGGATTGAGGTGGAGTTATGGTGCAGTGTGGGAAATGATGAAATGATGAAAAATGGGGCAGTTTGCTGACTGGTTGACTGACTGATGTAACGTGTGTCCATCACGTGTTATCGAAAGGTTTGTTTTTTAATCTGACATGCAAAAACTGAAAAACCCTAGCTCGGTAACCCGGGGGTTACTCCCGATTTACCGGGGCCTATTTTCTCCAAATTTTTCTGTTCTCTTGTTCTGCATACTTTACTGTAGCTCACTGCTCAATCCTGACCTCCAAATCACTTGTTTCTTACTCCTTTTGTTGCTACTTCCAACTCAATCCTAACCTATTTCACTAGATTCCGCAACGAATAAAAAACCTTCCTAACAACCATCGGTTTCAAGCCTAAGGGTGCGGTAGGATGAAAAAAAAACTCGTTATTTCATCCGGCTACTTTTATTGACACCTATCCTAACTAAGGGTTCAAGATAAATAGTTCTGAGTTTATAGTCGCCAGCTCAACTTTCTTCAGATCTTCGCTCACTCAGGGGTCGGGGCTTTAACTCGCCAAACCTTTACTCCAGAGGTTTGTACCTTTATAAAACCTTTTTGAGCTCTTCTCCAGGCACTCTTTTCTCTTTTAGCTCGTGCACTTGGTCTACCTCTGCTTCGAGATTTAACGTTTACGTTCAGGGATTCCACATTTTCCAATTTAAGTTCCATTTCACTACGCCTAGTAGAAGCACTGACTTCCATAAGCGTTTGGTCGTGGCCCTTTTCTTCATGCTCTCTCAGCAGCATTCTCATGAATTCCTACTCACATGTTTCTACTAGAACCTCTCAGTGCCTATGCCTTTCCTCTTCTATCTCCATGATTTTCACTTCCCCCGAACCATAAGTCATCATGCAACATTCCGGCCTATTATCTAGGGGCTCTAGGATCTTTAAAGATGCGGCATCATTATTACTACCCATAGTTATTTCCCCATTATCAAAGTCCATGATCGCCCGGCTGGTCGCTAAGAGAGGTCTACCTAATAGGACTAGGGCCCTAGGATCCTCCGGCACGTCTATAACCGTAAAATCTATTGGAAAGGTGAATCCTCATGCCTTAATTGTGCAATCCCTCAGTAGACCGGCTGGCATATCTCTAGTTCGATCGACAAAGGTCATGGACCGAGTTTGGTCCATGACAACCGGAATCTTAATCTTTTGGCTGAGGGAAAAAAGAAGGATGTTGCAACTCGAACCGGAGTCGTAGAGACCTAAACCTACTGATACACCGTTTATAGAGATCGGGAGTCGGAACGTCCTAGGGTCTCCTAACTTCACTACGGTATCTGAGTCTGGGAAGTCCTCAGGCTCAGGCCAGATCCTCTTCAAGATCATCAGAATCATAATCAGAAGAAGATATATCACTTAATTCTAAAGAAAACTCACCTGGTTGATACGTATTGCACTCCATTAAGCTCTCTTCAGGCTCCTGCTTAATTGCTTATTTATCCTTTTCTCGCTTCGCCTCGCTTCAGATACTCTACTTCGATCCAGGTACATAGAAATAGGCTTGATATTTAACACTTTGCGAGGCATTTTGGTTGACTTGTCCGCTTTTCACTCCGCTTGACCGAATCTCTGAAGTGTCCCAATTTTCCTACAAAAGAGATAAAATAAAGCAAAGAAAAGGTTAGTAACTCCTGCTTCAGTTGGGATTAAATCCAAGTGTTGTGGACCTACTAACTAAAATCAACTGGATATACACAGAGCTTTTAAGCATCAATTGATCAATGAAGTGTTTTTCACATGTTCCCAAAATCTATTTTAGGACTTTGAAATAGCAAAATCTTGCAAGAATTCGGACTCCACGATTCTCCAGAATTGTGCGGCTTATGTGTGGCTTTGCATGGAGCGCGAGCGGGCGGGGCGGAGGGCGCTGGGCGTGCATGTGTGTGTGTGTTTTAATGTAGATATAGCAACATGCATATATATATATATATATATATATATATATATATATATATATATATATATATATATATATATTGTTTGATATGAGTAACGATAAATCTTGTGAAAAACACGATCGCCAGCCAGTATATGCAAAGTGATGGTACTACCTTCCAGGATGTCTCAATAATGCCATAAGAAGAAAGAATATTGGGGCCGTGGAATGGTAAATTCTGCGAATGTGTGTACATACCAGGTTAGAGTATTTCGCCTGGTATGCTCAGAAATCAGTTCACCCTCTATTGATGGTCCAGACCTCTTAGAAGATTAAGGGTGAAGATCCGTGGCATTTACCTGACCAACTACCTAATACTACGCAGGCTCATCAAACAATGCTTTTTAGCTTTCTTCAGGATTTGGCCCGAACTGTTTGGCCAGACGTGCTTTAAATCCTCTCACATAGTAAGAGTGAGTTCGTACCTCTCCTTATCAGTCGAGTGGCGTACGCACCTCTCACATTCCAACATAGTAAACTATGTAGAGACTAAGAGTTCGTTCGAGTGGCTTATAATAACTTGCTTTGCTTCGCTACACTCGCTAGCGACAATGACTATATTTGAAACAAAAATTTAGAAACAAACATGCAGTAACACCACATGCATATCAATCAATACTCAAATGGTACACAGAGAAATCAAGCCAAGAAACATTTTGCTTGATAAGGACCTGAACGCTAAAATCTTTGACTTTGGGCTAGCAAAGCTTTGTGAAGAAGGCCATAGCAATATTAGTACGCAGGTTGGTGGAACTATGTCAGTTTCTAATGAGGAAAAAAAATCTATGAAGTGTTATAGACATGTTTCACAAATCTATTTCAGGACATTGAAATCGCAGAATCTTGCAAGAACTGTGCCTCCAGGATTCTCCAGAATTGTGCGGCTAGTGCACGGCCTGCGTGCAGGAGGCGCGCGGCAGGCGTGCATGTGTGAGTGTGTGTATTTTAATGTGGATTTAGCTATATATATATATATATATATATATATATATATATATATATATATATATATATATATATATATATATAATTAAATGCAAATATAATTATGGGCTTATGTGATTTGGAGGACGGTGGCGTATGAGTGACACTGGTTGGCCCCGTGCACAATGATATGGGTCAATCGGCCCCTTAAAAAATATTTATATGTGTTTTTTACACTATTTAAAAAATATGTACACTAACATCTACTAATTCACTGGCCCGTTATTTTTTTAAATATTGATTCTTGACCCGTAATCATGCATGGATTTTTTAAATTAATTCTTATAAACTTGTAATTCAGTGTGTCACTCTCGATCTCTGACCCATGTCTCTAAATTCCTATAACGAGCAGGCATCGTGCGAGAGGTGTGCATGCAGTGTGCGGGCGGAGGGCAGATGGAGTGCGTGCGGCATACAGATGGGCTGAGGTTGGCGTATGGCGTACAGGAGGGCAGTGGGTGGCGTGCATGCATGCATCTGTGTGCATTTATTTTAATACGGATATAACTACATATATACATACACACACGCATAACAACCACAAGATTTTGTTAGGTATAAAAATGGTGTACACTTGAGGGAGTAACTCTATCATTTCCCTTTTTTCAAATATGTAGAAAAACAAAATTAATTAAAATTCGGATGCTTACATGCCAACGACGTTGCATGAAAAGACGTTGTCGGTGCAATCACATGTGACAACAGACCAGTTGCCTTCTTCACCACATGGATCAATGCTGAAATTCCAGTCGCCTTTTGCTAGTCCTTCGGCAACCGCTTTCATGTATCCACAACAGCACCCAAAAAAAACCATTAAAGTAAAAGCTAAAAACATCGTACAATTAAAATTAGTTGACTAATATAATTACCTTCTTCGTTATTCAGCTCGGCCGCTTCCAAAGAAGCGATACATCATAAATGTTGTATGATTATCAAATGCAATATGCTCTTCATCATCATCTGTTGAGAAAATTGACAAGTGATTAACAAACGTAATCGAACAGTGTAATGATACAAAGTAGATTCGAAGCTAAAAAGTATAACCATGCACTAGTATTGTAGATTAGTGATTTGATATACTTTTTATAAAAGTTTGCACTATGTATTTCACTCAAAGTATTCAAGCAATGCTAGGTTACCGGAATGCTGAATATATGAAGCTATGGTCAATAAATATAGTTATCACTAAATGGCGTAAGAGCATGCATGATGTCGAGGTAATAAAAATTAAAAAATACACTAACCTTTGCACCTGCTGGCTGTTAGGAAAGCTGTAGGGTTTCTCACATTGAAGGAGAATCGTTCCATTCAGGGGTAGATTTATGCACTACAAGGGGGGTCACGTGACCCCACTGAGATCCTAATGAAAAGTCCCTATCAACGACATCCTCTGTCCCATATTTTTTGTCTGGTCATCTAATTAATGGGCTTAAAAAAAACTTTATGCAACTTAATCTACCATCTCTCATCCCTCTCATGTCGAACGTGTGACTAGTTGTATTCCCCATGTCGTTTCTCAATACGATGTACCAAACATGGTATCGTGACCCAGCCCCACGTTGGACGTATGACTATTCATGTTCCCCGTGTAGCACCATGCCCTCATGTCAAGTAAGTAAGAAACTTGATCAGACAAGACAAGAATACGACAAGAACACTAGTAGGTTAAGTAGGTAATTACGCAACGAACAAGTACGTGCAAGATGAATTGAATGTAGTTCATATGCATGTTTTCTATGCATGGTTTAAAGTTGCTTCACTTGTGTTTTAAGTTATGCTTTTTTAAGTAGTTTTCATAACGTGACAAGTTGTGTTATCTTAAAACTATTTGAGAACTGGATGAAGTATATTAATATCGTGTCTCCCGGCATTCAACATACATGAATCTCTCTTTTGATATTCTTTCTCCTTACTGAGCATTTGGTTGGTGCTCTTTCCTTTATTTGGAATAAGAAGGTTGCAGGTACATACAGATTTGACGACGAGTTTGGAGTGCTAGCTTAGGATGGAGCCATGTATTCATTCATACATATATATATATATATATATATATATATATATATATATATATATATATATATATATATATATATATATATATATATATATATATATATATATATATATATATTTTTTTTTTTTTTTTTCATTTTAAAGTTGTTATTTCTTTTCAAACAAGTGAGTTGTAATGGATAATAGTGTTTGCTTTCAATTATTTTTGACGTAGTTTGCAATAGCTGTATTTTTGTTGTGGTTGTTTTGGAAGATCCCGAACGTATATTTCCCGAGTGTTCAGCTTCTTTTCAACTACGCGAATCTTTTATTACTCTGATATGACACGAGGCTTACGTGAGATTTATGGTTTACTCTGAATGTCACGTGTCGAACGCCCCGTGCCCGGATAAGGACACGGTATCCGGAACATGGGCGTTACAACTGTTGTTATGAAATAACGGTTATATGTATGTATGTATATATATATATACATACATACATATATATATATATATACAAGTGAGGATGGACACAGGATCTTATACATATATTAGTGTACTTTTTCCTCGACTTCTTGATTGAATGTAGCTTCATACTATACTATATATATATATATATATATATATATATATATATATATATATATATATATATATATATATATATATATATATATATCTTCTTCAACAAACTGCCATCATATATGTTTGGTTTTTGCCAGAAATCTAATTAAAAACCTTACACAAATCGCGATCATTCATCCACTACAATATCCACACAAAAAAAAAAAAAAAAAAAAAAAACACCTTATTCATTATACATATAAATAGGCTTAGGGAGATGATACTTTGGACTTACCAAATAGGTTTGTCCATGCTCAAACTAGTATTTAACCTTGTGGATTGATTTAGAGCATTCTTTCTTGAATAATCACTTTGTTTCCGTCAAAGTATTGCATGGTCTCCATCATAATATTCATTAGCTTCTTTGCTTTGTTTTGATTTTCAACAAAGAATTCCTTGGCTTCCATTGTATGTAGGTGTGTTATTTTATCTCTCTTCCTATAGTTTTTCTATGTTTTTGTTCACAACTAATGTCCTTCCCCGGTTTTGTGCATTATTTGTAAAGCTTTCTTGTTCTTGCTTTTGGTGATTCTCATGATAAAAAACCTAGAACTTTTTCCTCCAAATCGTAGTGCATATGTGGCTTGTAGATTATTTATTTATTTTGGGCACAACAGACACCAAAGAGGATGTGTAATCTTCTTTAGTTAATTTCGAACTTAGGATGCAATTTGAAAGTTTAGACATGAAATAATGTAAAATAATAAACTAAGAAATAAATTGAAGTTAAAAAAATATTTGGTCTAAAATATTTTAATGAAAACATTGTCATTTAAATTAATCATGGTGTGAACCTATCATGATATACGGTCAGAGATAACCAGCCAGTCGTAGTTTATGACACAACGGTTGTGCCCGTATCATTACAATGTTCCATTTCGTTTGCTAAGTGTATGCTTGTCAATTTTCTTTGTAGAAGATGAAGCTTATTATAAACATACCACAGCTATTATGTATCGCTTCGTTGGTAGCAACCCAACTGAACCATGAAGAAGGTAATTATATTAACCAACTAAATATTGTTTGATGTTTTTAGCTGAACTTTAATGGTTAATTTTTTTTTGGTTGCTATAGTGGAGACGATGAAAGAGATCGCCGAAGGATTAGCAAAAAGCGGCTGGGATTTCAACATTGATCCTTGCGGCGGAGAAGGCAACTAACATAATACAATGCATGTTAGCAAAATTATTCATTAACATCCACTAATTAACTGACCCGCTATTTTTTTTTCTAATATTGATCCTTGACCCTTAATCATGCATTGGTTTTTTAAATTAATACTTATAAACTTATAATACGATGTGCCGCTCTCAATCTCTGTGCCGTGTCTCAGAATTCCTATAGCCACCCCCTGACGAGCGGGAGGTGTGCATGTAGCGGGCGGGCGGAGGGCGGGCGGAGGGCGTGCGGCATACAGACGGGCGGGCAGTCTGTGGCATACCTGCATGCATCCTTGTGCGTTTATTTTAATGTGGATATAACTACATACATACATACACACACATATAACAACCACAACATTTTGTTGGGTGTAAAAAATTAAAGAAAACTGTAAAAGGTATAGAAAATAAAGAAGTAGGAGCCTTTTTCATCAATTATTCGAGTTGTGTACAACCTTCCTTTTAAAGGGAATAAAGGGATAAAATGACTGAGTTTAATCTGAACAAAAACTAAATTCCCAAATTCAGAAGATGTAACATTCCGACTTTTCAGAAAAGGTAAAATAGTAATTGGGCATACCCACTACGACCTGATTATTATTTATCCTATTTATTTAATTAAGAAGGATTTAATTAAAATGATTTAGTTATTTAATTAATGAGTTTAATTAAATGGCTATAAAACTAAATAATCCCCAAAGTCTTCTATTAAATTAGTCATGCAATTTTGGAAAAAAAAAAGGTAGAACGGCGATCCGGCTGGAGAAGCAACGCAGAAAGATGCCGTAAAAGGAGAACGTAAACTTCAACCGTGTGATCAATCCGCTCATCCGCTCAAGATGCCACAGAGAGAAAAGTGATCAGCCGCGAGGAGACGCAACTTTGGAAAATAACATCTCTCAATTTCGTAAGTTTTCAGTTTAGCCCCAGTTTTTGGTATTCGTAGAGTTTGATTTTTGAAAAATTCGTATCTTTCAATCCGTAGCTCTTTTTCGCATCCATGAGTAGTCGAAACGATCGTCTTGGAGCCTAGATCAATCTAAAAATAGTTTCGCAGCATTTAATTCAGGTAATCTGCAGTTTTGATCACTTTTCAGTTTCGGTTTTCTGCAAAGAAATTGGATTTTAGGGTTTCTCGTTAATCAAATAGGTTTTGGGGTTGAGGATCAACAGTTGTTGCAGTTGCTTGACGTTATGCTTTCGGTTTTCCTGGAAATTAAGGTAAGAGGCTCTTCCTAATGAGTAATCATAGTTTTATAATGATAGGTTGAGTTTTGGTGAGTTTTGGTGTTGTTTGGTGATAGAATTCATGCTAAGTTGTAATTAATAAAATGTGATATGTTTTGGTATATTTGTGTTGAGTTTTAAATTTCTATTTTTTTTTTAAATCACCATTAGTTAGCAAGTATATCTTCAGGCTGATGAACGCCATGCGTAGTGTCCTTGAGTGATGACGTAACCAAGATAAGCTAAGCTAGAAACGTTTAGTCATGACATGTCGATGGGCATGGATTGAACCTTAAATTGAGTCGGTCTCATAAAGATAATTTAATAATCATAATAATAACGTTTCGTTGTATAACTTAGTTATTTATTAGCTTCTCACTTTTACTAAGTACTTTGTACTTACCTCCTTTGCATTTTCTTTTGTATGCATTGTGGGGTGAGAAGACGAACATGTTGATCAAGTGTAGATGACGACCTTTGAAGACTTTGAAGTCTTGACAAAGCTCTTAGTTTATTTCTTTGTAAAGGTTGTACTAGACTAGTTGTATTTCTTTTCTTAGACTTGTTGTACTTCTACTTTTAAGATATCGTATTGTATAAGTCTTTGGGTTTTTCGTCATTGTAATTTAACTATCCATCTTTAGCATGGTTACTTTCATTCATAGTAGCATTTATGTTTTTACCCGAGTCTTTTAGCTTCCGCTTGCTTTTATTTGGTACGACGACGTGAGGCTTATGTATAATGTTAGATTTATTTAATGCTATACGCGCCGAACGCTTGTCTTCTCGTATAAGGGCTCGGTATCCGGGAGCGGGCGTTATAGCTTGGTATCGTAGACGGTTGGTCCTTTCTTTCCTATGCTTCTTCCTCGAAGATTGGATTTCTTTAGACCTTTTAGAACCTTTCTGATCTCTCTTAATCTTGGTGGTAAATTCTCGTAGGATTAGGAATCCTTAGAACGTGGTTAAGTTGCACCAGGATCAAGTGAAAAGTCTCCTTAGGTGAAGGTTGAGTTTTAAGCTCATATCTCTTATGTGATCCTCTTAAGTTTTGTTCCTTTCGAGAACCCTTACTAGGATCCCTCTTTCCTTTTGGAATCTTCGAATCTTTCTCTATTTCTCTTTCTTTTTGGGGTTTTAATGCTTTCGTAATGCTGCATTTGGTTCAAATCACTTCCTTGTAACTTGGTGTTATGTAAAATGAGTAAACAATTTTGTTCACGTTTCTACATATCATGTTATATCATTTTTTTTGTTGTTCTAAGAATTCTGTAAATTTTCAGCCACATAGAAAGTTGTCTTATCTACAATTTCTCTCTTTACATCAATTTAGTTTTCAATATGGATTGTTCACAAATTGTTTAACAAGAAGGGGTACTCTATTCAAAAATTCTGCAGCGGTACTCTTACTTATCATTCTGTTTTGAATAAGCTAAACACCTCCAAATGACTTGGATTTTTGATATATTGTAGAAAACATCCTGTACTATAATTTTTGTTTTTGGACCAAGTGAAAATTCGTTTTTGTTTGAGCACAACTGCAACACACGACGGTTGATGAAGTCCAACAATTTTTTGACAGCTTATAGCAGTAGATGAAAAGAATTATTTTGACCGACTTATGGCTTCCCAAAAATTTTGATTTTTGAGCATCATATGTAAAACTTATATACTCACAGATTTTCTCTTTGCCTCATGTTCAAAATCAGTTCAGTTTGTTTTGTGCAAATCAATTATTTCGTGGCTTATGTATGCACCCGAATTTCTCAAAACCATTTAAATCCTCTGGTCAAGAAATGATAGATGTCTTTCTTTCACTCTGTAAGTTATAGTGTAGTAGGTTATAGGAGATGAGAATACTTTGATTTATCTGATTCTTAAGCTAGTTGTTACCCAGGATAAGAAGTTTGGTAGGTAGAGACTAGGTGTTGTCGTTATAGTGCTCCTCGATGGCAAGATACGATTGCGTGGTGATTTTCCAATCTTATGTCTTCATTAATAAGATCCTCTTTTATAATCATCTAGTTTCCTACTTGGTTATCCCTATTTCAATGTTTCCCCATCCATACTAATTGTAACCCATGTTCTAGTTAAATCCTCCATTTGAAACTTCTGAAACTTGGTAAAAGTCTCTTATTACGAAGTTTTGTTTTCCAAGTGTGTACATTCATTTGATGTGCCTTATTTTTTAAAAATGTTTTCATCGTGTCAAATGCTTGATTTAAGAAAAATAAGTTTCTCATCCTTCGAACTATTTGAACTGACAATTGCATATCCTTCCAACTATATCATGTTTAGCTATTTTGGGGCAACACACTTTTGCATCCTAGTGATTACCCTTAATGCATCCCCTACAAGATGTTTTAGTACATACAAATTTTTGTTTAAAGACTCGACTCTACAAATCCTCCGTTTTCTCTTTTTGCTATCGCTTGGTTTATGTTTACCAAAATTCTTTGACCTTTGCTTTGCTTGAGATGGTTCCACACGAACTCCATATGTAAAATTTATCCTTTAAAAGTACTCCTCAATCGTTTCAACTCATAGTGTTAAAGGTCTCTTACTTTGGCACATACTTTTCATTGTCCTCGTGTTTGGATTTACCTAACATGAGTGAATGCTTTTGTTTCCGAGTTTTCCCTTCAGGTTAAACAACTTACCATGTTCCAAAAATTCTGCAAATTTTCAGCAATGTAGATTACTGTCTTATCTACCACTTCTCTTTTTACATCAACTCGATAATCGTTATGCATTGTTCAGAAAAATCATGTTTATGCCGGACACTCTGTCCAGAAAATCTGCAGCAGCACCTTCACTTCTTCTTCCGTTTTGAACAGGTTAAACACCTTCAATTGATCTGCATTTTTGATATGTTGCAGATAAAAATTTTATCTACAATTTTCCTTTTGAAATTAAGCTCAGGTTCGTTTTCGTTTGATCTCGATTTGCAATTCAACTCAGTGTTTATTAATCTGGAAATTCTGACAGCTTGTGCAATCGTCAGAAATAACTGTTTTTGACCAACTTATTTTCATTCAAAAATTCCCATATTTTTATATCACCTGGGAAACTCCAGTATCTATATCTTTTCTCTTTGGATCGTGCTCAAATTCATCTTCGTTTGTTCTCTACAAATTGATAGTGTCAGATCCGGAGTAAATTTCATACACAGCAACCTAAAAGGAATTTTCAACTCTTTGACTTGGGGTTTGGGCTAAGAGGGTAGTAAGTTACGACTGTTATGTTTAGGAGTTCCCCGAAGCTTGATCTCCTTCTGAGTTAAACCTTTTAGTAGGATGCTTGTAAAGCTAACATTATAGTTCTTTTGCAGTTGTAAACAAGAACGAAGATGCTATCCTCAAGCATGCATGTTTGATGTTCAGACCCTTTTCGTGCCCTTTTATAATTATACCTTTTCTGGTGATGTATTTCTCATGTAATCCCTCATTTGAGATCTTTAAACTCAACAAATCATTTTCACATGTTTTCATGAATTACTTCAGAAATACGTCTCTATAAGCTTTTCTTTTGAACAAGTTCTTACCTTCTTACTTTACAAAGAAACAAGTTCTCTTCAAAATTCTACATTGTTGCACTTCCATCTTTCTTTTCAAATTCAAATTTGACCAAGCCTTCTGATGTCAGAACATTTTTTTTACTTGTGTTCATTCTCAGCTTCCCTCCTAAGGGTAGTGTCGATGTTGTAACTTTTTCACCTAATGCTGCTTTCTTTTAAGGTATGCATATCCTTTCTCGCCAGTCAAATTTTTAAGCCGACCGTGACATTCCTTTTCAATTACTCACCCTTAACATTCTAACAATTTATGCTAAACTAGTTTCAAGCGTAAGTAGTCTTTGCTAAGGCGTCTTTTCGAACCTAACTAGCCAATCAACTTTTGAATTCCTAAACTTCGATTTTCCAATTCAGGTTAATGTTGAATCCTTCGCTTTAACTCTCTTTCAGGCCATTTAGAGCCATGAACCGCCATATACACCTTTTGACTTCCCATCTTCTGCTTTTGGCATTTCATTACCATTTTGATACACGGTTGACACCTTTTGTTTTAACTTTTCCATTCTCTCATGAGGAATGACCCGAGCATTTATTCCTTGGCGTTGTACCATTCCTCTTGAGTAGTGCAACCTTGAACTTTTGATTTGAATCGTCGATGATCGCTTAAACTTCCTTTGAAGGTTTGAATTAATTCTTTGAAATCAAACCTTATCCGACAATTCTTAAGTGTCGTTTCCTCTTCATTCAAGATCTTGTTTGCCGCTTACTTATTCAAACTTTTGATATTCCCTTACAATTCCTTGAAAGAAATTTCTATTTCTATTAAATCCAAAAATATCCTCTCTTTGACTATCAGCAAACTTGGACACTTCTTGACAAGTGTTTATTTTATTCTAAGACCTTTTGGTGTGCTCGCTTTGTCTCCATGGCTCCTTCACGTTGAGATTCTTGCTCTCTTTGATTTCTATTTTTTTATTTTATTTTATCCTTCTAGTGCTCGACCTTGCAAATTTACTTTGTTTTTCTGGTGTGATGTTTCCTTTAACGCCTCCGGCTTCCTAAAGGTCTATATGTAAGCTTATTACCATCCTTTCAAGTTACCTCAAGTCTTTGCAGACCACCGTATCTTGCAGAATTCCTCTCCCAAAAAAAAATCATCTGCAAGGTGTCATTTTGTTTTTCTTTCGGTGGCTATCCCTTGTATTATGATACAATGTCTCATTCTTCAGTTTGTAACCACCTTCAACTTTTCCCTAACACGAAATCATCTTGTTTTTCTTGTAACCCAAGCAACCTTTCTTATTTCAAGTGCATTATATCATTCCTTGGCTGACCCAGTTGACATGCCACCCTGGTACCCAACTTGTCACTTTTCAATTTTATTTATTTTCCAAGCTAACTCTTTTGGCATAAGAATTGGATCAGACCGTCAGATGGAAAGTATGACAGTGAATGTTCTCCACCCACAGGGAGTCTCAGAAGTCCTTCAGGTGGGATCCTCGTAGCTCTTCAGCAACCTTGTGGTGCCATGATGGAAGTTGAGATCGAAAGAAGTCAAGTGTGCCAGAAGTGTAGTTTCGGCTGGGAAGATTCAGCTTTCCGGGTATAGGTCAGCAGGAGCAAGCAAAGAGTGTTGAACCGATGATTGCAAGATTCGAAGCAGTTGATGAGTTCGTGAAAGAAACAAGACAAAGACCCAGTTGTCTCCGGTTACAAGTGAGTGGCTGGAGCCCTACCAGCCATTGGTCACGAGTTAGGTGAAGATAGCAACCGTCGGCATCGGAATCAGCTTTGGGTTCCGAATGCGGAAGATTGTGAAGGACAATGAAGAATGAAAACCTCGAGATGACAATTGCAGTTCCTCTTAGAGCGACCAATAAGTACAAGAATTGGAACAGTACTGCTGGCGATCTTTCATGAACATAGAGATAGAAGAACAAGAGTTTCTGGGATGAAGTGGAGCGACAATAGAATACGAGACCAAAATTGTTACAGCAAGTCAACGTGGAGATTGAAGTGGATCGTCGCAACCTCAAATTGGCTCAAGACAAGCAGAAGAGTTGGAAGATGGAAGAAGAAGACGGTAAGAGTTGGAAGACGAAACGCTTCGCAAAGTCCAGAGTTCAAGTACCTCTCGGTTACATTCGAGTTTCGAGGACGAAACTCCTCTTAAGGGGGAAGGAAAGTAACATCCCGAATTTTCAGAAAAGGTAAAATAGTAATTGGGCATACCCACTACGACCTGATTATTATTTATCCTATTTATTTAATTAAGAAGGATTTAATTAAAAGGATTTAGTTATTTAATTAATGAGTTTAATTAAATGAATATAAAAAGAAATAATCCCCAAAGTATTCTATTAAATTAGTCACTCAATTTCTGAAAAAAAAGGTTGAACGGCGATCTAAAGGAGAAGCAACGCAGAAGATGCCGTAAAAGGAGAAACGTAAACTTCAACCGTGTGATCAATCCGCTCATCCGCTCAAGATGCCGCAGCGGAGAAAAGTGATCGGTAGCGAGGAGATGCAACTTTGGAAAATAACATCTCTCAATTTCGTAAGTTTTCGCTTTAGCCCCGCTTTTGGTATTCGTAGAGTTTGATTTTTGAAAATTCGTATCTTTCAATCCGTAGCTTTGTTTCGCAGTCATGAGTAGTCGAAACGATCGTCTTGGAGCGTAGATCAATCTAAAAATAGTTTCGCTGCATTTAATCCAGGTAATCTACAGTTTTGGTCACTTTTCAGTTTCGATTTTCTACAAAGAAATAGGATTTTAGGGTTTCTCGTTATTCAAATAGGTTTTGGGGTTGAGGATCAACAGTTGTTGCAGTTGCTTGACGTTTTGCTTTCGGTTTTCCTAGAAATTAAGGTAAGAGGCTATTCCTAATGAGTAATTATAGTTTTATAATGATAGGTTGAGTTTTGGTGAGTTTTGGTGTTGTTTGGTGATAGAATTCATGCTAAGTTGTAATTAATAAGATGTGATATGTTTTGGTATATTTGTGTTGTGTTTTAAATTTCTAATTTTTTTGGTTCAGTAACATTAATTAAATATGAACAAGCTTCGATTGAACTTCTGATTCGTTCAGTTAAAACACCGAATGTACTCTTAAAGGGAGTTGAAGTTCGGATCCGTCAGAAGGAGATGAAAGGGCTTGTGCTTTGATGAACTAGAGTGCGCCAATGTCTCATGGTATTTGCTAGGACTTGTCCGTGTCTAGTGGTCTAGGAAAGAGAGTAGTGTATGTGAGGGAGCTTACCCCGAAACACTTTAGGTGGCTAGTTAATTCACGCAGAATAATTACATACGTGTAGTAAAAGAAAAACGCCACTTATTCTCGGTTAGGCACTCTTTCATATCGGCGATGTGATACGCTCATAAAAGGTGAACAACGCTGCCGGGCCTATAAACGGTGAATGGCGGTGGAGGAAATTCATCGGACGATATCGCATATCGGGGAGACCCCGGAGCTAATCGGTGCTAATCACCGTTAGTTAGCAAGTATATCTTCAGGCTGATGAACGCCATGCGTAGTGTCCTTGAGTGATGACGTAACCAAGATAAGCTAAGCTAGAAATGTTTAGTCATGACATGTCGATGGGCATGGATTGAACCTTAAATTGAGTCGGTCTCATAAAGATAATTTAATAATCATATATAATGATAACCTTTCGTCGTATAACTTAGTTATTTATTAGCTTCTCACTTTTACTAAGTACTTTGTACTTACCTCCTTTGCATTTTCTTTTGTATGCATTGTGGGGTGAGAAGACGAGCAGGTTGATCAAGTGTAGATGACGACCGTTGAAGACTTTGAAGTCTTGTCAAAGATCTTAGTTTATTTCTTTGTAAAGGTTGTACTAGACCAGTTGTATTTCTTTTCTTAGACTTGTTGTACTTCTACTTTTAAGATATCGTATTGTATAAGTCTTTGGGTTTTTCATCGTTGTAATTTAACTATCCATCTTTAGCATGGTTACTTTCTATTCATAGTAGCATTTATGTTTTTACCCGAGTCTTTTTAGCTTCCGTTTGCTTTTATTTGATACGACAACGTAACGGCTTGCGTATAATGTTAGATTTATTTAATGCTATACTGGCGCGAACGCTTTCTCTTACGGATAAGGGCTCGTATCCGAACGGGCGTTATGTAAGATAAGCAATCGAATCGCATACCCTCTTGAAAACAAACCATGGTCTTTAACCAATCTTATCACTGGATAATGGAATTGAAATCACCCTTATCTATATCAGTTTCTTCCTTATCACTCCTTAATTCAAATTCTTCCTTATCACTCCATTATAGAGCAGGGGGCCCAGACGTTATTACGTTAATACCGTCCCTCAAACTGGGCCGAGTGTTGAGGCACAGTTTGTTGAGAAACATGACAAGCAGAGCTGTGGGCATGGATTTGGTGAAAGTGTCTGGTACTTGGGCCTTTGTGGGGATGTATCCAGTGACGAGACGGCCAAGGGCCACTTGTTCGCGTACGAATTGGTAATCCAGCTGATATGCTTACTTCGAGCGTGAAAAACGGGATTGATGGTCATATGAAGCGCGCTGAGGTTGTCAATGAACAAGATAGGAAGCCTGGTGTCTGAAATTTGCAAATCACGAGCAAGGTAAGTAAGCCAAGTTAAATCAGCACCTGTATGTTCTAGGGCTCGGTATTTATTTTCTGTGCTGGAACGGGAAATAGTGGGTTTTTTTTACACACCATGAGACAATGTTGGCACCTAAGTAAGTGCAGTAGCCTGTAGTAGACCGTCTTGTGATTGGGCATCCGACCAAGTCTGCATCTGAGTAGGCACTGAAGTGTAGTGTAGTGTCAGCAGTAAAGTGATGTCCAAGCTGGATAGTGCCTTTAACAAAATGAAGAACTCTCTGAGCCATTTTGTAGTTGTTAACTGCAGGCTTTTGTAGGAACTGAGACAGATAGTTCACACTATAGAAGATGTCAGGCCTTGTGAATGTCAAGTACTGTAGGCCACCAATCAGACTTTGATAGGATGTGGGGCCTTCTAGCGGGGCGATTCAGCAAAACCAGCTGGTTCTGTAGACAAAGGTATGGCCATTGGCTTGCAATCCATAAGATCTGCACTTTCAATTAATGTGAGAGCATAGTGAGTCTGATACATATACAGTCGTGAAGATGTTTGAGTGATTTCCACACCACGGAAATGTTGGAGGGTACCTGAATCCGTCATGGCAAATTAAACTCAGTATGGAGGAGATCAATAAACTTCATTAGTAGCTTTGGCTTGGTGCCAGTAAGTAACATATCATCCACATACAATAGTAAAAAAAGTGAACCTTGTGTGGTGTGTAGGACAAACAGTGAGGGGTCTGCAAGACTACAGTAGAAGCCATATGTTAAAAGGAAGCTGCCAAACCTGTCAAACCATACCCTAGGGGCTTGTTTGAGCCCATAGAGTGCTCTTTGTAGCTTGCATACATGTGTGGGATGCTGAGGATCAGGCATACCAGGGGTTGGTCCATATAAATTTCTTCAGTGACAAGACCATGGAGAAAAGCGTTTTTTACATCCAGTTGTCAAATTTGCCAACCCTGAACAAGAGCTGTGGCAATTACAAACTGGATGGTTCCTGGTCTTACCACTGGAGACTAAGTTTCTAGGTAGTCTATGCTAAATCGTAGTGCATATGTGGCTCGTAGTTTATTTAGTTATTTTGGGCATAACAGACGCCAGAGAGGATGTGTAATCCCCTTTAGTGATTATAATTATTTAAGTTGATTTCCAACTTAGGATGCTATTTACATTATTTCCAGAAACGCTCCACGAGGAGGGTTAACACGCAACTCACAATATCTAGACGTAAATTCAAGGTGATATATATATATATATATATATATATATATATCCTTCTTTAATTGTTTTTTATGTAAAATTGTAGAAACTGAATTAATATAGGTCAATAGACTAATTAATATAGAAGCCTTATAAGATTCAGTGACAAGTGCATAAGGTTTGAACATGCAGTAACAACAAATGCATTGACACACACTCTAGAGTACCACTCTGCAGTCACATGTGAAAATGCAGTAACATTAATAGTTGCGTACCTACGTGTGCACAACCATGATGTCATAGCAGCTGCATAACATGTCCTAGTTGTACATTATTCACTAATTTATCGCTGAAATTTTATTGACCGCAAGTTGTTGTTATTACTATTTTCTTTCTCCGGAAGTTTAGTAAATTTGGATCGGTTTAATGTCATGCATGATAACCTCACAAAGTTTAACCTACATATTCTCACCCATATGCATTCACTAAAAATCAAGTTATCATGGTTGCAATTTGAAGTTTAGACATGAAATAATGTAAAATAATCTAAACTAAAAAATAAATTGAAGTTAAAAAAATATTTGGTCTCAAATATTTTAACAAAAACACTGTCGTTTAAATTGATCATGGTGTGAACCCATCATGATATACGATGCAGATAACCGTAGTGTTAGTTGTTATGACACAATGGTTATGCACGTATCATTACAATGTTCCATTTCGTTTGCTAAGTGTATGCTTGTCAATTTTCTTTGTTGAAGATGAAGCTTATTATAAACATACTACATCTATTATGTATCGCTTCGTTGGTGGTAGCAACCCAACTGAACCATGAAGAAGTTAATTATATTAACCAACTAAATTTTGTTTGATGTTTTAGCTGAACTTCAGTGGTAATTGTTTTTGGTTGCTCTAGTGGAGACGTTGAAAGCGATCGCCGAAGGATTAGCAAAAAGAGGCTGGGATTTCAACATTGATCCTTGCGGCGGAGAAGGCAACTAACATAATATAATGCATGTTAGCAAAACTATTCACTAACATCGACTAATTAACTGACCCGTTATTTTTTTATTTTAAATATTGATCATTGACCCGTAATCATGCATTGATTTTTTAAATTAATACTTATAAACTTATTATACAATCTGTTGTTCTCGATCTCTTAGCCATGTCTCAGAATTCCTACAGCCACCCCTGACGAGCGGGAGGTGTGCATGCAGCGGGCGGGTGGAGGGCGGGTGGTGTGCATGCGGCGTACAGACAGGCGGGAAGTGGGTGGCATGTAATAGGCCTATCCCTGACCCTAGGGTCCACTGGGGTCTAATAAGGGACAAGCCGGCGATTCACCACCCAAACATTAAATCTCCTACGAAACCACTGAGGAAACTAGTACTCTATTTAAACATCACCAAAACCAAAAGAATAGAACATCAATTAAATTTTTTTTACATTGAAACAACTTAAAATTCAAAGAAACTAATACCGAAACTTGACAACTAAGCTGCCATGTCACCATTGAACTCTTCTTAAACTCCCTCTCCCAGAACAGCTTCCAAGGTTACTCCGTTTATCTCACCACTCTCGTGTCCTTCTTCCATACCTAAGAAAGTAATTTCACAAACGTGTGAGCTAAAAAATAGCCAGTGGGTTCTGGTGTGTGCCGTGAACTTTTATATATGAAAATAGTTGTACAAAACCGTTAAAATTACAACGGAAGGCCTTTTTCCTTACCCTGCGTATAATAGTAGTTAGTACAAGGCCAAAAATATGATATTTGCAAAATTTAAAGGTCAAGTAATTTCTTGAATTTAAGGCTACTAACTGCTTGACACCGACTTGGCTTAGTCGATGAGTCATTACCAACCCAACTCCAGCATATTTCTCTACAGCACTTCACAAGCAAGCAAGCTATTGCTTGACAACTCCGGCCGATTGTCAGGGAAAATGATTTAGACCTCCGCCTAGTGAACCTCCCAAAGGGCTTCAGCCAACCCCACTGCCTTCCGAACCATGACATAGCCGTCAGCCCTAGCTTTCCCAGCCATGCACTTGGAACATCGGGAAATTTCTGTACCATCACTCCAGGACTGTCGATGAGCCAAGGTCAAAAGGCCCCGAGACCGGTGACTAGCCGTTCTGCGGTGCAATAACCCTAACTCAACTAGTCTCTAGAAAGTTCTACACCTGAAGTGCGGAAATTCCTATAAGTGTAAAACTCCAATTGCATACTTTTATTTGATATATACATATATATATATATATATATATATATATATATATATACATACATATATATATATACATATATATATATATATATATATATATATATATATATATAAAATTTAGAGAATCATTTGACCCATATCATTATACATGGAGCGATCAGTCTTTGCTCAGAGTATGCCCGTCCTCCATAGGCATGCCCATAATATATATATAATTATGGGCATCCTATGGAGGACGCAATGCATACGAGCTGGCAACTCGATCTGCTCCATGTACAATGATATGGGTCAAATGACCCTCTAAATGATAAGAGGATTCAGTCCCGAGAATTTCTTGAGGGAGATAGAGTGTTGCTTTACAACTCTAAGTTGAGATTGTTCCCGGGAAAACTTCGATCCAAGTGGTGTTATGTGTTATTGGTTTGAAACAAGTATAGTTTAGAACAAGTAAGTGTTATGTGTTAAGTGTTTTTCAGAGAGTTTGAAGGTTGGATTAGGTTGCTAAAAGGTAAGAAGCTCTTCCTACAATCTAGTTATGGTTGAGAGTAGTTAGATCTTGTTTAATGCGTTTTGTTGCAAGTTTTGACTTAGATGTATTGGTTCTGTGAACATTCAAATGCAATTAGACCAAGGCATACAAATGTTAAACAAAAAGAACCACAACAGAGAGGGATAAAAGGAATTTCACCATCACAACACCACATCACCATATCAGAGCAGAAAGAAACACAAAACCAGAAAAAAAAAAATAAAAATAAAAAAACGAATTAAGATGACATTCAAGGGAACGAGCCGACCCAAAGATCGAACTCACAAAAACGTGAATAAAAACTTACGTCTGATGGTCCTTTGATCTGATGCATGCAAATAACTTTTCTCTAGACCGAGCTGCAGCCTTCCAAATCTCTTGAGCAGTGTTGTAGAACATAAAGTTCTCACTTTGATCACGAGTCATGGATCCAAAAAGCCATGACATGCGTCCTCAAAGAAAGTCTTTTCTGAGAATGACCTTAAGAAGCTTCCATTTCCACCGAGAAAGAGCAACATTTCCTTGAGTGAGGACAAAAAGTACGGAAAGGTGCTCCTTTTTCCTCTTCTTTTCTCTGCTTCATTCTCAACTAAGAATGCTGGAGACATGTGAGGTGATTTACTAGGCTTAATGATTTTAAATCTAGTTTTGAATATGTATTGATACCTGGTTGTGGTCATTTTTTTCCACCTCTGTTAATGCTTCTGAAATCTTTAGTGAGAATGAAGGGATCGAGAATTGTAGAATTGGTATCTCAATGTGTGAAAATAGGCAAGTATTTATAGAGATTTGAGGCGGTTTCACTAAGTCGGCAATCCGGACGCTCGTTTGGGTAAGTAGACGCTCGTTCGAGTGAAGGTTGGTTATAAGGTTCTTGAGATCAGAAAGTGACGGTTGAAATGTCACAAGGCTTCTGATATAATCTATAAGTAACAGCCTTAAACCTTGGATGTTGGGACTTGGCAAAATTAATTAAGGTGTGAATGGAAATTCTTTACGTAAAGAAGTTGAAGGTATTGAAAACACCAAAATCAAATATGTATATATATATATATATATATATATATATATATATATATATATATATATACACTTTTTAAAAAAATTATACACTAACGCCTACTAATTAGTGACCCACTATTTTTTAGATATTGATCCTTAACCCGTAATCATGCATTGATTTTTTAAATTAATACTTATAAAATTGTAATATGAAGTGCCGCTCTCGATCTCTGACCCGTGTCTCAGAATTCCAGCTGCCACCCTGACGAGCGGGCTTCGTGCGGAAGGTGTGCATGTAGTGTGCGGCAGAGGGGTGAGTGGTGTGCGTGGGCGTACATGAGGTCCGAAGGGGAATATGGCGTGATCGGGCGGGTGGCGTGCGTGCATGCATCGCTGTGTTTATTTTAAAAGAAATATTTGTGCTACAACAAAATGTTAAGACTGTTCAAATGTGAAGACAAACAATAATAGCATCTTTTAGACTGTCCACAGTGGTCCCTTTGACCATCTACTTGAAGAGACTTTCAAAGTAGAGTAGTGATAGTGTCACACCAAAATTATCATAACATTGTGCACTCTACACTTTGAGACCATTGAATCATTGATTATGATGTTAGGCCTATTAAATCATGAGGAGTTGTTTATAAGGACAAAAAAAAGGGAAAAATAGGAATCGTGACAGAATATATCATTGAAAAAATATCAAATGGGATGTCTAAATAAAGAGGATGAAAAAAGGGAAAATGGGATGAAATAATTATCATCTTTTGACAATCATATCAAAAGACGTATTCGTTTTTGTAGTTGAATACGAAAGAATTTAAATAACAGTAGAATAAAGACATGTGTTTTTACTCAAAAAAATATTCAACTGTCCTATTTGCATATTTTTATATTCAAATTTTACTTTCTAACACTAAACCCTTAATCATATGGCTCCTATAAAAATCATTGGCTTAAAAGTGTGTTGTGGCATTTGTTGTGCATTTTTTGTTCTGGCACAAACATTTCTCCTTAAGAAAGCCAAAGGAAAAAAAGGCCTTTTCGATGTAGTGGAGGAGACGTTCAAAAGCAAAAGAAAATGCAATGATAACGGTGTAGACAACAGCAAACAGGGACGTAACCAGGCCATGGCTAGGGGGTCGCGGTCCACCGGATTTTTATTTTCGGTACATTAAAAATTCTTTATAAAATCAATCCAGCACGGTTAGTTGTATTAATCTCGCACACCCGACATTATAAATATAATCCACTAGCCCATCAAAACAATAATTCCTGGTTCCATCCCTAAAAGAAATCAATCATGTCGATCGAAAGAATCGGAGTAGTGTTTGCCAAACTACAATTCAAAAGAAAGTTAGTTTCTTTGTATCATTGTTTGGACTTGGGATATGCAAACATGTATACACACTAAAATTTTACTTTAAATATCCGCGTGCATTTTTAAGTGTCATCAACGTATTTGTAATATTCCGATTTTTGAGAAAAAGGCAGACGTGTCATTTTGCGAAAACGAAATAATAAAATCCTTAAACTTTTGGGGATTTTAAGAGTATTTATATATATGTGGCCGAAATATATATATAATTTGGGGGGAAAATCTGATTTTTAAGTAATAGGGAAAAATAATAAGAAATTATTATTTTTGGGATTTTCTATTTAAGAAAAATAAATCCATTAGTTCCCATAATCAAAAAGAAATCAGAATTTTCTTCCTACGTTGAGAGAGACGGCGCAGAGAGCAAGTTTTAGGGCTGAGAGCTTTTCTTCCCGTTTCTAAGTCAAATCTTAACCATTTTCAAATCAGAGTAGAGCAACGGAATCGTCATGAAGAGGGCGTCGTTTCAACCCCAAAAGTTGGAGTTTTTCCTAAGGTATGATTTTCGCCTAATGGTGTTTTTGGATGAGTTTTATGGATTAAAGCTCATGAATTCATAGAATAGATTTTTTCGAAACGTGTGATCGAACCTAATTTGGATTGAAATTGATCACTCAGGTTTTTGGTGAGAAAGCTTCAAGTTTGCTGCTGTTTTTCTCGGAGTTTGGAGTTGGATTGCTTGCTATCAAGTAAGAGGATCTTCCTATGGTTTAATTACGGTTTATTAGGGTTTATGTTAAGGTTTGATATGATTTTATGCTAGAAATCATACAATCATGTTGCTTAAGGATCAAGAGATGTTAAGGTTTTTAAAAGTCGTGTTTTTCTGCTCTTTCTCTGAGTATTTTGATGTTGTACATGTTTGGATTTGAGTACAGATCGTAAAATGTAAAGAAAAACGTGTTTAGGGAGTTTCAACGCTAAATGTGCGCAAATTGACTAGCAATGTGCACACATTGATGAGGCTGAATGCTGTTGTAGTTGGACAGGTCCTGGAGTGTACGCACATTACCCTGGAATGTGCACACACTGGCCGGGCTGAATGTCTTTTGTTCCCAATATGCGCAGATTCCCCTGGAATGTGCATGTTAGTAATATCATCCGCAACGGAAGCGATTTTAAGGATCTAGATCTATATAATACACGTAATAAAACAACTAGATCTATATCTACAAGGGGGATGTAGATCATACCTCTTGAATCTCGAAATTCAAGTTGAAGAACCGCAAAAGGATGAATGTAAGAAGATGTGAAGAGCACCACGATCTTCCGTACGTGTGATCCAAGCAACTCCCGGTGGAAGGAATTCTCGACTCGAACCCTTCCGATATGCTACCCGGAAAAATCTCCAAGATTTCTCCCTAATACCCCTTGGCCGAATTTTATCACTTCTTCTCTCTAAGAGGAGAAGTCGAAAATATCATGTGTGTTAAGGCTTGGGAGAACTCTCTTTATATAGGAGAGTAAAACTTAGCCTCCATGGATTTTATTTTGCTAATAAAATAAATCCAATAAATAAAAGATAATTCCATAATATTCTAGAACAAATCTAGAATAATATTTATCTTTATTTCTTTCCATAAATATTTATCCAATAAATATTTTATGCACATGTCTTATTAATACACAAGAAAATAATTTCTTATTCCAAAAATAAGAGGCATGGGGCGAAATTAACAATATTGACCTAGTCAATATTAATTTTGCCATCACACAATAATTGGGCCAATATTATGTAAAATGTCTTTTCCACATATTTAATTATTTAGCCCAACTAATTTAATAGTCCACTAAACAATTAATTCACATATCGTTTTAATAAAGTCCAACAAGAACTAAATTAATATTATTAGGATTCGACGTCCGAGAATAGCTATGCTATATTAGGAGGCACGTCGGGGACCATGGACTAATAATCATGCCTCCGATAAATCAAATAAATAATTACAGAATAATTATATTCGATAAATCAATCACAGGAATATGCCACCATAATCCCGTGACTGCACTCCTCCGATTATAAGATTATATTTATCTCCTCACGAGAATAATAATAAGCGTCCATTGATATAATCATTACATATGGATTAATCCTCCATAGACTGTACATTCTAAAACGGGAAGTTACCGTTAACCCTTTCTAGAACCTCTTATCCTTATTTACCATTAACCCCCTAGTGATCAATTAATTCATACAACTCACCGGTAGCTAATCGATGTAATATGAACTACATGGATCGATCGGTTTCTAGGATTAACAAATAAGGGAATCGCTCATCTACTTCCATAAATGGAAGGAATGGATTCCGTATCTGTGATAACACGGACTACTCACTCAATCCAAAGACAATGCCAAGATGGGGTAATTCGATCACGGACTCGCTGTAATCCTTAACCGTCAAGTCAAACTTCATAATTGATTCAAGCGGCTGATCATGATCACCTCGAGATTAAGATATATCCATAAATATGATCATCCATTGATTCGATAAGAATTCTCGATTACGGAATTATATCATGAACTCTAATCAAATCGGTCCAAACTTATAAGATATATCTCATCATATATAAATGCCCCATTAGGTTCTCTTAACCGAAAGTCCGGATAAGACAATCACACCTATTGTGTTCTCAGGCGCATTAATATCACGTTAAAGGAGAGACCCGATACTCTCGATTAACTTCACTACGGGCTAATTGTATTTTAAGTACATCTTCACTAACTCAATCCTCTCGTATATACCATACACCGAGTTAAGTGATTACATAAACGATATACTTTAGGGTTTTCTCAGTGTAATTACTATTGTCACATCGGTGAATATGAGAATAATAAATATGAATAACAATATCATTTCATTTATTAAATAAAACAATTACAAAATTGTCTTTCGGGCATCACACCTAACAATCTCCCACTTGCATGAAAGCATGTGATTAATTGTTTTAGAGCACACCCTATTATTTAAAATACAACAAACTACATCTCCCACTTGCTCTAAAGCAATGGAGACTCATCCCGTATTCTAGTACCCACCAAGCATATCATAACCATTTCAGATTCCAAAATACACTCCGAGTATGCCGTCGTAGGATAGGTCAGTGACTCGGGGAGCACCTACATCTAAATGTCATGGGTCTTAATGATTAGTCAGGTTGTCGGCTCGAGACGATCCGTAGAATCGAAACGTTACCGGTCCATCTAATCATGTGGTACTGAGTAAACACTGAGCCCGAGACCGACTTAACGATCATCCTCAATCGACTTAAAGTCAAAATCGATGTATCACACATATCCAAGTTCATACATGAATATGTCCGCATATTGTTCCTCGCTCTCAAAGATACTAAAGGACATACTAAACTTGCTTTGGTAACCGCCGAATCTAAGATTCGATCAAAGTTGACGCTTCAATAACCTGACCATCTCTTACTAGAAAGAGAATCTATCCCATTTCTCTTGATCCGAAGATTTGAGAGTCATTCCCGAGGCATAGGGTAGAACTTCCTCGTTGAATGTTGCATACATGATGCATCATCTTAACCAATAAGATGGATGGGAAACCAAAGGATCGATTCTAATGAATTCGACCGAGTCAAACTCTAAAGAATGTTGTCCAAATCTCTATTGCAGAGAATTGTGGTATTGTCAGATTGTGACTTCAGATAACACACCCATGTTGATTCCAACTGGTGCAGTGTTATCCTTCACAAACACTAATGTATATATTCACTACTGTACAAAAAATTGTAGAAATATATGACTTCCAATGACCGAGAGGTTTGCTTTTTATCCACAAAAGGACATAAGCCTTGACAGTCATCCTGTCATAAGTTCATAAGGCAATACCCTTTTGTTCCGAATGAATCTAGACTCCGTTTGTTTGGCAAGAAAGTCTCAGGGAATCACCCCTATTTTCTGCTTTTGAACGAAATCATGCAATACCGAACTCATTCTACTCTTTTCCGTGTAGATCCAATTACTCCCACTGGGCCTGAGACGCTCAGGTGGTTCTACAAGAGCATGAACAATGGAGTACCGAACTCCATTCACGTGGTTATGGCTATTAAACCAACCTCTATTATCAGAATCCTATACTGCTCACAAAAGAGCCATAGGTCATCAATCGATCTTTAGACTATAAAGTCCGCAGAACCCGTAATGGGTAATGGATAAACCATACTCCCACTACATTCTGGGTGGATCGAAATTCTGATCTAGTTTAGTAGTATTTAGTGTTATCACCAACAACCGATGTTGGATGTGGTCTGATTTTAATCGATTTACTAACTACCTTGAGTAAACGTATTTTCAAGGTTCAAGGTTTTACTGTTCATGGACTCTATCAGAAAGGATGCAACAGTATAACTGTCCCTTCCCGATTTCAAGAATCCTATATCTAACCTTTATACTCAATAGCTTAAAAGATATAGCACGAATGGTCACTGACCGAACGTGTTCGCGAAATTCCCAGACCTACCTTCAAGCACCGTGTGCTAAATGCTTATATTTATGGAAGTGGGGTGAACCGAATCCACACCTTATCCGTAAATTCCAAAGCATATTCTAGGTAGACTTCTCGGTCTTACATTTCAATGTAAACCGTTATTTCGCTTCAATATCTTTATTGAGTTAAGCAGTGTATTGTAGCACATCTCAAACTATGTAAGGCAATTTAACGGTTTCTCACTTAGTGAGAACATGTCACAATGAGGCAGGTGAGCATCGCCTCGAGGACTATGAATGGCCTATTCCGAGTATAGAATACTCTATCTCTCATGAAAACAGAGAAACCTCAAAATATTTTGGATAAACTTTCCGGAGTGTTTGAATAGTTATCGGACAAGAAGTCACTACTCGGAAGCTCCTAACTGCTTGTATCTTTCATCGCACTCGAAGGTCGTCATGAACAAGCTATGTTACTTTTTATAATCATTATCCTTTCCCGATTGAAAGGAAACTTAGTCATTGAACTTTTGAGACAATCTAACCAGGTATCGAGAAAGGAATCACCTGCGCCGCCTTCATGTCTTGTCTTTTAGGGACTATGCACTAACTATGGAATATGAAGAAGCGTTTATCTAAATATAGAAACCAATTGCTTTTAATAGTTCTTAAGATGTGTTTTATATACATATTTCAAATAGATTCTAAGTGGTTTTGACTTTATCAAACAAAAGTCCGAGTCTTGGATTCGTACTACAAATGGTACATTCACTTTCTATATGACAAACAAATTATCAAATAGAAGGTAAATCCATTCGTTCCAACGAATCTTAAACTGAAAATAAATTTTCCACGATATCCAAGGATTGAATCCGAGATTCATTTCCTTATATCACTCCCACTATTCTAGCTAAAATTAACTGCCCGTTGTTTACTCCTTTAATCGTTAAATGCACTGTTACCTTGTTCTTCCAAAGAACTTAGCTCGAGAAAATCGCCAAGGATTCATAGGTTGGTGATCCCAAATCACAGTCCTTATCCTATGATTTTCAGTTAATTAATTTTTCGGTTCAGCCTTAAAGTTTTCTCAGTTTAGATGACTAACACTTTTAGACATATTCTCCCATTCTTGACTTTCCGTGAATGGAAATAGTCTTGAACCAATGTTCGTTTGAGTAGACACTACTCTTGAACCGTGGGATGTCTATTTCGAGTGTTACTCGTGGGGACTTCTCGGATTTTCTAATATACCGGAAAAAACAATAAATCATAACATTAAAGCTCCCACTAGTTTATCGGTTCCAAATACCGTCTAACGAGCAATGCTTTATTTTTATGATTTTCCGATTTTTTCGATTAGAAAAATCTATAGTTCCAATGTTTCCAGAAAAAACAAATCATAGAACTCTCACTAGTTCATCGATTCCAAATATCGTCCAACTAGCGATATTTCATGACTTTTCGGTTTTTCAATTAGAACGGTTACGTGTGTAGTCAGTTACACTTTTCTAATGTTCTAGAAAAACAACAAATCATAAAGCTCCCACTAGTTCATCGATTCCAAATATCGTCCAACTAGCGATACTTCATGATTTTCCAATTTTTCAATTAGAAAATTACTCGTGTAATCACTACACACTCAAAATTCACTAGAAGAATTTCAAAGTCCAAAATCACCTTTGATCAAACTAAGTTTGTCTTCCGTTTGACACGAATGACACTAGTGGCATACCTGTATGTCACTCTGGTTTTTAAAAGGCTTAAGAGAAAAATATCTCTTCCGAAAATTAATTGCATTATCGATTAACTAGTTCAACGTCCTAGTTACTTTCCACTTTTTAAAGAAGTCAATACTAGTCAATTATAAATTTTTAAGCAATTTAGTAAAGGATAACGCTGTAAATAAAATGACATAAATTAATTCAAGTTTAACACTACTATATTATTTTATTTTAGGAATTGTAAACTAAAATTAAGTCTACTCTACCATTCCAAGGTTTTAACCTCGCATCTCAGTGCCGCCTTAGGGTAGGTCAAAGAGATGACGGTTAAATCGAGACAATCTCATCAATGAATAACTTGTGAGAATCAACATCCCACGAGAATCGAACATCCCTTTATTCATTGACTACCTTCCTTTTAGCCTAGATATTATCAAGAATACCCATGATGAGTGTGACCTACTATATCGGATCTCTTAGGTACGCCCGAGTGTGCCGTCTTAGATAGGCCAAAGGACCCGACGAGTACCCGAAAAACCTATCCTTTCGGAGACCAAGCCATGAATGTTGATAGGGGTGAACACCATCCTTAGGGGGACGAAATCAAAGCGCCTCGGCGCCACCCTTCTCTCACTTACTTGTATCTATAGTAGAGGCCGTGGGGTTGGTGCCGCCTCCCCGCTCCCACTCAATATTTTGGAAGTGGTGGTGGGTTAACTAACCACGTCTTTTGATGTTAACATAAAAGCACATCATATCAAGGATTCCGAATGGTGTCGGTAACGTAGGCAAGCCTACCCGTCCCTATTCGTTGGAACATATGTGATGACCGGATCGAAGTCGGGTCAAGACAAATTTATCGAGATAAGAAGGAATCACCCATCCGCTCTCCAGGTGTAGCTTAGTCTTGCCGGACCCCGTGCATACATCACACTAGGAGGGTTAAGTCGGTCGAGCCTAGCTCGATTGACCACCCAACCTATAAGCGAACCGCTTTTATCCAAGATTTATTGTTCTTTTACCATCATTCAATCTCGTGAGACACTACGAATCAAAAACGTGATCTCGTTTGGGCTTTAAGGCGGTTCACCGAGAACACACACCGAAAGGCTTAACGATTTCATAACCCGTCCTCGGATCTTTAATTAGTTACTAAATTAATTAATTACCACGTATTAATTAAATTTCAACTAATTACACGAGTTTGTATACATGCCTATTTTAATTACCAAAATTAAAATTCTACATGTATGCATGAAGTGGATTTATGATATGATGCATGTCATGGCAATTCCGATTTTATATCTATTTTATGATCAAACACATAAAAAATAAATTGCGGAAAATTTAAACACCGAGATGGATCATTGGTACCCCCGACTAACCTATTTTCTAAGGAAAAGTAAAATAAATTCTAATTCTTCAAATCTTTATCTTCAAACTTGAATCATCCGGATCTACAAAGCTTCGATCTTGACACGAACTTTGAACGACGAGGAGAGGAGGCCGTAATATACCAATATATTTAAAATATATCTATATTAATAACTGGTTTTTTTTTAATTTTTTTTTTATTATAAATATGTCGGTAAAACCAATTAGGTTATAATAATAAAAAAAATGCATGCAACATCATGCAAAAAAAAATGTTGCCGTGAAAAGCTTTTTATTATTATTATTTTTTTATTAATAGACCTTGCGGCCAACAAAGAACAAAATTAGGTTAAAATAATTGCTGCCGCAATTATTAATTGCCGAGACCTAAATTTTTGCCGAGAAAAAAAATAAAATTAAAACAATCGGTCTCCTCCCGTTTTTACCTTCTTGATGATCTTCAACACCATGATCTTCAACACCATGATCTTCATCTTCTCGAACCCGGATAAAAAAAAAAAACAAAAGGTACTACCTTTTACAATTTTTCGCTTGACATAAAATAAATTACACATCCTATGCTCAATTGATGCTAATCAAAAGAGCTACAAAATAGATCTACGGGTAAACGATACCAACCCCAATCCATCTCTTCAACCAAGACATTCATAATCATAAAAAAAATAAACAATTTTCGGCCCCCTTTTTTTTTAAAAAATTTTTTGGGACAAAAAATCTACATGTTTACCACTCCTAGATCTAATATTTTATACGTATAAATATAGATCACCTTGGCGACTGATACCACTGTTAGTAATATCATCCGCAACGGAAGCGATTTTAAGGATCTAGATCTATATAATACACGTAATAAAACAACTAGATCTATATCTACAAGGGGGATGTAGATCATACCCCTTGAATCTCGAAATTCAAGTTGAAGAACCGCAAAAGGATGAATGTAAGAAGATGTGAAGAGCACCACGATCTTCCGTACGTGTGATCCAAGCAACTCCCGGTGGAAGGAATTCTCGACTCGAACCCTTCCGATATGCTACCCGGAAAAATCTCCAAGATTTCTCCCTAATACCCATTGGCCGAATTTTATCACTTCTTCTCTCTAAGAGGAGAAGTCGAAAATATCATGTGTGTTAAGGCTTGGGAGAACTCTCTTTATATAGGAGAGTAAAACTTAGCCTCCAAGGATTTTATTTTGCTAATAAAATAAATCCAATAAATAAAAGATAATTCCATAATATTCTAGAACAAATCTAGAATAATATTTATCTTTATTTCTTTCCATAAATATTTATCCAATAAATATTTTATGCACATGTCTTATTAATACACAAGAAAATAATTTCTTATTCCAAAAATAAGAGGCATGGGGCGAAATTAACAATATTGACCTAGTCAATATTAATTTTGCCATCACACAATAATTGGGCCAAGATTATGGAAAATGTCTTTTCCACATATTTAATTATTTAGCCCAACTAATTTAATAGTCCACTAAACAATTAATTCACATATCGTTTTAATAAAGTCCAACAAGAACTAAATTAATATTATTAGGATTCGACGTCCGAGAATAGCTATGCTATATTAGGAAGCACGTCGGGGACCATGGACTAATAATCACGTGACTCCGATAAATCAAATAAATAATTACGAATAATTATATTCGATAAATCAATCACAGGAATATGCCACCATAATCCCGTGACTGCACTCCTCCGATTATAAGATTATATTTATCTCCTCACGAGAATAATAATATGCGTCCATTGATATAATCATTACATATGGATTAATCCTCCATAGACCTTTCATTCTAAATCGGGAAGTTACCGTTAACCCTTTCTAGAACCTATTATCCTTATTTACCATTAACCCCCTAGTGATCAATTAATTCATACAACTCACTGGTAGCTAATCAGTGTAATATGAACTCCATGGATCGATCGGTTTCTAGGATTAACAAATAAGGAATCGTCTATCTACTTCCATAAATGGAAGGAATGGATTCCGTATCTGTGATAACACGGACTACTCACTCAATCCAAAGACAATGCCAAGATGGGGTAATTCGGATCACGACTCGGTGTAATCCTTAACCGTCAAGTCAAACTTCATACTTGATTCAAGCGCTTGACCGTGATCACCTCGTGATTAAGATATATCCATAAATATGATCATCCATTGATTCGATAAGAATTCTCGATTACGGAATTATATCGTGAACTTTAATCAAATCGGTCCAAATTTCATATGATATATCATCATATATAAATGCCCCATTAGGTTCTCTTAACCGAAAGTCCGGATAAGACAATCACACCTATTGTGTTCAGGCGCATTAATAGCACGTTAAAGGAGAGACCCGATACTCTCGATTAACTTCACTACGGGCTAATTGTATTTTAAGTACATCTTCACTAACTCAATCCACCCGTGTATATACCATACACTGAGTTAAGTGATTACATAAACGATATACTTTAGGGTTTTCTGTAGTGTAATTACTATTGTCACATCGGTGAATATGAGAATAATAAATATGAATAACAATATCATTTCATTTATTAAATAAAACAATTACAAAATTGTCTTTCGGGCATCACACCTAACAGTGCACACATTGCCCATGTTTTTGATAAATAAGTTGTTTTAAGCTATGGTATGAGTCTTAGATGTTGTTTCATGATCTAATAACATTAATTAAACATGAACAAGCCTCGATTGATCTTCTGATGCGTTTAGTACTGGCACCGAATGTATTCTTCAAGGGAGTTAAAGTACGGGACCGTCGGAAGGGCATGAAAGGGCTTATGCTTTTATGAACTAGAGTTCATCAATGTCTGTGTAATTGTTAGGCCTTGTCCGTGTCTAGTGGTCTAGGAAAGAGAGAAAGTAGGTGTGAGAAGCTTATTTGAAAACACTTAGGTGGCTAGTTAATACTTAATAACTTACATACGTGATATTAAAGAGATGAAACGTCACCTATTCTTGGTCAGGCACTGATTCATATCGGCGATGTGGTATGTTCATCAAGGTCAACAACACTACTGGCTCAAAAGGCTGAATGGTAGCGGAGGAAATTCATCGAACGTATACGCATACTGGGGAAACCCCAAAGCTATCAGATGCTATCCACAGTTAGTTAGCAAGTATATCTTCAGGCTGATAAATGCCATGCGTAATGCCCCTGAATGCTGACGTAACCAAGATAAGTTAAGCTAGAAACGTATAGTCATGACATGCTGATGGACATGGAGTGAACCCTAGATTGAGTCGGTCTCATAAAGATAATTTATTATTTTAAAACTTGTTTATAAACCTTCATTAATTTGTAGCTTCTACCTCTTATTGAGTACTTTGTACTTACCTCAAATGCATTGTTTTTCTATGTGTTTGGGGGATAGAAGATGAGCAGGTAGATCCGGAGTGCGAGGAGGACTTTGATGATGATGTTTGAGGGCGCTTGAGTCGGGCGCTTTTTTTTGTTTCTTCAGTTTCTTGATACTTTAGACTTGATGTTTTGGGGGAAACTTTATAGTCCCTTTTAGTTCTATTTTAGAGGTTTCGTACGCTTGGTTTTCGTTTGGTTTTCCAATGTAATAAATGCTACATTTTCTATCTTTAGATATTGAGTTTCTATTCTTGTTTGGTTGAAAAGAAATTATTACTGGTGAGGAATGCACCGAGTAGAAGTTGAATAGTGCAGTTTCAGTTGTTCAAGAATGGTTTGTCCCGTGAGATCCAAGTGGGAAGGTTGGGAAGTACACCAAGGAACATGGCTGAATGTTGAACAAGGTATTGGAAGCTGAGACCTTCAAGGACAATCTTTCAGTTGTTAATGGTGCTAAGAGGAACTCAAAATCAAGGAAGCGGGAAAGGCGGCCCGAGTCGGCCTGTTTGAGTTTTCACTGTGGATGCACAGTATGCAGAACCGGATGATAATGTTATCTCAGGTACGATAATATTAGGCAACCTAGCAGTTATGACCTTGTTTGATACTGGAGCGTCTAACATGTTTGTGTCGTCTAAGATAGCTAAGAAGTTGAATCTACCTTTGGAAACCTTAAGAAACACTTTGGATATAACTACACCACTAGGAAAGGTAACTAAGGTAACTAAGACGATACCTCAAGTGGATGTTCAAGTAGGACCATATCGATGCAAGAGGACTTTACGATTTTGGACTTTTCATTTTGATGTAATTCTTGAATAGATTGACCATCCGAGAACTATGTTCACATGGATTGTAGAGAAAAGAGAGTGGCATTTAAGGTACCAGGGAAATCATCTAAGACATATCAAGGTAATGTTTATAAGCCGAGTAAGAAGTGTCATCCGATCATTTCAGTAGTTAAGGCTATATGAGCGTTTGTCCAAAGGGATGTGAAGGCTACTTGTTATACGTAGAGGATGTGGATCAAGTGAAGCCTAAGTTAGAGGAAACCCCCATAGTAAAGGAATACCCTGAGGTGTTTCCGGAAGAGTTACCGGGAAACATGCCGGATAGAAAAATAGAGTTTGAGATCAAGTTGGTACCAGGAGCGGCACCAGTTGCTAAGGCACCCTATAGAATGACACCGGTTAAATTGAAAGAGTTGAAAGCTCAACTTAAGGATATGCTCGAGAGGAACATAATTCAGCCTAGTACTTTGCCTTAGGGAGCCCCTTATTTGTTCGTTAAAATGAAAGATGGTAGCATGAGGATGTGCATCGACTATAGAGCTTTGTATAATCTTAGCATCAAGAATAAGTATCCCTTACCAATGATTGAAGATCTGTGTAATCAGTTACAAGGTAAGAGAGTGTTCTCTAAGATTGATCTTAGGTCCGATTATCATCAGTTGAAGGTCAAGGTAGAGGATATACCTAAGACGGCTTTTAAATGTGCAGAGATATGGACATTATGAGTTCTTATTTATGCCCTTTGGACTCACTTATGCTCCATCTGCATTTATGGATTTGATGCAGTGGGTTTTCATGCCGTACTTGGATAAATTTGTGATAGTGTTCATAGATGACATCCTTGTATACTCGAAGGATGAGAAAAAACATGAGGAACACCTAAGGATAGTGTTGAACACATGAAAGGAGAACCAATTGTATGCTCAGTTCTCGAAGTGTGACTTTTGGTTGAATCAAGTTAGTTTCTTGGGTCATGTCATTTCTGGAGATGGCATTCAAGTTGATCCGGATAAGATTGAAGCAGTTGAGAAATGGTCCAGACCGACTACCGTTTCAGAAGTGATGAGCTTTTTGGGTTTGGCTGGCAAATATAGGAAGTTTGTACAAGACTTTCCAAAGATAGATACGCCACTTACCCGGCTCACTCAAAAGAATGTAAAGTTTGAGTGGACAAGTGAGTGTAAAGATGCTTTCCAGATGTTGAAGAAGAAGTTGACTACGGCCCCAGTTTTGACAGTTCCGGAGATCTTTGATAACTACGACGTTTACACCGATGCTTTGGGACAAGGTATAGGTTGTGTGCTGATGCAAGGAGGAAAAGTAATTGCTTATGCATTCAGACAGTTAAAGGTGCATGAGAAGAAATATCCAACACATGATTTAGAGTTGGCAGCGGTAGTTTTTGCCTTGAGACTTGGAGGCACTACTTGTATGGAGTTAAGGCTTGGATCTTCACAGACCACGAGAGCTTAAAGTATTTCTTCACTCAGGAGAATCTGAATATAAGACAAAGGAGATGGTTAGAGATTGTAAAGGACTATGGCCTGGATATTCAATACCATCCGGGTAAAGCAAATGTGGTTGTAGATGCCTTAAGTAGAAAACCAGTGTTTGCAGTCTCAAACGTTGAAGATGTGGAAGAAAGGTTAGATGGACTGAAAGTCCAGGGTTTTGATCAGATTGAGGATCGACGTTTTGTGGCACCATTGTTAGCAAGATCCGAGTTGATGGATGATATTTGGGAAAAGCAAGATGAAGATCCACTGTTGGTTGATTTGAAGCGGGTTGCAAGGGAAAAGCCTACAGTGGGATATGTGTTAGATAAGAATGGGAACCTTTGGTACCAGGATTGTTTGTGTGTGCCTAATGTTAGCAAACTAAGGCAAAGAGTTATGGAGGAAGCACATTTATTGCTTTTGCGGTACATCTAGGAGCTACCAAAATGTATAGAGATTTGAAGGAAAAGTATTGGTGGCCTTCTATGAAAGTAGAGATAGCTAAGTTTGTAGCAGAGTGTGATATTTTCCAGAAAGTTAAAGCGGAGACCAGGAGGAATTCTTAAGCCAATGGACATCCCTGAATGGAAATGGGATAAGATCACGAAGGATTTTATCACCAGCTTACTGAAGACGAAGAGTGGGCATGATGTGAATTGGGTGATTGTGGATAGATTGACCAAATCTGCCCACTTTTTTCCAAAGAAAGTTGATATGTCTTTGAAGAAGATAACGACACTATACTTGGACAATATAGTGAAGTTGCATGGAGTACCTATCTCGATAGTTTCGGATCATGATAGTAGGTTTGTCAGACAATTCTGAAAAGTTTGCAAAGGGCTTTAGGTACAAAGTTAGATTTGAGTACGGCCTTCCATCCTCAAACAGATGGGCAGTCAAAAAGAACCATCCAAACACTAGAAGATATGCTAAGAGCTTGTGTTTTTTAAGTAGGCGGATCATGTGATGATTACCTACCAGTAGCGGAGTTTGCCTACTACAATAGTTATCATGCAAGCATAGGAATGCCACTGTATGAATCTTTGTGTGGGAGAAGATGTCGAACACCGCTGTTTTGGGATGAAGTCTGGGAAAGAAAAGTCACCGGGCCGGAGCTGGTTGAACAAGCTAAAGAAAGAATTCAGTTGGTTAAGAAGAATCTGAAGGCAGCACAAGATAGAAAGAAAAGTTGGGCAGATGTTAGAAGAATACCTCTTGAGTTTGATGTTGGTGAAAGAGTTTATCTACGAGCTTCACCAATGAAAGGGGTGAAATGTTTTGGACAAAAAGGAAAGAAAAGTCCAAGGTATGTTGGACCGTTCGAGATTCTGGAAAGAGTTGGACCTTTGGCATATAAGCTTAAGTTACCGGAATCACTGTCAAGAGTCCATAATGTTTTCCATTTTTCGATGTTGAAAAAGTGTTTGATGAAAAATAATGTTGAAACCACAGTTGATCCAGAAGTTCTCCAAGATAATCTTGCATACGATGAGAAACCGATCAAGATTTTAGACTGGAAGGAAAAGATGATCAAGAGACGGATGATCCCTTGGTTTTGGTGCAATGGAGAAATCATTCACTGAATGAAGTCACTTGGGAAGTTGAAGACGACATGATCAGTGAGTTTCCAGAGTTTATGGAAATACCAGGTATGTTCTAGTTTCGAGGATGAAACTCTCTTAAGGGGGGAGGAATGTAAGATTCCGATTTTTGGAAAATAGCAGACGTGTCATTTTGCGAAAACGAAATATTATATCCTTTACCTTTTGGGGATTTTAAGTGTATTTATATATATGTGGCCGAAAAATATATATAATTTGGGGGAAAATCTGATTTTTAAGTAATAGGGAAAAATAATAAAAATTATTATTCTTGGGATATTCTATTTAAGGAAAATAAATCCCATTAGTTCCCATAACCAAAAAGAAATCGAAATTTTCTTCCTACTTTGAGAGAGGCAGTAGAGCAAGTTTTAGAGTGAGAGCTTTTCTTCCGCTTTCTAAGTCAAATCTTAACCGTTTTGGATCGTAGTAGAGCAACATAATCGACCTGAAGAGGGCGTCATTTCGACCCCAGAAAGTTGGAGTTTTTTCCTAAGGTATGATTTTTTCCTAATGGTGTTCTTGGATGAGTTTTATGGATTAAAGATCATGAATTCTAAGAATAGATGTTTTGAAACGTGTGATCGAACCTAATTTGGATTGAGATTGATCACTTAGGTTTTTGGTGAGAAAGTTTTGAGTTTGCTGCAGTTTTTCTCGGAGTTTGGAGTTGGATTTCTTGCTATCAAGTACGAGGATATTCCTATGGATTAATTACGGTTCATGTTAAGGTTTGATATGGTTTTATGCCAGAAATCATACCTTCAAGTTGCTTAAGGATCAAGAGATGTTAATGTTTATAAAATTCATGTTTTTCTGCTATTTTTCTGAGTTTTTTTGATGTCGAACATGTTTGGATTTGTGTAGAGATCGTAAAAGTGCAGAAAAACGTGTTTAAGGTGTACTGCGCTCAATGTGGGCACATTGACTAGCAATGTGCACACATTGCTGAGGCTGAATGCTGTTGTAGTTGGACGGATCCTGGAGGGTGCGCACATTCCTATGGAATGTGCACACACTAGCCGGGTTGAATGTCTTTTGTGCCCAATGTGCGCACATTCCTATGAAATGTGCACACATTGCCCCTATTTTTGATAAATAAGTTGTTTTAAGCTATGGTATAAGTCTTAAATGTTGTTTAATGATCTAATAAGATTAATTAAACAAGAACAATCCTCGATTGAGTTTCTGATGCATTTAGTTAGGGCACCGAATGTACTCTTCAAGGGCGTTGAAGTTTGGGACCGTCGGAAGGGCATGAAAGGGCTTGTGCTTTTATGAACTAAAGTTCATCAATGTGTGTGTAATTGCAAGGCCTTGTCTGTGTCTAGTGGTCTAGGAAAGAGAGAAGTAGGTGAGAGGGAGCTTATTGAAAACACTTAGGTGGCTAGTTAATACTTAATAACTTACATACGTGGTAGTAAAAAGATGAAACGTCACCTATTCATGGTCAGGCACCATTTCATATCGGCGATGTGGTACGTTCATATAGGTGAACAACGCTACTGCCTCAAAAGGCTGAATGGTAGCGGAGGAAATTCATCGAACATATACGCATACCGGCGAGACCCCGAGCAATCAGGTGCTATCCACCGTTAGTTAACAAGTATATCTTCAGGCTGATAAACGCCATGCGTAGTGCCCTTGAATGCTAATGTAATGATGTCGTCGCGGGCCTTACATCGATTTTACTAGCAAGAGTACTAGGTCAATCGTAGTATAGCAAGTACGAATCAAGGTCGATCCCACAGAGACAATGCAACTTAAGCATAAACAATTCTAATCTAATCAAGATTAGACATAAGTGTTAGGAACATTTTATTATGTTTTGATGATGGACATACTAGCTGTTATAGCAAGCCTGAAATAAGTTAGAATTCTCTATATAAGTCTTTACTTAGAGTCTGACATGCTGTATAAGTTGAGTCAGACAAGTATTGTACTAGTTGGTAGGACGGCAAAGTAAAAACATACATTCGGCAGAGTGAAACCAGCCAAGCACCAACAGAGATACATTGAAGACATTATGGTCTGAATTATAACCAAGGAAGTCTGCGATGACCTTGGATAAGTCTAAGTTATACTTCAAGTGACGAAACTTAATATTCAAATATGGTGCACACTGATCTCACCCCAATCAAGGATCAGTGAAGTACAAAAGATTCTCCTTAAACTGAAGCAAAGATTGAAACAGTGAATCGGCTGAGTAAACTGACTTTCGGCTGAGTGAAGACAAAACGGTGAAGGAAGATCTAAAACGGCTAAGTTCAGAAGGATCACTCACCGCTCGTAAAACGGCGAAGTAACACTTACTACGTCATCGATTTAATATATGTTGAGGATTCAGAAGATCATGCATTAAATGCACAATCAATAGAGGATCAATCAAGGACGGATTTTTTGCTATATGGTTGAAGGAAAAATCTGATCACTGAAATCAAGGGGAATGCAATTAAGGGGGAATCAAGAATAAAATCAAGGATTATTCCCTCATTAATATAGCCAATGGACGGAATTTCAAAATCAAGGTTATTCAAGGCTATAAATAGAAGGCACTGACAGACAAAGAAAGAAGATGATTGAAAATGAAAGATCAAGCAAATACTTTGTCAATTTGAAAAGACTTCTCTCTGAACGTAAAAGGATACATCTAGTGATCAACTCGGAGGATCGTAAACTACAAAGTCATATTCAAAGATCGAGATTGATCAAGCATGTTTGTGAATCACATTCACATCAAACCGAAGCAACTGAATCAGAGGCAATCTGAGAAGGAGTTGAGTCTGTGATAGCTGCTGAAGGATTTTGATCTCAAGGAGCGACAATAGAGACCCGAATCAACGAAAGCCGCTTGCGGACAAGGAGTGATAGTCTTGTAGATTGTGAAGCTTGGGAAGCCAAGGACAATCATACTATTGTATCTGTGAAAACAATAGTGAATTCCTCCAATTATCACAGGAGAAGAGTAGATTAAGGGATTACACCACCCTGAACCACTATAAGCCTTGTGTCAATTTACTTTCTGCAATTTACTTTACAAGCATTTATTCAAATTGTCTAGATCATAACTTATATCTGTGATTGTCTAAACTGATTTTAAAACAATATAGTAAGAAGGGACTTATCCGCTGCTCAAAAGCTTTTAAACATAAGAAAAGTTTTTGAAACTCCACTATAGTCATTCACCCCCCTGACTATAGTTTCACCCTTCTCTGGGACCAACAATTGGTATCGGAGCAGTGTTCCTAGTATCAGAACCTGTTCAGATCTAATTTCTGGTAACAAGGAGATCACATATTTTCAAAGTAGTTTTCAAATCTGAGTTTTCTATACATTCACATATAAACCTATTACTTGTGTTTATGGATTCATCAAACGTCATGTCAAAAGTACCTGTTTTTAATGTTAATAATTTTGATGAATATAAAATAAGAATGCTATCTCATCTTGCAGCAAATCATGAGGAGATGCTGGACGTAATCAATGATGGACCAATCATGATCATGACTGTGGTATCCACAGGAGCAGATCAAGGAAAGGAGACAGATAAACCTAAGAAAGATTGGACCAAGGATGACAGGAGAAGAGCAAATCTAGACTTTGTTGCAAAAGACATGATTTTGAAGACACTAGATAGCAACATGTTCATGAGAATCAAAGACTGCAAAAAACAAAGAAAGGAGATGTGGGACAAGCTAGCATTGATAAATGAAGGATTTGAAGCGATTAAAGAAAACAAGTTTTACATTGCAAAACAAAATTTGAAAATTTCAAAATGAAGACTGTGAATCCATTGATCAAATGGACAATGATTCTCAAGCATCATCGATGAATCAATGCAATGACTTGGACACACATACCCCTAGAAAGAAGTATGCTTGAAGATCTTGAGAGGACTACCTGAAAGATGGAAGATCATAACATCAATAATCAGAGGAACAACAAATCTTGCAAGCACCGACACTCTGACACTGATGTCCCAATTAAAAGCTCATGAATTCGAATTGAACGGTGAAGATGGTACTCCGGCGAGACACAAAAATCACCGCCGGGTTGCACCCTCAAAGAAAGTAACTTTGCCGATTGTATCAGCAAAGAGACACATGAACTTAAAGAACATGTAGCTTTATTAGTTAAACGTTTTGACAGGTTTAGCAAAAAGAAGCCATTCAAAGGAAACTCATCATCAAACAAGAGGTCAAGCTCAAACAAAGACATGAAGAAGAAAGATGATGAATACAGATGCTTCAACTGCAACAAGAAAGGCCACTTCAAGGCTAATTGCCCTGAAGAAAATGATAAAGACGACAAGAAGAAGTACAAGGCATCTGAAAAGAGAAAAGGCAAAAAGGCACTCAAGGCTGAATCCAGCAGTGAAAAGAATGAAGAATCATCTGATAATGATTCAGATGACAGTGATGAAGAAGACAGCTCAGAAAATGAAAACGCATGCCTATGTCTCATGACCAAAGAATTAAGTGAAGATGAAGGTGACAGCTCAGACACTGTTTTATGTCTAATGACCAAAGAATCAAATGAAACTGAGGTAACATCTAGCTCTCACTCTTCATCCAATGCATCCACATCTGACACTGCACAATCTTCTGATCTCCCATTAGATACAGTAGACATAGTCCAAAATCTCATGACTAAATTTGATGAAATTGAAATGAATCATGAAATTCTGGAGAAGGAATGCAAGGATCTAAGAAAGGAAAACAAAAGATTAAAGAAAGAACTGGATAAGGCAAAAGCTGAACTAACTAGTAAGGAGACCCACTTAAATGATCAACAAACAGCAGATGATCATACATCTGTTATTGACCGATCAGTTAAGAAAATCTCCTCACCAATTAAGGAAAACACTGCACCACTAAATGCACCAGCTTACAAACCCTAAAAAAGGTTTGGATCCAGATCTGGTCTTGGCTACAACAATCAGGATGAGAGTGAAACAATGGTCAACACAATCCTAAATTCATGTCCAATCATGGACCAAAATTTAGAAAGGGACAGACCATAGTTCCAACCAATCATCCTGCACCGGTGAAGTCAAAACCTAATGTAGTGAAACAGCAGACCAAATCCTCATTCCAGTCAACCAAAAACAAAAACCTTCTAAAAGGTAAAGGTAGACTTTATCCTTCAGATGATGATTGGAATGTTGCACCTCCAAAATACAAGAATAAACCATTCCATAATATGCATCATGTGCTTAAGAAAAATCAATCTAGATATGTTCCTAGACACAAGAAGCAAGAAAGGTTTCCTACTGCATATTGGAAAGTGAAGAAGGATGCACATGCACCAAAAGGTAGAGAAAAGTATCAGAATATCTTCAGTAAAAATATTACAAGCTATTCTGCCATGCCTTATACATATGAAGTTGATAACTTCAATTATCCAAAAATAAGAACTTTTGGATATACACTTGGTATGGGAGGCATGACTGCTAACAGGTATGGACCCAAACAGTGTTGGGTACCTAAACTTAATTAATTTGTTTTGTAGGATGTTTGGTACATAGACAGTGGATGTCCCAGACACATGACAGGAAACAAGAGATGGCTCACTGACTTCAAAGCTTTTGATGGACCCAAAGTCACATTTGGAGGCAAAGAAAACCCTGGCAAGATTAAGGGGGAAGGCACAATACTCAAGAACAATTTGAAGATTCAAAATGTAGCATATGTTAGAGGACTTAACTTCAATCACGAGCATCACCAATTCGTGACAAAGGCTACAATGTACATTTCAATAAGGAAGGATGCAAAGTGATTCACAGCCAAACCAACACAGTAGTTCTTGCAGGAAGAAGACAAGACAACATGTAAGTGGTGGATTGGAAAATAGCCAAGGCAGAAATATGTCTGCTTGTCAAAAATAAACAATCAACCAGCTGGATTTGGCACAGAAGATTAAATCACCTGAATTTCAAGACCATCAACAAACTATCAAAGAACAAGTTAGTTGAAGGCCTGTCAGAGATCACATTCAAGAAAGAAAGTCTATGTGATGCATGCCATAAAGGGAAACAAATCAAAAGTTCATTCAAGTCAAAGCCCTATCAATCTACAACAAGAGTTCTACATCTGTTACACATGGATCTGTTTGGACCAGTCACACCAGTAAGTGTAAGTGGTAAGAAATACAACCTAGTTGTGGTGGATGACTACTCAAATACACCTGGACCATCTTCATGAACAAGAAGAAAGAGACACTCAAAAAGCTGCCATATTTGCTAAGAAGACTCCAAAATGAAAAAGAACTGAAAATCATCAAGATCAGATCAGATAGAGGCACTGAATTTCTAAATGAAATTATCAGAACCTATTGTGAAGAAAATAGAGTGCTACATCAACTATCTGCAGCAGGAACTCCACAACAAAATGGTGTAGCATAAAGAAGAAACAGAACTCTCAAAGAAGCAGTTAGAACAATGATTGATGAAGCATGCTTGCCAAAGAGATTTTGGACTGAAGCAGCAAACACAGCATGCCATACACAAAATAGATCAATCATCAACAAATATCATGGAAAGACTCCATATGAAATATGGAATGGTAGAAAACCTAATATCTCATATTTTCATATGTTTGGATCGAAATGTTTTGCTTTGAACAGGAACCAGCTGCACACCTTTGATGAAAAGGCTGATGAAGCAATCTTTATGGGATACTCAGACACCAGCAAAGCATTCAGAATACTCAACAAAAGAACTTTTGTGATTGAAGAATCAATACATGTAAATTTTGATGAACCAAATACAAATGGTGAAGATCTTCAAGAAAAAGAAGCAACACAAAGGGAAATTTATACAAATGCAACCATACCAACTTTCTATTCAATCATCATTTCAAAATCAAGAGGAGCCACATATCGATTACAAATGAAAGAAATACGAAACACGAAATTCATACACATCATGAAACTGTGGAAGCACCAAGTGAAGAGCAACTTCAACCTGATCTTAACTGGCTAAGAGATCATCTTGAAGAACAAGTCATTGGAGACATTCACACAGGAGTTAGAACCAGAAGACAACTGGAAAATATGCTAACATGTTTTCTATCACAAGTAGAGCCCATGACAATAGATGATGCAATTCAAGATGCAGATTGGATCACAGCCATGCAAGAAGAACTAAATGAATTTGAAAGAAATGAAGTGCAGGGAACTTGGCGGATGCACTGATATGGCCAACATCATTGGAGCAAAATGGGTATTCAGGAACAAGATGGATGAGCAAGGAACTGTTGTCAGAAACAAAGCAAGGCTAGTTGCAAAAGGCAACTCTCAAGCAGAAGGAATAGATTATGATGAAACATTTGCACCAGTAGCAAGATTGGAGGCAATCAGATTCTTTCTAGCTTTTGCTGCATTCAAAGACTTCAAAGTCTATCAAATGGATGTCAAGAGTGCATTTCTAAATGGACTTTTGGAAGAAGAAGTATATGTGGAACAACCTCCTGGTTTCCAAATCAAAGGAAAAGAAGACAAAGAATACAAACTCAAGAAGGCCCTCTATAGACTCAAACAGGCACCTAGAGCCTGGTATGAAACACTATCACAATTCCTGATCAAGAATGGATTCAACAAGGGAACTATAGACAAGACTCTATTTAAACTAGAGGAAGGAACAAGTACATTGCTAGTACAAATCTATGTTGATGATATCATCTTTGGATTAGAGGATGAAAAGCTATGTGAGAAATTTGCAAACCTGATGAAGAGCAAATTTCAGATGAGCATGATGGGAGAATTAAATTATTTCCTTGGACTTCAAGTAAAGCAAATGAAGGATGGTATTATCATTAGTCAAGCCAAGTACACAAGAGATCTAATACACAAGTATGGGATGGATACAAGTGGCACAATGAGATACACCAATGTGTGCAAGAGTCATTCTTGGGAAAGATGAAACAGGAAGGATGTTGATCGAAAAATGTATAGAGGAATCATTGGATCCTTACTATACTTAACTGCAAGTAGACCTGATATAGCATTTGCAGTAGGAGTATGTGCAAGATTTCAAGCACAACCAAAAGAATCACATCTACTAGCAGCCAAAAGAATAATCAAATACTTGAAAAACACTATAAATGTTGGAATTTGGTATCCAAAAGATGGAGGATTTAAGTTGATATCATATTCGGACTCGACTATCTTTGGATGCAAAATAGATAGAAAAAGCACCTCTGGAACATGTCAAATGCTGGGCACCGACTAGTCTCTTGGTTCAGTAAAAAGCAAAACTCCATATCTACATCAACAGCTGAACCAGAATATATAGCAGCAGGTAGTTGTTGTGCACAAATACTTTGGATCAGACAACAGCTAAGAGATTATAGAGTGGAGGAGAAAACAATTCCAATCATGTGTGATAACACAAGTGTAATATCTATTACTGAAAATCCAGTATTGCACTCAAGAACAAAGCACATTGATGTGAGGCATCACTTTATCAGAGATCATGTTGAAAAGGAGATGTCATTCTAAAATACATACCCATTGAAGATCAATTGGTGACATCTTTACTAAACCACTCAGTTATGAAAGATTTAGCATGTTAAGAACCGAGTTAGGAATGATTGAGATTGACTAAGTACCAAGAGCGATTAATCTGAGTAATCGGCTAAGTGACTTCATCGACTTTTAACCCTTTGCCATTACAGGGAGGTGTACCAGTAAGGCACTTTGTATCCAGTGAAGTCAACTTAATCGATTGTTAGAACGGTTAAATGGAGCAGCTCGGTGAAGAATTCACTACATCGGCTAAGTGACCAGCCAAGGCACTCCACCGAAATAAAGACTTGGACAAATTAAAGTGTGAACAAAATCACTTTTTATTACACGTGGAGAATAAGAAAATTATGGAGGATTATTCTGTGGAAGATTACACACGTGGAGATCAACTTATGATCATGGAGGTAACCATATTATTTTTTTCAAATTATAAACTCCTCGATTCCCGGGCTCTATCATTACTTACCTCAATCCACTCCCCCATTACACTCGAATATCGTGATTTATATACACAAAATCACGCCATTATGTCATAAAATCCTTCCACATTCAAACCACGTTCACACTACCCACATCACCCTATATAAACAAGACTTAGAGATTTTCAGAAATCTTTACACTCCCTTGCAATTCATAATCTCCATTGCAAATTCAAAGATCACCTTCAAATCTCTGTTAATCTTCAACAATGGCTTCATCCTCCTCAAACACCCATGCTGGGTATGAAAAATCGATCGCCCTGGATCATTTTTTCAAGAAGAACATTACTTGAAACTGTGTGGAAATGACGAGGACGCCAAACGATTGGCAGCAGGATGCAAAAACCTAAAATTATCAATCTTTCTAAATCCGCCCATAACCGACGTTTGCTATGAAAGCCTCATCTCCTTCTGGAAATCTGCAACATACGTCTCTGGGCTCCTTGCTGAAGCATGTGACGATTTTGAAGAAGACAAGATTGTTGCATCTCTCAATGGCAAAGAAGTGGTGATTACAGAAAAGGTAATTCGTCAACATCTTAAACTGTCCAATAAAGGTCAAGCAAAAGTGACACTGGTACCACAAGACTTGGATAATTTCTGGGCAATCATTGCCAAAATGGCAAACCCAGGATCTACAAAAGTCAATTGTCTTTGATCTGCTTTAAAGAAACCGTTCAATGAGTTCAGTGCCCTAATTGGCAAGACCATTGAAGGAAAATTGGGAGCAAATAATGCGATGACAGAAATCAGAATGCGGCTGATGGGAATCATCTACAATAATCTGGAATTCAATTGGGCAAAATACTTCTTTTTGAGAATAAAAAAACAAATCCAAGGTGAATTGAAAGCAGGCGAAAAGTGGACAAAAGAAGGAAAGACGAAGAAAGGACAATTCTGGGTGAAAAAGTCATATAGGATTCAGTTACACTATCTGTTGCAATGTCTCAAAGTACCTACTGTACAACTCCACAAACTGCATGTATCCAAATTCATGTTTACCTATGTTAAACAACAAAAGAAGGTAGGAGAAGGGAAGAGAAAGAAATCCACACAACACACTACCAGTCAAAGAAAGAAGCAAAAGGTTCAGCGAAATCTGGACAAGACGGACTTTGGAAAATTAATTGATGATGAAGAAGAAGACGAGGAGTCTGACGCTGAGGCAGAACAACAACAAGAAGAAAATGTAAGTGAGGATGACCAACATCCTAATGAGGAAGACACTGGAGATGATGAGAAATCTCCAGAAGAAGCTGCACAATTGTCTGCAAACAATATAGATGATCGAATTGCAGAATATCTTGAGTGGAAGGAAGGTGATTCCCGACAACAGCTTCAAAACTCTCACCGCATGCTTGCAGAAGAAGCATGGCTATTCAATTTTCTGGGAATCACAACTCTGGTTGGTGTCCTTGATGAATCTCCTCTATGGGACTTGGTTGATGCAACAAAGGCAAAACTGCCCCAGCCCTCTGACAGACAGAGTAGTGATTCAGAAGATGATGGTGATGATCATGATGACAATGATGATAATGATCATCATGATGATGATCTTGATAAAGACAGAGAAGAGGATACTCCTACACCGGATGCAATTGATGATACCACTCTTCTCCGTACATTTTTTCAGCCACAAGCCTCCAACAAGTCCACAACTCCAGCAAAGACAGCCACTCCACCATTGTCTATCAATATTCCAGCTGACAACACAAACATTGTGGACACTGGTTCAGCTGCTGCCACTCCAGTAAAGGCAACCCCCGGCACAGAGAAAGGGGGAACAGCAGCTCAAGCCACACCAGCATACACATCCACCCAAATTCTTGACGATTTGAAAATTAGGGCAGAAGTTACTTAACATCAAGACAAGGGACATCAAATAGACCCAGAACCAGCTGACACAAGGCACAAACTCTCTCAGCTGGCCACTGGCATTACAAATGAAACTTTTGAAAAAGCGGCAGATCTGCTGGCTGAAGAATTAGAGCAGCAAGCCATGTATCTCAGATCCATGACTTCAACATTTAATGATAAAAGCTCCTCCATTGAGCACAAGATTCAAGCCATTGCAGAATACATTGATGCGCAAAACATTGTTGTCCAACAACAAGGAAATCTAATGAGGCAACTCAATATCAATATCACTAACAATCTTGCAGGCCTCATGCAACATATTTCCTAAGAAAATGAATTAATGGCATTGGCTTTTGGCACCAGATTTCGTAGTGTCACTGAGAAATTGAATGATCATCACAACAGATTCACCTCTATTGAATCAAAACTTTACTCTCTGATTGGAACGGCAGAGGCCACAAATAGCATCCTACTCCAGCAAAGGGATGATGCTGCCAAAAAGGGGGAAACTCAGCAAAAGCCTGAAGGATCAACAATTAGACCCCCAAATTTCACTGAAGAACAACTGAGAGCAAGGGACAGAGAAATAAGGATCAAGAATGAGGCAGAAGAACAGCAAAGAAGGGCCAGAGAAGAAAGAGAAAAGGCCCTAAATGAACCCTGCACTAGATTTCCTGATCCTATGCAAAGAAGAGATGATGATAGAGACAGATCCGGCAGACAGAAAAAGCCTGGATCTAGTCAGCAAAGAGGTTCAGCAAGTCAACACAGACTTAGCACTAGAGGAAACACTAGCAGAGGCAGCAGCCGCTCCAGATATACTGGGGAACACAGAACTTTCATTGGTCACCAAAGCAAAGCTGAATATGAAGCAAATGTACTGGACCATGTAAGAGAATTTTTCAGAGTACAGGAAGGACTTTATCCTCATTCCTCATAAGATGAAGCATGGGCTGATTGGCTAAGCTATCAGGATGAGAGGATGAGAACTGATATGGCCAAACTCTACAATGAAGTCAAAAGAGAGTTTGCACTTCTCAAACAAACCAACAACAAACCAAGCACAGCCATACCACTTTCTGCAAAAGTACCAGAAGACTTTCAAACTGAACAACAAGAATACTTCACCTATATGGCAAAGTTCTTCAATCCTATGGGAAGAATGAACAAACAAGAACAGTGGAGTCTCTACAAAAGTCTCAAGTTTGCTGACTCACACATTGCTGAAGCTAGGGAGAGACTTGAGAAGCACTTTGGAGAACCTAGGGAAAATGAGACTATGCCAGATTTCAACAGACTCTTTGCAAAGAAAGTATTCAAGGGGGTATCTGAATACACTGCTATGGCATACTGGAAGTGGAAGTTTCTAGAAATTGATTGGAAAGACATTGAAAAGTTCAGACTACAAAATTCAAGAGGTACAAAGCTGAGTTAAGCAAAATGTAGTTTGTAACATTTGAATAAAACTTTTGAACTTATTGCCCTGGAATGGATGAATAAAATTGCTGTGTTTTATTCTGTTGATTATTATGAAAAATATGGATTACTTATGTTCAGGCTTATAAGGGTTTTGGCATCATCAAAAAGGGGGAAATTTTTAGGAACATTTTATTATGTTTTGATGATGGCCATACTAGCTATTATAGCAAGCCTGAAATAAGTTAGAATTCTCTATATAAGTCTTTACTTAGAGTCTGACATGCTGTATAAGTTGAGTCAGACAAGTATTGTACTAGTTCGTAGGACGGCAAAGTAAAAACATACATTCGGCAGAGTGAAGCCAGCCAAGCACCAGCAGAGATACATTGAAGACATTATGGTCTGACTTATAACCAAGGAAGTCTGTGATGACCTTGGATAAGTCTAAGTTATACTTCAAGTGACGAAACTTAATATTCAAATATGGTGTACATTGATCTCACCCCAATCAAGGATCAGTGAAGTACAAAAGATTCTCCTTAAACTGAAGCAGAGAAAGAAACAGTGAATCGGCTGAGTAAACTGACTTTTGGCTGAGTGAAGACAAAACGGTGAAGGAAGATCTAAAACGGCTAAGTTCAGAAGGATCACTCAACCGTTCAGAAAACGGCAAAGTAACACTTACCAGATCAGATTTAATATATGTTGAGGATTCAGAAGATCATGCATTAAATGCACAATCAATAGAGGTTCAATCAAGGACGGATTTTCTGCTATATGGTTGAAGGAAAAATCCGATCACTGAAATCAAGGGGAATGCAATTAAGGGGGAATCAAGAATAAAATCAAGGATTATTCCCTCATTAATATAGCCAATGGACGGAATTTCAAAATCAAGGTTATTCAAGGCTATAAATAGAAGGCACTGACAGACAAAGAAAGAAGATGATTGAAAAAGAAAGATCAAGCAAATACTCTGTCAATTTGAAATGCCTTCTCTCTGAACGTAAAAGGATACATCTAGTGATCAACTCAGACATCAGAACTACAAAGTCATATTCAGCACTGAGATTGATCAAGCATGTTTGTGAATCACATTCACATCAAACCGAAGCAACTGAATCAGAGGAAATCTGAGAAGTAGTTGAGTCTGTGATAGCTACTGAAGGATTTTGATCTCAATGAGCAGCAATAGAGACTGAATCACTGAAGCTGTTGCAGTCAAGGAGTGATAGTCTTGTAGATTGTGAAGCTTGGTAAGCCAAGGACAATCATACTATTGTATCTGTGAAAACAATAGTGAATTCCTCCAATCATCACAGGAGAAGAGTGGATTAAGGGATTACACCACCCTGAACCACTATAAGCCTTGTGTCAATTTACTTTCTGCAATTTACTTTACAGCATTTATTCAAATTGTCTAGATCATAACTTATATCTGTGATTGTCTAAACTGATTTGAAAACAACATCGTAAGAAGGGACTTATCCGCTGCTCAAAAGCTTTTAAACATAAGAAAAGTTTTTGAAACTCCACTATAGTCATTCACCCCCCTGACTATAGTTTCACCCATCTCTGGGACCAACAATTGGTATCGAGCGTTGTTCTAGTATCGTAACCTGCTCGGATCTAATTTACGTAACAAGGAGATCACATATTTTCAAAGTAGTTTTCAAATCTGAGTTTTCTATTCATTCACATATAAACCTATTACATGTTAATTTACGAATTACGAATACTAGATTGGCCAGATCTATTACTCGTTTTAATTATTGCTTTCGATCAATGTAGCTGACGCTGAACCTCCAGATAGATTTCTAAATTTTGCCTCGGTAAACCGGTATAGACTGCCGGTTTACTGGGGGTGGCTTTTCCTATTTCTAGATCTACATTGCTCAATTCAGATTAATTCAAGTAAGTTACGGGGTTGTTAAACATGCAGATCAACTAAAACACGTAAATACAAGCAGATCTACCATATTAAAGACATAAAAGAACGTTCAATGCTTCATACCTTCAACAATAGGGATCTAGCTTGATCCACTCAAGCTAGTGATGGCAAGGAAAGGAAGGAAACCAGAAAATAAACTTCAAAATCTTAAAAGAACTTTATTGCATCAAAATTGTATAATGAAATAATAATAATAATTTTGTAACATACTAGTAACCTATGTAATAATCAGTTTATGCCGCCTGATATAGATACATTGGCCGACTTATGACTCACAAAAACCTTAACCGACCTAGTAGATGCGGCAGATTCAGTTGCATGTTCCCCTAGACCCTCGTTTATCGGGCCAGCCCATGGTAAACTAGGCTTGACTTTCTTTTTTTTCTTTCAGCAGATCTCTTAACGAACTTACTCCATTCGGCACAATACTCTTTCCTTCATCCAGTCCCGTCCTTAAATGCTCCAAATTTGCTACATCCTGAAAAATACATAAAACAAGACAAAACAATACCAAATTGTCGGGTTAACAACATAGATGCAGAATTATAACCATGGGAACATGCACTCAGTGTTTAACATATATTCCTTCACAATAATCGGTCTATCTACCTTCTCTAGAGCAAAATTAAGGGTAAATAAATGTTAATTTAATGGTTCATTTAGAGCGTTATCAACTACCCCCCACTTAGCTTTTGATCGTCCCGAGCAAAAAAGGGGAAAGAATAGTGCCCCACATAGCTCGGATGAAGGATCATGTCACTCATATCCATAAGTTACACATTAAACAATATTCGTGCCATGAACCAATGTGTGTGTGCAATGACTCTCAATAATCAGTTATGCATATAGAATCACATTATATCAACCAGTATTTTGGTCAAAACACATATCATGCATCTCTCCATAAGCTCCCCATTAATCATCACCTACCAATGCATCAATGTGTCGTATGATAAATCTTTTGTGATATTGTACTCAAGAAAAGATTGAAGTTATGGAGACCCCACAATCAATACTTACCGATGTGCACACTCGCTCCTCCAGCTTTCAAACTTAGGCAAACAACATGGAACCTTACTTGGGCGGAACAGACTTGGGGACCGAGTATCACTCTTAGGACCACGTTTGTTTCATTTTTATGCGAGGTTCGTGCTCTTTTTGCTACGAGTTTTCTTCCCTCATTGCCTTTATTATTTATATATTTTTTTCAAATTTTTTTTCTTCTTTTGCATGGCATATTTCAAAAGTGGGCATGATTTTTACCAAAGCCTTGTGAAACAAAGATTTGATTAATTAGCTCAATTTCCTTACTTAGAATAACTCAAAAGTCTATGTGGTGAAAAATGCATCAAGAGAATCAAGATAATCTAATAATTTAGAATATAATTTTTAAAAGCTAAGTGACGCCCCTTACCCCCCCACTTAATCGAAACATTGTCCTTAATGAGAAGATGATAATAGAAAATGAAAAGGAATTTAGCATCGGTTAAGCATGGAGCCAAGTAAGAAACTGGATCGCCGAATTTGCAATGGGCGGATGTAAGTAGGCCTCGAATAATCAGCGCTAAGTATGTCAAACAATCCAAGAAGAATTGGGTGACAACAAACCATATAATAATATTGCGGCAGTAAAAGAGAAATGAAATAAATCCAAACAAATTAAGCCGACAAAATCATTATATTATTATCATAAAATCTGCTACATTACTATATAGGAAAATAAAATAAAAGACAAGAAATGGAAAATAACAACAACAACAAACAAAAAAAAACTAGTTCTCATCATAATAATCCACCCAGTCATCTCTATGCTCAAAACCGGGAGGTGGTCCAGAACTTGAGGCATCAGCGGCGGAGGAAGACGCTTCATGACGTGGGGTAGTCCTAGGTGGTGGGGTCGAAGGAGGAACACCTAAAAATTCTATAATACGATCCATCTTGCGATGCAGACTCGCAATCTCTCGTGAGTGATCCTCTAACAAGGCTCTCTGGGATCGAGGTACTCCTAGTACTGGAGTATGCTCTCTCTCAGCTCTGGAACTGACTCGTCTGGGTACTCTCAAAACCGACTGTGAACTGATCTTCGGATCAGGCTCTTCCCAATCGTCACTGACTAAAAATTTGACCTCGTCCCCATAGGTCCATAAGGCAACTGCTCTCGCTTGGAATCTTTGGCAATCTCATGAATGCGGCTGTGCATCAATAAGCCAATATTGACTGGAGATCCCTGCTCCAGATACAACATCAACTCTGCCCTTTTCGGTGTGACAGATGTCGTGTGCTTGGTCGGCAGAAGGCGGGAACATACAAATCTGCTGACCATCTTCCTATCCCAGGATAAGTCATTCTCTAGGAAGATGGTGGGGGCTCTCACAGGATTGCGCTTCCATTCCACCCCGAAGTAATCAGTGATCATCTGCATTCTCTTTAAATCATTCACATCAGTGGAGGATGTTTACTCATTTGGGCCTACTGGTGGATTGCGTACCCCGTAGTACTCTTTGATCCTCTCAATTGTGAAGTCAACATTTACTCCCTGGACCATGGTAAATGTAGCTCCGGGGTTATGCGCCAGATACGCATAAAATTCATGCAACACCGTAGCATTGAACTGGCTTGGTGCCTCTGCCATGTCCAAAATATCTTTGGTCTTCATAGCTCCTGGCAAGATCGAGCCACAATCTTCCAAATCCATGTCGTGCTCACGGCTAACAGGCCGGCTGTTCCAGTGTCCTCTGAACGACTCATAAATATCTAGTGAATCAAATTGCTCTACCCCATTGATTAAGGGGTTGTCATCTCCAAATAGAACCTATTGACCGTTTTAACGAAGTGCGGTTCTGCTATGCTTGGGGGCCATCCTGATGATAACAGAGACTGGATATGATGCTGAAACAGAAAAAGGACCTTCGGTAGATCGGCAGGTATGCCCGATTTAACGCAGCTGATTTTGTCTGGTTTTACTGGGACTGTGCGATTGATGAAGAAAGATGATGAATTGCAAAGAACTACACACCGCTGCAAAGAAGGCCACTCAGTAATATAGGGTAGAGAAATGGTGGTTTGGGTATTAGATGGAAGAAAAAGGGTTGGTTTTGGTGGTGATGTTGGCCTAAATTTGTAGAAAAAGAAATGGAGAAATTGGTGGTGAAGAGAAAGAAGATGATTGATGAAGATGGTGAATAATGGTGATAAAAGGGTGTTTATATAGGAGAAAATGGTAGAAGGTGGGAGGATTTGGTGGGATAGTGGGTAGTGGAGTAATGAGGGTGAGGGATTTGAGGGGTTTGATTGATGGGATTGAGGTGGAGTTATGGTGCAGTGTGGGAAATGATGAAATGATGGAAAATGGGGCAGTTTGCTGACTGGTTGACTGACTGATGTAACGTGTGTCCATCACGTGTTATCGAAAGGTTTGTTTTTTAATCTGACATGCAAAAACTGAAAAACCCTAGCTCGGTAACCCGGGGGTTACTCCCGATTTACCGGGGCCTATTTTCTCCAAATTTTTCTGTTCTCCTGTTCTGCATACCTTATTGTAGCTCACTGCTCAATCCTGACCTCAAAATCACTTGTTTCTTACTCCTTTTGTTGCTACTTCCAACTCAATCCTAACCTATTTCACTAGAATCCGCAACGAATAAAAAAACCTTCCTAACAACCATCGGTTTCAAGCCTAAGGGTGCGGTAGGATGAAAAAAAAACTCCTTATTTCATCCGGCTACTTTTATTGACACCTATCCTAACTAAGGGTTCAAGATAAATAGTTCTGAGTTTATAGTCGTCAGCTCGACTTTCTTCAGATCTTCGCTCACTCAGGGGTCGGGGCTTTAACTCGCCAAACCTTTACTCCAGAGGTTTGTACCTTTATAAAACCTTTTTGAGCTCTTCTCCAGGCACTCTTTTCTCTTTTAGCTCGTGCACTTGGTCTACCTCTGCTTCGAGATTTAACGTTTACGTTCAGGGATTCCACATTTTCCAATTTAAGTTCCTTTTCAATACGCCTAGTAGAAGCACTAACTTCCATAAGCGTTTGGTCGTGGCCCTTTTCTTCATGCTCTCTCAGCAGCATTCTCATGAATTCCTACTCACATGTTTCTACTAGAACCTCTCAGTGCCTATGCCTTTCCTCTTCTATCTCCATGATTTTCACTTCCCCTGAACCATAAGTCATCATGCAACATTCATGCCTATTATCTAGGGGCTCTAGGATCTTTAAAGATACGGCATCGTTATTACTCCCCATAGTTATTTCCCCATTATCAAAGTCCATGATCGCCCGGCTGGTCGCTAAGAGAGGTCTACCTAATAGGACTAGGGCCCTAGGATCCTCCGGCATGTCTATAACCGTAAAATCTATTGGAAAGGTGAATCCTCATGCCTTAATTGTGCAATCCCTCAGTAGACCGGCTGGCATATCTCTAGTTCGATCGACAAAGGTCATGGACCGAGTTTGGTCCATGACAACCGGAATCTTAATCTTTTGGCTGAGGGAAAAAAGAAGGATGTTGCAACTCGAACCGGAGTCGTAGAGACCTAAACCTACTGATACACCGTTTATAGAGATCGGGAGTCGGAACGTCCTAGGGTCTCCTAACTTCACTACGGTATCTGAGTCTGGGAAGTCCTCAGGCTCAGGAAACATAGTGTCCAGATCCTCTTCAAGATCATCAGAATCATAATCAGAAGAAGATATATCACTTAATTCTAAGGAAAACTCACCTGGTCGATACATATTGCACTCCATTAAGCTCTCTTCAGGCTCCTGCTTAATTGCTTATTTATCATTTTCCGCACTCTTCTTGTCTGCTTCGTATTACTCTCTGACTGCTGATCCAGGGTACATAGAAATAGGCTTGATATTTAACACTTTGCGAGGCATTTTGGTTGACTTGTCTGCCTTTCGACTCCAGTTTGACCGAATCTCTGAAGTGTCCCGATTTTCCTACAAAAGAGATAAAATAAAGCAAAGAAAAGGTTAGTAACTCCTGCTTTAGTTGGGATTAAATCCAAGTGTTGTGGACCTACTAACTAAAATTAACTGGATATACACAGAGCTTATAAGCATCAATTGATCAATGAAGTGTTTTTCACATGTTCCCAAAATCTATTTTAGGACTTTGAAATAGCAAAATCTTGCAAGAATTCGGACTCCATGATTCTCCAGAATTGTGCGGCTTATGTGCGGCTTTGCATGGAGGCGGCGAGCGGGCAAAGAGGAGGCAGCGGGCGTGCATGTGTGTGTGTGTTTTTAATGTAGATATAGAAACATGCATATATATATATATATATATATATATATATATATATATATATATATATATATATATATATATATATATATATATATGCTTGACATGAGTAATATAAAAATCTTGTGAAAAACACGATCGCCACCAGGTAGAAGGTTTTACGCATTCAATCAATATACGCAAAGTGATGGTACTACCTTCCAGGATGTCTCAATAATGCCATAAGAAGAAAGAATATTGGGGCCGTGGAATGGTAAATTCTGCGAATGTGTGTACATACCAGGTTAGAGTATTTCGCCTGGTATGCTCAGAAATCATTTCACCCTCTATTGATGGTCCAGACCTCTTAGAAGATTAAGGATGAAGATCCGTGGCATTTACCTGACCAACTACCTAATACTACGCAGGCTCATCAAACAATGCTTTTTAGCTTTCTTCAGGATTTGGCCCGAACTGTTTGGCTTGACGTGCTTTAAATCCTCTCACATAGTAAGAGTGAGTTCGTACCTCTCTTTATCAGTCGAGTGGCGTACGCACCTCTCACATTCCAACATAGTAAACTATGTAGAGACTAAGAGTTCGTTCGAGTGGCTTATAATAACTTGCTTTGCTTCGCTACACTCGCTAGCGACAATGACTATATTTGAAACAAAAATTTAGAAACAAATATGCAGTAACACCACATGCATATCAATCAATACTCAAATGGTACACAGAGAAATCAAGCCAAGAAACATTTTGCTTGATAAGGACCTGAACGCTAAAATCTTTGACTTTGGGCTAGCAAAGCTTTGTGAAGAAGGCCATAGCAATATTAGTACGCAGGTTGGTGGAACTATGTCAGTTTCTAATGAGGAAAAAAAATCTATGAAGTGTTATTGACATGTTTCACAAATCTATTTCAGGACATTGAAATCGCAGAATCATGCAAGAACTGTGCCTCCAGGATTCTCCAGAATTTGTGCGGCTAGTGCACGGCCTACGTGCAGGAGGCGCGCGGCAGGCGTGCATGTGTGAGTGTGTGTATTTTAATGTGGATTTAGCTACATGCATATATATATATATATATATATATATATATATATATATATAATTAAATGCAAATATAATTATGGGCTTGCGTACGGAGGACGGTGGCATATGAGTGACACTGGTTGGCCCCATGTACAATGATATGGGTCAATCGGCCCCTTAAAAAATATTTATATGTATTTTTTACACTATTTAAAAAATATGTACACTAACATCTACTAATTAACTGGCCCGTTATTTTTTTAAATATTGATTCTTGACCCGTAATCATGCATGGATTTTTTAAATTAATTCTTATAAACTTGTAATTCAGTGTGTCACTCTCGATCTCTGACCCATGTCTCTGAATTCCTATAACGAGCAGGCATCGTGCGAGAGGTGTGCATGCAGTGTGCGGGCGGAGGGTAGATGGAGTGCGTGCGGCATATAGATGGGCTGAGGTCAGCGTATGGGTACAGGAGGGCAGTGGGTGGCGTGCATGCATGCATCTGTGTGCATTTATTTTAATACGGATATAACTACATATATACATACACACGCATAACAACCACAAGATTTTGTTCGGTATAAAAATGGTACTGCTGACGAAAGAACTCTATCATTTCCTTTTTCCAAATATGTAGAAAAACAAAATTAATTAAAATTGGATGCTTACATGCCAACGACGTTGCATGAAAAGACGCGTTATCGGTGCAATCACATGTGACAACAGACCAGTTGCCTTCTTCACCACATGGATCAATGCTGAAATTCCAGTCGCCTTTTGCTAGTCCTTCGGCAACCGCTTTCATGTATCCACAACAGCACCCAAAAAAAACCATTAAAGTAAAAGCTAAAAACATCGTACAATTAAAATTAGTTGACTAATATAATTACCTTCTTCGTTATTCAGCTCGGCCGCTTCCAAAGAAGCGATACATCATAAATGTTGTATGATTATCAAATGCAATATGCTCTTCATCATCATCTGTTGAGAAAATTGACAAGTGATTAACAAACGTAATCGAACAGTGTAATGATACAAAGTAGATTCGAAGCTAAAAAGTATAACCATGCACTAGTATTGTAGATTAGTGATTTGATATACTTTTTATAAAAGTTTGCACTATGTATTTCACTCAAAGTATTCAAGCAATGCTAGGTTACCGGAATGCTGAATATATGAAGCTATGGTCAATAAATATAGTTATCACTAAATGGCGTAAGAGCATGCATGATGTCGAGGTAATAAAAATTAAAAAATACACTCACCTTTGCACCTGCTGGCTGTTAGGAAAGCTATAGGGTTTCTCACATTGAAGGAGAATCGTTCCATTCAAGGGTAGATCTATGCACTACAAGGGGGGTCACGTGACCCCACTGAAATCCTAATGAAAAGACCCTATTAACGACATCCTCTGTCCCATATTTTTGTCTGGTCATCTAATTAATGGGCTTAAATAAAACTTTCTGCAACAGAATCTACCATCTCTCATCCCTCTCATGTCGAACGTGTGACTAGTTTTATTCCCCATGTCGTACTCAATACGATGTACCAAACATGGTACAGTGACCCAGCCCCACGTTGGACGTATGACTAGTCATGTGTAGAATTTCAGAAACTGGAGGAAATACTGGAAAGAAAAGACATTTGGAATTGAAAGGTAAAGTTTTTATTCAGAACTGCATTTGTTTCTTTTTCATTGATTTACATCGAAAGAGGGCTTCCTTATTTATACCACATGAACCCTAATCTGATATTGCAATCAAATTAAAGATAAACTTTCAAATGAATTTAAAGATAAACACATATAATCTAAGATTATCTCTATGTTTTGAATCAGGCCGGCCATTATCTTTTGGATATAGACAAGCTCCAGGTTCTGCTGTTTGTATTTAAAAGGTGAGGCATCCTTATCTCTCCTTAACCGCCCTTATCTCTCCTGTCAATCACCTAGATTCCATTTGAATTTAAACTCTTATTTTCTTGAATTATCTAGAATTATCTGGTTTTGAAGAGTCTGTATTTGATTTGCTGCACGATTTGCTTTCTGAATGTTTTTCTGAATGTGACATGTCTGAAAGGGATAGTGTAGATACTTTATTACCCCCCTCAAACTTGGCCGGGGTTGAAGGCCAAGTTTGTGTCTCAGAAACTGAAATAGAACCTTAGGCAGAGCTTTAGTAAATATGTCTGCCAATTGTGCAGAGGCTGGAACATGTTTAGTCACCAATAGACGTCTGGCCACCTGTTCCCGAACATAGTGATAATCTAGTTCTATGTGTTTACTTCTAGCATAGAAAACAGGGTTGATTGTCATGTGTAATTGTAACACCCCGGTTTCCAATCCCGTCGGCCGCCGGTATTGGTCACCGTAGTGCCACTCATCACGACACACAGTCGTGGCAGTAACATTCAGAGAAATTAAACATCCACCATTCATTATTTAAAATGTAAAATGTGTGCCATCTCTTATCAAAAGTGAGAACATGCGGAACAACTATAAAACTTAAAGTTTCATAAATCTGACAAAATGGAAAGTAAATAGTTGTCTATAACTACGCGGCTCTCAAGACCCCGCGACATTCCCACAACGAGCAATCAATCCAAAAGACTACCTGCTAAGAGTCTGCTCCCCAAAACGGATCATAGCAGGATCAACAAAAATAGAAACTGTCAACTAAACGTTGAGTAAGGATAAATCTAGTATGCGTAAGATGAAAGCTGTTAACAAAATTAAGAAAGTTTCTAAAACAGATATCAAAACCAAGACAAAGCAAACACAACCAACACATAGAAGATACAATCCATCACACTAACTCAACCTAAGGTCCCGAGATGTGCACATCCCTCAAACGGGTAACCCTTAACGAGGAGGATCCTAAAGGTCATCCAATGGTACCATTAAAATGGCCCATCGCGTCTTTGGGTGCAAGGAAACCTTCCCGGTTCCCGGCTTCGGTGCTACCCTATCCGGCCCGACCACACCACTGCCTGCGCAACTCCCCAAATACGCCAAAGTCATTGAAGTCGTAAGAAACCTTCCCGGTTTACGGCTTTGGGAGCTACCCTATCCGCCCAACCACTACGGGTCTACGAACTTCAATGCCCAAAATCCAAAACCCAATGTTACCAATACCGTTGTCTCATCCAAACACAACTTACAAAGCATGCTCATAAGGTTTATCCATAACTAACAAGGAAGAAAGAACACGTAAACTGGACGCCCGTCTGAAATGTTGGACGCCCGTTTGGAAGAAGTAGACGCCCGTCCAAGATCTCAGACGCGCGTCTAAGGAAGCCTGTTCCATCCTGAATCGATTTTTAGCACCTGGACGTCCGTCCATTATACTTGGACGCCCGTCCACCAGAAAACTTTACATCCTGAATCAAAAGTAGCCCTTCAGATGCCCGTCCAGGAATCCGGACGCCCGTCTGAGTTGAGACCAAAACTGGACGCCCGTCCTCTCAAGGCAGACGCCCGTCCAGCCTGGGTTTCAACTAAAACCCTAAAATCTTCAACACGGATTCATCTCGATTCTCAACCCCAAAAAAACCAGTAAAACAACGCAGCAGCTCGTAAATTCTTTACCCAAAAGTACCACAACATCATAGGCTTTAAAACGAAACCACAACTCACTAGATTGGATGCTTAGCATCCCCAAACATGACAACCAAGCGTAAACGCGTTTAATCAAAACATTGACAGCATTACACTACATAAGGTGACAGGATTACATTCTGAAAACGCCTCAAACAACCCCAATTACCCCTAACAAACCTTAACCACAACACCAATCATCCCAAAATCATACACAACTTACATATCATTTAAAAATATCATCTTTCGAACCAACTAAAACACAGGCCATAGAGATACCCTTACCGGTTGTGCTGTGTTTCTTGAAAGCTCTTGCTAACGAATTAAAACCGTTCTTCTACGAAGCCCGAATCTATATCTACAAATAGAAGGAAGGATAAAACATCACAACACAATTCTAATGAAAATCGAAATCACTCCCCCACACACGCATGAGTGGATCGGCCATGGCCTTTGGCCGCCGATCGCCATGCTTCGAATCAGTAGGAGAGAAAGAAACGATGCTTACTTACCGACGACGACGATCCTCAACACCAAGGAGAGAAATTTTTCTCTCTTCTTCTTCACACAATGGGCAATGGGGAGGGTTTGGGTTTCACGTGTAATTGGGAAAAAGATGGAGAAGGAATAAAAGAAGTCCCCCTCCCCTTTTAATTATTAACCAATGTATTTCCTTTTAATTAAAGAATTATAAAAATTCCATTTTAATTATTAATCAACCCTTCCAAATAATTACTAAACACATAATTCCCCAAGTTATTGAACCCTTTTTTTATCAATTAAATAGGGAGTCAAAATTTCGGGATATTACATCCTCCCCCCCTTAAGACAAAACTTCGTCCTCGAAGTTCGGGTTCGCATCGACGTTGTTCCACCCTTAAAACAGCCTTCGTCCCCAAGGTAAGAAAAGGATTTTACGTACAAGGCTTAAGAATTGCATACCTTAAGAGAACAAATGCGGTACTTCTGTCGCATAGCATCCTCAGCTTCCCATGTCGCCTCCTCGGTGGCATGGTTAGACCATAAGACCTTGACGATGCTAACCTCACGTCCCCTTGTTTTCCATACCTTAGTATCTAATATATGCACCGGTACCTCCTCGTAAGTCAAGGACTGATCTAGCTCAACCACCTCCGGTTCAATCACGTGAGAAGGATCACTCACGTACTTGCGCAATTGAGATACATGGAACACGTTATGCACCTTATCCAACGCCGGTGGCAAGGCTAGTCGATATGCCACTTCACCTATGCGGTCCAAGACCTCATATGGCCCCACGTACTTGGGACTCAACTTCCCTTTTTTGCCAAAACGCATTACTCCTCTGGTTGGTGATACCCGTAGCAATACTTTATCGCTCACGGCGAACTCAATATCCCGGCGATGTAAGTCTGCATAACTCTTCTGCCTATCCTGGGCAGCCTTCATCTTTTCTCGGATTATCTGCACCTGCTTAATCGTGTCTTCGATCATCTGCGGTCCCAAAATCGCTGCCTCGGACGAATCGTCCCAACAAACCGGACTCTTGCACTTCCTACCATAAAGTGCCTCAAAAGGTGCCATCTTAATATTGGCATGGTAGCTGTTGTTGTATGAAAACTCAATAAGATCGAGCTTTTCCTCCCAAGAGCCTTTGAATTCTAACACACATGCCCTCAGCATGTCTTCCAAAGTTTGTATGGTCCTCTCCGTCTGACCATCGGTAGCAGGGTGAAAAGATGTACTCATTCGTAGCTCCGTCCCCAAGGCTGTCTGTAGTTCCTGCCAAAACCGAGATATGAATCTCGCGTCTCTATCTGACACAATGCTGCTGGGTATACCATGTAGTCTCACAATATTCCTCCGGTAAGCCATAGCCAACTCCGTCTTACTCCAAGTGTCTTTCATCGGAATGAAATGCGCCGCTTTGGTCGATCTATCCACAACGACCCGCATATTATTCCCTTAGGGCTCTCGGTAATCCGCATACAAAATCCATGGAGAAGGAATCCCACTTCCAAACCGGCACATCCAACGGCCGCAGATACCCTATGGCCGCCGATGTTCAATCTTGACCTTCCGACAAGTCAAGCACTTTGCCACAAATTCTCGCTTACTGCTTTCATATTGGGCCACCAAAAGGTTTTCTTGAGGTCCTTATACAGTTTGTCTCCTCCCGGGTGAACAGAATAAGGCGTACTATGAGCTTCACTCAAGATCCGCCTCTTGAGTTCTTCGTCGGCTGGTACACACCACCGACCCTTAAACCGGATACTACCATCCTCGTGTAACGTAAAATCAGCCGCTCCATCAGTACCAATCTTGGCCTTCTTTGCCTCGATTACTTTGTCGCCCACTTGTCTCACCCGGATTTCAGCATACAACTCGGGTTGCAAGACGAAGTCGCTTTTATCTCCGCCTTTCTGGATGACCCAAATATCCATACGGTCCAACTCTTCTCGCAATCTGATCCGTGCTACTTCCTCGCACAAGGAATGAATCGACTTCCGACTCAAAGCGTCCGCCACTACATTGGCCTTTCCTTCGTGGTATTGAATTTCCATGTCATAATCTTTAATTAACTCCAACCAACGCCTCTGGCGCATATTGAGCTCCTTCTGTGTGAATATGTACTTTAGACTCTTGTGATCTGAAAACACCTTGAAAGTTATTCCGTACAAGTAGTGTCGCCATATCTTCAATGCGAAGACCACAGCTGCCAACTCTAAGTCGTGGGTTGGGTAGTTACTCTCATACGGTTTAAGCTACCTTGATGCATACGCGATCACTCGCCTCCGTTGCATCAGCACACAACCCAGGCCATTCTTCGATGCATCGGTATAAACCTCGATGTCCTCATTCCCATCCGCAATGCTAACACCGAGCCGTAGTCAACCGTTCTTTGAGTAGTTGGAACGCCTCTCACAATTGTCATCCCACTTAAAACGGTTTTCTTTCTGCATCAACGCAGTCATCGGCCTCGCAATCTTGGAAAAGTCTTTTACAAATCTTCGGTAATATCCAGCCAAACCCAAGAAGCTTCGAATTTCTGCAACATTCTTAGGTGTTGGCCATCTCGCCTCGCTTCTATCTTGCTCAGGTCAATGGATACACCGCCTTTTCGAGACAACATGCCCCAAGAATGCCACTGCTCCAACCGAATTCACATTTAGACAGCCAGCATATAGTTGTTTTTCCCGTAAAACTCGCGATGCGGTCCTCGTGTGTTCGGCATGTTCTCCCTTAGTCTTAGAGTAGACTAAGATGTCGTCGATGAAAGCTACTACAAACTGGTCTAAGTAGGGTCTGAATACACGGTTCATCAGATCCATGAAAACTGCCGGTGCGTTGGTCAATCCGAAGGCATGACCGTGAACTCATAGTGTCCGTGACTGCACGAAATGCGGTCTTTGGGATATCCGCATCTCGCTACCCTGGTGGCCGGGTGATACCCGATCGCAAATCGATCTTCGAAAATACCGCCCCCCGTAGTTGATCGAACAAGTCATCGATCCTCGGTAACGGATAATTGTTCTTCACTGTGACGTTGTTCAGCTCCCGGTAATCAATACACAGCCGCATACTACCGTCCTTCTTCTTCACAAACAACACCGGTGCTCCCCACGGTGACACACTCGGTTGGATGTACCCCTTATCGGCGCGCTTCTTCCAATTGTACCTTGATTACGCTAATTCTTTAGGTGCCATACGATAGGGTGCTTTCGATATCGGTCCGGTCCCGGGCACCAACTCCACTGCAAACTCTACCTCCCTCTGGGGTGGCATGCATGGTATCTCATCAGGGAATACATCCTCGAAATCACGGACTACATCAATGTCCGCTAGTTTAGGATCCCCCGTGCTTACATCATGTACGTGACACATAAACAACGGGTACCCTTTCTCGACGAGAGATCTCAACGACATCACCGGAATGATCTTCACATTAGGTTTATCCACAAATCCCTTGTAAGATACTCGCACCCCATTAGGGCCTCTCAAAGTCACCTTCTTCTGCTCACAGTCAATTTTGGCTTTATGCCGGTTCAACCAATCCATACCCAAAATAACGTCGAAGTTCTTGAGAGGGAACTCGATCAAGTCAACCGACAAGCTGACTCCCAAAATCACTAACGGTACACCTCTATACAACTTAGAACATGGTACTAACTCTCCTGATGGTTGCATAAACTTACTGTCAATCACCTCAAATGTAACTAGGCTTAACCTCGAGACATGCGAACTTGCTACGAAGGAACATGATGCACCCGAATCAAAAAGTACATAGGATAAAAATGAGTTAACCAGAAAATTACCCGTCACCACGTGGTTGCTCTGCTCGGCCTCCCCTCTGCCCAATGCGAATAACTTCCCCGTCTGATTCCCTCCAGCTCCCTGGACTGTACTAGCCGACCCTGATGGTCGGTTTCTGTTTCCACCGGTGGCCGTAGGGGTACCCCCCTGTCGGCTCTGTGATGGGGTACTACTCTGCTGCTGGTTACCCCTACCCATGTTTCCCGGGTTGCTCCTTGGAGTCCCACCCATGTTGCTTCCTGTAACCGATGCCGACCCGGCGGGTGTTGGGGCCGTAAAACACTCAAATCTTCTGTGACCAAGCTTTCCGCAATTATGACACTGGACTTGTACACCTGCACAATCCGTACCCGGATGATTTCTCTGGCACCTCTTACAATGATAGTTTCGTGGTCGACTGAACCCCTGAGAGTTACCCCTTGCTGGCTGACCACCGCTGCCCCTAGTAAAGTGGGAATTTTCCGAGAAAGATGGTCGCACTGGTTGGTCCCCAAGATTACTCCGCTTCTGCTGGCCCTGATTATTCTCGGAGATGCTCTTCCTCTTATTATTGGTAGCATATGCCGCTTTAACCTCCTTTCGAATCCTCTCAATATTGCATGCTACCTCACACATCTCCTTTAGGCTTGTGAAGCCCCTGCTTGCCCCCATACGATCCCGGATCGCCAAATCTAAGTATTGTTCGAACTTCACCATCTTAGCCTCTTCAGTCGGTACTAGCTCAGATGCATAGACCGCCAAATCAACGAACTTCTCGTAATATTCTTGAACCGTCATATCCCCCTGTCGGAGATTATCGAACTCAACTCGCAGCTCTTTCCTCTTAGATTCGGGAAAGAACTCACGTCTCAGTTCCTGCTTAAATTTGGTCCAGTTCAATGGTACCACCACTGTTTCCCCTTGCTCGTTTTCCGTTTGCGCCAACCGATCCTTGTTCGCACCCCACCACAAATCAGCCCTGTCAACCAAGTAGAAAGCAGCTTGGTCGACCTTCAATTCCTCTGGACAGCCCAGAGTGGCAAATATCTTCTCAAATTCTCTAATCCACCGTTCAAGCCCCTTAGGGTCTCCTTAGCCATCATACTGGCTAGGCCTCTGCTGACTCACGGCCCTAGTCATGCCAGTAGCTGACCCCTGAGAACGGTCCTCCGTCAGCTTATTAACCGCTTGAATCAGATCTTGATTCATCTTGACCAGCTGATCAATCAGCTGATCCTTCTCATTTCCTTGTCTAGGAGGCATAGCTAAAGCTACAAAAATAAACAATCACATATTCAATTATCACCAATATCATGCCACAGAATATTTCACATATACTAACACTTACTGTCCAAAATGAATTGCAACATGCAGCCACATTTCCACCTACATCAGAATTCACCGTACCTTCCCTACATAGAACTCAATACCTACCCCACACATCCTCACTGTGCTTATTTTAGTGAATTTATTCTTAAGGTTCATTTTAGGTGGTGGTCCTAGAGTCGAACGTCTCTGATACCACTTTGTAACACCCCGGTTTCCAATCCCGTCGGCCGCCGATATTGGTCACCGTAGTGCCACTCATCACGACACACAGCCGTGGCAGTAACATTCAGAGAAATTAAACATCCACCATTCATTATTTAAAATGTAAAATGTGTGCCATCTCTTATCAAAAGTGAGAACATGCGGAACAACTATAAAACTTAAAGTTTCATAAATCGACAAAATGGAAAGTAAATAGTTGTCTATAACTACGCGCTCTCAAGACCCGTGACATTCCCGCAACGAGCAATCAATCCAAAGGACTACTCGCTAAGAGTCCGCTCCCAAAACGGATCATAGCAGATCAACAAAAATAGAAATCACAACTAAACGCTGAGTAAGGATAAATCTAGTATGCGTAAGATGAAAGTCGTTAACAAAATTAAGAAAGTTTCTAAAATGTTATCAAAACCAAGACAAAGCAAACACAACCAACACATAGAAGATACAATCCATCACACTAACTCAACCTAAGGTCCCGAGATGTGCACATCCCTCAAACGGGTAACCCTTAACGAGGAGGATCCTAAAGGTCATCCAATGGTACCATTAAAATGGCCCATCACGTACTGGGGTGCAAGGAAACCTTCCCGGGTTCCCGGCTTCGGGTGCTACCCTATCCGGCCCGACCACACCACTGTCTGCAACTCCCCAAATACGTCAAAGTCATTGAAGTCGTAAGGAAACCTTCCCGGGTTTACGGCTTTGGGAGCTACCCTATCCTGCCCAACCACTACGGGTCTACGAACTTCCATGCCCAAAATCCAAAACCCAATGTTACCAATACCGTTGTCTCATCCAAACACAACTTACAAAGCATGCTCATAAGGTTTATCCATAACTAACAAGGAAGAAAGAACACTTAAACTAGACGCCCGTCTGAAATATTGGACGCCCGTTTGGAAGAAGTAGACGCCCGTCCAAGATCTCGAGATCAAGGCGTCCAGGAAGCTCACATCCTCGAATCGATTTTTAGCACTGGACGTCCGTCCATTATACTTGGACGCCCGTCCCACCGTAAAACTTTACATCCTCGAATCAAAAGTAGCCGCTTCGGATGCCCGCCCAGAATCCGGACGCCCGTCTGAGTTGAGACCAAAACTGGACGCCCGTCCTCTCAAGGCAGACGCCCGTCCAGCCTGGGTTTCAACTAAAACCCTAAAATCTTCAACACGGATTCATCTCGATTCTCAACCCCAAAAACCAGTAAAACAACGCAGCAGCTCGTAAATTCTTTACCCAAAAGTACCACAACATCATAGGCTTTAAAACGAAACCACAACTCACTAGATTGGATGCTTAGCATCCCCAAACATGACAACCAAGCGTAAACGCGTTTAATCAAAACATTGACAGCATTACACTACATAAGGTGATAGGATTACATTCTAAAAACGCCTCAAACAACCCCAATTACCCCTAACAAACCTTAACCACAACACCAATCATCCCAAAATCATACACAACTTACATATCATTTAAAAATATCATCTTTCGAACCAACTAAAACACAGGCCATAGAGATACCCTTACCGGTTGTGCTGTGTTTCTTGAAAGCTCTTGCTAACGAATTAAAACCGTTCTTCTACGAATCCCGAATCTATATCTACAAATAGAAGGAAGGATAAAACATCACAACACAATTCTAATGAAAATCGAAATCACTCCCCCCTCCACACGCATGAGTGGATCGGCCATGGCCTTTGGCCGCCGATCGTCACGCCGAATCAGTAGGAGAGAAAGAACGATGCTTACCGACGACGACGATTTAATCCTCAACACCAAGGAGAGAAATTTTTCTCTCTTCTTCTTCTTCACACACGATCGGCGGCAATGGGGATGGTTTGGGTTTCACGTGTAATTGGGAAAAAGATGGAGAAGGAATAAAAGAAGTCCCTCCCTTTTAATTATTAACCAATGTATTTCCTTTTAATTAAAGAATTATAAAAATTCCATTTTAATTATTAATCAACCCTTCCAAATAATTACTAAACACATAATTCCCCAAGTTATTGAACCCTTTTTTTTTATCAATTAAATAGGGAGTCAAAATTTCGTGATATTACAGTAATGCACTCAGATTATCTGATAGTAGAACTGGAGTTGCTATGAGTTGGATATGTAGTTCCCCCAATAGATATGTAAGCCATGTAAGTCCAGCTGCTGTGTGTGCCATAGCTCGGTATTATGCTCCAGAGCAAGATCTAGACACTGTAGATTGCTTCTTAGCACACCAGGAGATCAAACTGGAGCCAAGGAAGGTGCAATAGCCTGTAGTGGATCTTCTAGTGGTTTGACATCATGCCCAGTCAGCATCTGAAAAAGCTATGAGGGTAGGCCAATCAGCATCTGTATGTGAGAAGGCTAACAAATTGTGGATGGGACCTTTATAAAGGTTCATGCCCAAGTCAATGGTGCCTTTGACATATCGGATGATTCTGTGGACCTGAGAGATGGTGCTGAGTAGGTTGCTGCATGAATTGAGACACAAAGTTGACACTGAAAGAGATGATTGGCCTTGTAAAAGTGAGGTATTGAAGGGCTCCAACAAGACTCCTGTAATATGTAGGGTCCTGTAAGGGTTCAGAATCTATAGTGTCTGTTTGTTTGGTGGCTAGTGGAGTCCTCATAGGCTTGCAATCAATCATTTGTGCTTTGTCCAAGATGGTGGAGGCATAGTGTGTTTGACTGAGATGGTATCCTGTGTCTGTATGATGCACCTGTACTCCAAGGAAGTGGTGTATAGGCCCCAAATCCTTCATGGAAAATTCCTTGCTGAGTAGTCCAATGAATGAGTGCAATAGGCTGGTATCTGATCCATTAAGCAAAATATCATCCACATACAATAGCAGGACTAGTGTCCCATGATTAGAGTGATAGTAGAATAAAGAAGGATCTGAAAGGCTGCAATGAAAAACCATAATTAAGCAGAAAGGTGCTGAATCTATTAAACCATGCCCTAGGAGCCTGTTTGAGGCCATAAAGGGCTCTATCTAGTTTGCACACATGATTAGGAAATTGTGGATCTTCCATACCTGGTGGTTGTGTCATATAGATGTCTTCTTTGATAAACCCATGAAGAAAGGAATTTTTGACATCTAGTTGTCTAACAGGCCAAGATTTGTTAAGTGCTATAGTGAGGACCAGCCTAATTGTGCTTGGTTTGACAACAGGTGAGTATGTTTCTAGATAATCTACTCCATCTATTTGGCTATAGCCTTTGGCAACAAGCCTAGCTTTGAGTCTATCCAGGGTACCTTCTGGTGTGAGTTTGGCTTTGAATACCCACTTGGATCCAATCACATGCATGAGAGGTGTCCTGTACTAAGTGCCAAGTTTGGTTGTGAGATAGAGCATTAAGTTCTTCTTCCATGGCTGCCCTCCAACCTGTATGTTGAAGGGCAGATTTAACAGACTTTGGTTCTTTAGGAATGGGATTCAGGGTGGTAGTTAGGGCATACTTAGGATTGGGCTTAAAGATACCTTGCTGTCCTCTGGTGATGATTTGAGTGGAAGTGACATGTTCTGGTGCTGGGGGTGGAGAATCAGGACTGTCTGAGTCTGATGCATCAGTTGGAGAGGTTTGGGTATGAGCAGGGATATCATGAGGTGAGTGAGAGTTTTGGTCACTGTTTGGTGATTGAGGAATGGTTGTGGAGGACTGTGAAAAAGGGGTAGTAGGTTCTGAATCAGTTGTAGGAGTTTGGGGAAGAGCTGAGGTATCATTGGATGATTGAAGATCTTGATCATAGGATGAAGTAGTAGGAACTGATAATAAAGATGCATCTTCTATAGGGGTTGGTGTTGTGTAAGAATTTGATTGATCCATGGTCTCCATGGATTCAGACCAGGAATCAAAGATACTTTGAACATGATGAGGATTGATAAAGGGTTTGGTTTTGTAGGGTAGGAGTGTCTCATCAAAGGCCACATGCCTGGTCATGAAAAACTTCCTAGTGGAAGGGTGGAAACACTTATAGCCTTTATATTGAGTGATATACCCAACAAAGACACAAGGAACTGTTTTAGGATCAAACTTGTGTTTTTTTGTATCCCAGACATAAGGATAGCATCTACTCCCAAAAACTCTTAGACTGGTGTAATCAGGATGTGTCTTATGAACCATAAAATAAGGTGACTGCATATTGAGAGATGTGTTGGGTAGCCTATTGATGAGGTAGACAGCAGTGGAGAAGGCTTCCACCCACAGAAACAGGGGCAGTCTGCTATGAAACAACATGGTAAGCCCTAGTTCTCTAATTGTCCTATGTCTTCTTTCTACTATTCCAGTCTGTTGTGGTGTGTGAGGGCAAGAAATTAGGTGTGTGATTCCTGTTTTCAAAAAATGCTGAGCAAGTGTGGTGTTTATAAATTCACCACCTCCATCGAAATGGAATCTTTTATATGAGTATTAAACTGTCTCGAGAATGTAACTTTCAAAGTTATGAAACACATTGGTAAATTCAGATTTACATTTAAGAGGAATTAACCACATATATTTGGAAAAATCATCTACAAAAGTAACATAATATCTAAATTTCCCAATAGATTGAATAGGAGCAGGGGCCCACAAGTCACAAAGTGTATTAATTCAAATAAACAAGAGCTAGAAAAGACTGGAATGATTAAAGGGAGCTTTGAAAGTTTCCCAAGTGGAAACTTTCACACGATGCTCTGTTTTATATTTCCTAGAACTTCTATGAGACCTTTATTCTTGAGGGCTTGAACAAAGTGGAAAATTGGATGTGTCCTAACCGTTGATGCCAAAGTTCTCTGCTGTTCCTGACTTAAACACAGTGAGCAAAGTACACCCGAGGTGCACCGACACCACATATAACTCCCGCCTAAGTGCTCTTTCAAAGATGACTGATTTGTTAGCTTGTCCTTCAACACAAAACCAAGATTAGTAAAGATACACTCTCAGAGTGTTGATGAGCAAGTCGCCTAACAGTAAAGTAGATTCTTTTGGAGGTCTGGCACATATAATACATTTATAATTGATATAGGTGATGTGTGTGTACACAGGTGCAATTCCCCTATACCTTGAATAGGTAATCTAGTGCCATCTCCAATGAGTACATATTCAGATCCCAAGTAAGGGGATAAATTATGTAGAATATGCTTGTTACCTGTCATATGAGTAGATGCACCTGTGTCCATGATCCACTATGTTTCTGCAATTGTGTTGTCCAAGGTGAGTGCAGCCAGTGCCTGTGGGAGTCCTTCATTTTGTGTTTTTTTGGAATTCCACCAACAGATTTTTGCTACATGGCCTTGGACACCACAAAGACCTTGGCGGTCGATCTCTATCTTTGCTCTCTTTCTGCTTTGGACATTCTTCTAAACACTTGTCCTCCATTTTATCATTGACTAGTATTTGGTGTAGTTCTGGGTGTGTTCTGCTGTGCTTGAAATCCTCTTCCTGCAGAATTAAATCTAGGGTTATTGTTGGACTGATTTACCTGTTGTGATGTTGTTTGTCCATAGAAGGCCATCTGAGTGAGGCTATCTTAATCCTTGCTCATAGAAAACCATGTTCTCCTTTGGTCCAAACTTTGTAGTTGAGACACTAATTCGAAGTATGTAGGCCTTGGAGGTTTTAGCATTGTGGTAGTAAATGTTTCATATTCAGGTCCCAAACTTGTAAGGAGGTAGTACACTTTTTCTGGATCTGTTATTGGTTTGCCTATGGCTGCAAGACTATCACAGAGGCCTTTAAAGGCTCTGACATGTTCAGAAATGTTCTTGTCATCTGACTTTCTTAAATAAGTGATTTGCTGTCTTAAGTTAAACTCCCTTTCTTGTGAATCTTGTGCATATGAGTCTTTTAGTGCCCGCGGACATCATATGCAATGGTCTAATCCAATGACTAGACTCTAGAGATTCTTCCCGACAGAGATCCTATGAGCCACCTCTTAGCATCATGTCCGACTTTTTCCATCTTTGTATATTCTGGATTTTTGTTTGAGTTGTGGTTCCACTGGTTGCATCTCATTCTTTGATGTGCTTGAATATTCTCGATGGTGCGGACTTAGCATTGGTTAGATGATATGCTAAGTCCTGACTTTCTCATGAGTGCAAGAACTTGTTCTCTCCATAGTGGATAATTTTTTGAATTTAGTTTTAAACTGATGAAATTTGCTACATTAATTGACAGGGTTGTCATGGTGTTAAGCCACCAATAGCTCTGATACCATGTAGAATTTCAGAAACTGGAGGAAATACTGGAAAGAAAAGACATTTGGAATTGAAAGGTAAATTTTTTATTCAGAACTGCATTCGTTTCTTTTTCATTGATTTACATCGAAAGAGGGCTTCCTTATTTATACCACAGGAACCCTAATCTGATATTGCAATCAAATTAAAGATAAACTTTCAAATGAATTTAAAGATAAACACATATACTCTAAGATTATCTCTATGTTTTGAATCAGGCCAACCATTATCTTTTGGATGTAGACAAGCTTCAGGTTCTGCTGTTTGTATTTAAAAGGTGATGCATCCTTATCTCTCCTTAACCGCCCTTATCTCTCCTGTCAATCACCTAGATTCCATTTGAATTTAAACTCTTATTTTCTTGAATTATCTAGAATTATCTTGTTTTGAAGAGTCTGTATTTGATTTGCTGCTCGATTTGCTTTCTGAATGTTTGTCTGAATGTGACATGTCTGAAAGGGTATTATCATGTTCCCCGTGTCGCACCATGCCCTCATGTCAAGTAAGTAAGAATTAATCAAGATCAGACAAGACAATAATACGACAAGAACACTAGTAGGTTAAGTAAGTAATTACACAACGAACAAGTACGTGCAAGATGAATTGAATGTAGTTCATATGAATGTTTTCTATGCATGGTTTAAAGTTGCTTCACTTGTGTTTTAAGTTATGCTTTTATAAGTAGTTTTCATAACGTGACAAGTTGTGTTTTCTTAAAACTATTTGAGAACTGGATGAAGTATATTAATGTCGTGTCTCCCGACATTCAACATACATGAATCTCTCTTTTGATATTCTTTCTCCTTACTGAGCATTTGGCTGGTGCTCTTTCCTTTATTTGGAATAATAATGTTGCAGGTACGTACAGATTTGACGACGAGTTTGGAGTGCTAGCTTAGGATGGAGCCATGGATTCATTTATGTTTTAGTTTCATTTTATAGTTGTTATTTCTTTTCGAACAAGTGAGTTGTAATGGATAATAGTGTTTGCTTTCAGTTATTTATGACGTAGTTTGCAACAGCTGTATTTTTGTTGTGGTTGTTTTGGAAGATCCCGAACGTCTATTTCCCGAGTGTTCAGCTTCCTTTCATCTACGCGAATCTTTTATTACTCTGATATGACACGAGGCTTTAGATTTATGGTTTACTCTGAATGTCACGTGTCGAACGCCCCGTGCCTGGATAAGGACACAGTATCCGGAACATGGGCGTTACAACTGTTGTTATGAAATAACGGTTATATGTATGTATGTATATATATACATACATACATATATACATATATATACAGGGGCGGACGCAAGATCTTATACATATATTAGTGTAATTTTTCCAGCTTTCACTTGGTTGAATGTAGCTCCGCCACTATATATATATATATATATATATATATATATATATATATATATATATATATATATATATATATATATATATCTTCAACTAACTGCCATCATATATTTTTGGTTTTGCCAGAAATCTAATTAAAAACCTTACACAAATCGCGATCATTCATCCACTACAATACCCAACAACAACAAAAAAAAAACACCTTATTCATTATACATATAAATAGGCTTAGGGAGATGATACTTTGGACTTACCAAATAGGTTTGTCCATGCTCAAACTAGTATTTAACCTTGTGGATTGATTTAGAGCATTCTTTCTTGAATAATCACTTTGTTTCCGTCAAAGTATCGCATGGTCTCCATCATAATATACATTAGCTTCTTTGCTTTGTTTTGATTTTCAACAAAGAATTCCTTGGCTTCCATTGTATGTAGGTGTGTTATTTTATCTCTCATCCTATAGTTTTTCTATGTTTTTGTTCACAACTAATGTCCTTCCCCGGTTTTGTGCATTATTTGTAAAGCTTTCTTGTTCTTGCTTTTGGTGATTCTCATGATAAAAAAACCTAGAACTTTTTCCTCCAAATCGTAGTGCATATGTGGCTTGTAGTTTATTTAGTTATTTTGGGCACAACAGACACCAGAGAGGATGTGTAATCCTCTTTAGTTGATTTCCAACTTAGGATGCAATTTGAAAGTTTAGACATGAAATAATGTAAAATAATCTAAACTAAGAAATAAATTGAAGTTAAAAAAATATTTGGTCTCAAATATTTTAATGAAAACACTGTCATTTAAATTGATCATGCTTTTCTTTTCAAATTCCATTAATGCAGCAAAAACAGACCCAATTAACCAAATTCCAAGGCTAAGTCCATTCACTTAAATAACTATCCTCCTGATCAGGATTCAAAGATTCCTCTAGCAGACTTAAAGACCTATTATTACGACCAAACCCTTGATCACTTCAACAACAACTACAACCCCCAAAGCTTTACGAAATTTTGACAACGATACGTAGTTATTGACAAATTCTGGGGTGGGAATACTTCTGCAGCACCGATTTTTGCTTGTTTAGGGGCTGAGTCATCGTTTTACGGGGCTTGGGATTTCTTTGGATTTCTTACGGATACTGCCCCTTTTTTTAAGCCACTTCTTGTTTACATTGAGGTAATTAGCGCAATCTTTCGGATTATTATTTTATTTTTAAAGCAAGCTATTTATAATCATTTTTATTTTAATTTTATGATAATTGCAGCACCGATTCTATGGAAAATCTGTGCCCAATGGATCAATGGATGTTACTGGAGGTTATTTCAACTCAGCACAAGCATTGGCAGATTATGCAGAGGTGCTATTAGACGTTAAAGAAAAGTATTCAGCTCACAAATCTCCAATCACTGTCATTTAAATTGATATACGGTGTAGATAATCGTTGTGTCAGTCTTTATGACACAATGGTTGTGCGCGTATCATTACAATGTTCCATTTCGATTGCTGTTAAGGCCATATTTATATGATTATTAAGGGTTATATTTCATTATTATTTCCCCACATTTGCATATTTACATGAGAATTAAGGGTTTAAGTGTAATTATTTAGTAAGGATGATTTTAATATGGTTATTTGCAAAATTGATTATTTTATGTGTTAAATTAATGGAATTATTATTATTTGAGTTTTATTACATTTTGCAATGTTTATTTATCCTTTAGGAGGCTGAATTTCGAGTGCTAAAGAGGATAAATGAAGCTCAAGTCGAATTATTCAAGATAGAGTTGGAATTGGCTTGAAGAAAATGGATAAAGATGAAGAGATCCGATCCTAAGCATTGCAAACGAAGCGTCGCATCCCGTCCATTCCAGGCGGGCCCATCGCGATCTTGGACGGCGTCCCGTAGTGAATCCCCGTCCATGCAGCGTCCAGAATCGTATTTTACATGCAGAGTCTTCAGACAGAAGCCAAACGCACGTTCATGCTCCGTCCAGGCATTCTGGATGGGCGTGCACAGTTGTTCAAACGAGCGTCCGTGCCGACTTAAACCCTAACCGACTTAGCACTCTATAAATAAAGCAGCAGCCCCAACCCTAATTGGATACTTTTTCATAGCCGCAATTTTCACAAAAAGTCATGCGCCCCAAAACCACTTTTACACAGAGATGCAAATCTCCAATCCGACAATCTTCTCAATATGATTGTTGGCTAGAAACCTTGCAAAGGTGAGTCGACGAAGGAAGCTCATCAACAACAAAACCAACTAGAGGAGTTCGATACTTGATGTGTAGTGAGTTTATTTCATAGTTTTTCATTACTTTGGATCTGTTTTGTATTGTTTAAGTTTTGTTGAATTAAGATTTGATGAAACGATCTATGTTTAATTGATGCTTGGATTAATATATGAAAGTATGTTATTTAAGTTTGATTTCATTCAAAGTAATGCATCTAATCATGTTGTAAGAGATTAAGCATGTTTAGTTGAGTAAAAAGCTTGGAAACAATCTCGTGATTTCGTTTTGATTGCATGTTTAGTTTGTTTGAAAAGATAAACGAAACCTTAGAAATTTGATTGAAGATATTTGATCGAATTCGTGAAAAATCACTACTAAAAACTATGTCTTTAGATCACCATCTAGTTGGGGGTTGTTTGTTGATGGGTGGATTCGTTGCCTCGCTGTGTTTTCCTTTAATTGTTTGAATCAAATCGTTTAGATTAAGTTTAGTTTAAGTTCTAGTTTTATAAACCCTAATTTCCTGCTGTTTTCCTGCACTTTTCTGTTTATGTTCGTAGTTAGACGCTCGTCCGAAATATCGAACGAACGTCCGTTAGATTAAGCTTTCAGACGCTCGTTCACTTTAGTGAACGCTCGTCCGTCTTTCTGTTTTCTTATTTCCTGCTTGTTTTTATTCCTGTTTTAGTTTTAATTCTTAGGTTTAGGTTTTAGTTAGTTTCAGCCTTAGTTTAGATAGATAATTGTGACATAATCGATATAGGTTTATACTTGAATTCGATAAACATTCCATTCCTTAGGGCGACCCGTTAACATCCTATACTACGATCCTTATACTTGGGGTGTTTCGGTTATAAATTGTAAAACTTCGTTTTTACCGAACAAGTTTTTTGGCGCCGTTGCGGGAATCGATTTATACGGTTGTCGGATTCTTTTAGGTATAAAATTTTATATCGATTCTAATTTTAATTAAGTGAGTCTAAATTTTAGAATTACGTTTATTTTTGTTTTCGTTTTACCTTGTTTTATTTAATTTTATTTTCCTTCAATTATTTTCTTTAATTTTCGATAGTTATATTAGTTTCTATAATTTTAGATTTGTTTTTTCGTAATTTTAGATTAGCCTTTATTTATTTCCGTACGTTCTTTTTAGTTTCCTTAATTATTTCTATTTCGTTTTTAAGTTTTAAGCCTTAGTTTTAGATTTTCGAAGTCTGGACGAGCGTTTAATAACTTGAACGCCCGTCCACTTCAATCCTGTTCCCCCGAACGACCGTTCATAAATCTGAACGAGCGTTCAGCTCTGAACGAACGTCCACTAACACTGGACGCCAGTTCAGTCTGTTCAATCATCACTTCTTTTCTATCTTCTCTTCTCTTCTCTTTTCTTTTCTCCCTCTAAACCATCAAACCTTTTCTAAACCTGTTCTAATCAACCCTAAGGTTGATTTTTTTTCCTTTTCTTTTCTTCTGGTTTATGCAAACGAGAAGTAAGAAGGGACTTCTGATCTTCGATCCTGAACCTGAACGATCTATCCTAAGAAGGAGACTTCTTCCTGATCTTGACGCCATGGCAGATCAAGATCCATTTCAAAATCCTCCTAATCCAAATCCAGACCCTCAAGCTCAATTAGCTCTAATTCTGCAACAAATGCAAGCTCTGCAGCAACAGCAGAATCAACAAGCTGGCATAAATCAACAACTTCAACAATTTCGCCAGAACCAGCTTAATCAACTGAACCAGGACCCCTACACCCCATATCTAAATCAAGACTTTCTCGAAGGGCATAGACCTATTCGTCCTCCTGACATGGGAGGAGTGAACTTTGATCTAAAGAACGGAGTAGTTGCTCTAGTTCAGAATAGCTCTTTCCATGGTACTGCTCAGGAAGATCCACACGACTTCTTGTCCACATTCGTACAAATCTGTGAAGCAGGCCATTATCCTGGTGTTGATTCTGAGATAGTCAAGTTAAAGCTATTTCCTTTTGCTTTGAAAGGTGAAGCAAGTCGGTGGTTTAAATCGTTGGCACATCATTCTCTCCATACATGGAATGATGTCAAAAGAGCCTTCGCTCTTAAGTGGGTTTCACCAGGCAAGATTATGGAGATGAAACGGAAATAGCTACGTTTGAGCAAATTGGAGGATGAGGCTGTATAAAGCTTGGGAGAGATTGAATCTCTTGATGAGGAAATGCCCCAATCACGGATATGACAGACATGAGTTCTTTGGAATCGTTTCTATAGAGGTGTCTCTCAACCTAATAGAGACTTTCTTGACTCCACAAATCATGGATCCTTCTTAGGGGGAGGTGATGAGACTGCCTACAGAGTGGCTGAGACCATCGCCAAGAACAATATGTGGTCGACTCCCAAGAAGACCAATGTTGTTAAGAAAGAAGGTACTGCAAGAAGTCCTGATACAAAGCTGTTGGTTGCTCAGATGGAATTGATAAGCAAGCAGCTGGCCAATCTTCAGACGCAGCCTTCTGATCTTGGAATGCAGGTAGGGACGGAGATGACGGAAGAAATAAATCTAATGGATAACCAAAAACCAACCCTTCCGAAACTTCAATCAAAGCCAGAACTACTCAGGATTTCAACGACAAAACTTCAATCAAGCCAAGTTACCACCGGCCCTTCAAATTCAATTCTTTCAACTCAAACTATCAAAGGACGACTCCTAACTCCCAAAGGCCGTAGGGTGGATGGAACCAAACTCAAAATCATACCACCTCATGTGTCCCTCAACACAAATTCAATGAGCTGGTAGACATGGTGAAGACCTTGTCTACTAGCGTTAAAGCTATTGAGAGACAAGTTGGTCAGATGGCGGACATCAAATAGCAAGCGAGACCTCACGGTAAACTTCCGAGTTATACCGAGAGAAACCCAAAAGCTGATGTGAATGTTTGCACTGCCATTACACCACAATGGGAGTATGGACAGGAAGAAGAGCTCAATGAAGTAACGTTGAGAAGTGGTAAAAAGGCTGGACCCGGCAAGATGTCGGGAAACGAGTAGCCCCTCCTGACGCCATGAGTTCAGGAGGGGGAAGTCAGAAACCACATGGCGAAGAAAGCAACGATGAGGAGCTTAGTGACAATTCTTCGGAGGACGAAAATAATTCTGATGATGAGGAAAGAAAGGAAAGTCAAGGGGCGGTACCCCTGACTAAGAAAAAGGAAGAAAAGTTCGTAAGATGGAAGGATAAGGAGGATGAGGCGATAAAGAATCAAGCTACAAGGAAAGATAAAGCCCTTCGTTATCCACCAAAAGGAAAGAAAAGCCCTCACTAATGACAAGCGGTATCTTTGGAGTGAGAGGATGCTTAGAGACACTCAAGTTAGTATGCCCTTAGCCGAGGTATTAACCGAAATGCCTAAATGCTCTAAGTATCTTAAAGAATTCAGTGGGAGTAAGAGAAAGCTTGAGGGATGGTGAAGAAGTGCTACTGCGAAGATTGCGCGATGGTTTCACGAAAAGTCATTTGTTAAGCGAGTGACCACTGGCGCACCTTCAATCTCCTGTGAGATCGAAGGCCATTTGTTCGAAAATGTCTTATGCGACTCAGGGCCTCTATTAATGTGATGCCATTAAACGTATGCAAAAGCTCGGGTTAGATAAAGGATGCGGAACGCCCGATTTCTCTTCGAGATGGTAGACGGATCTAGCGGTCTGCAGCGGCGGTTGTGTAGCTAATGTTCTCCTTCAAGTTGAACATTTAGTCTTCCCTACCGACCGGGTTATTCTAGACCATCCACGATAAGGAGATGCCTCTAATTCTAGGCCGAACCTTTTTAGACACTTCTAACGCTCTCATCGACTTACGCAAAGGATGATTACTCTTAGAGTCGATGACACATCCGTCACCTTCACACGAGGGACAAGTCCTGGAAGAACCATAAGCGATGAAATATCGTTTGTTGAAGCAATTTACGAGGATGAAAAGATGCCTACTCTGAAGAAGCGAGAGGAGTTGAGAGATAGGTGTTTTTGAAGTCATGGACATTGAAGATCAAGTCGATCATGGACCATCTTCGATTCATTTCAAGCCGTAGGCATTGACGAGTCATCTTCACTCGCTCACACCGAGCACATTAGTGAGTTAGAAGCATGGAGATGCCCAAAGAATAAACGATGATCTCAAAGAATGAGTCGGGAAGACTTCATCCCTGGTGAAGAAGAAGCTCACGATGGGTAGTTGGGACGAGGTAGACTTTTGGAGAGAGACTACTCATTGGGAAGTAGATGATTGGGAAGAGCCGCGTAAGAGCTTAAAGATGAAGAGTTAAGAAAAATGATCGATCACAAGAAAAAGGAAGCAAGTGTTGACCGGAGGATTCCGATGGATGATTTGATCCAGATGCCTTTACGGGGTTGAGCCTCGGGAAGATGAGTTATTCTTTAGTCAACCACTCCAAGCTCATAAAGAGAAAGGTGGCCCGTTAAAATCTAGTATTGAGCAACCACCTACTTGATTTAGAGCTCAAACCGCTTCGAAACACCTTAAGTATATCTTCCTTAAGGATGGAGATAAATTGCCTTTGATCATTTCTTGAAACTCGACCACTGAGCAAGAAGCACACCGGTGATAGAAGTGCTTAAAAGAATATCCTCGCGTTCGGATGGCAAGTGGGTGATATCCGAGAATCACCCCGGATGTATGCATGCATAAAATCCGAACGGAGGAGGAGCTAAAAGGTTAGACAACCTCGAGAGAAGGCTGAATCCGCATATGCAGGAGGTTGTCAAGAAAGAAGTGATAAAGTGGCTTGACATGGGCATCATCTATGCAATCGCCGATAGCGAGTGGGTCACCCTACTCAAGTTGTGCCAAAGAAGGGCGAAATCACAAATCGAAAGAATGAAAAGGGGAGGAAGTTGCCTTACGACTCGTGACGAAGCTCTGAGTCTCAGATTGACTATCGTAGACTTAATGAGGTTACCGCCAAGGACCACTTTCCCTACCCTTCATTGACCACTTATTGAACGACCGAGTGGTCATAAGTATTATTGTTTCCTTGATGGCTATTCACATCTACTTCCGGATAGCCATTGATCCTAATGACCAAGAGAAGACAACTTTACGTGTCCATCCGGGTACTTTTGCTTTTCGCAGAATGCCATTCGGCTTATGCAATGCACCCGCGACTTTTCAACGGTGCATGTTAGCCATTTTGATGGACTTGTGGAGCAATGCATGGAGGTCTTCATGGATGACTTCTCGATCTACGGCGATAGCTTTGATGAAATCTTAAAGAATCTAGATATGGTACTCCAACGGTGTGTTGAGGAAAATCGGTGCTTAAGCGGGAAAAATGCCATTTTCTAGTAGGCGAAGGAATCGTTTTGGGACATAAGGTGTCCAATGTCTTTGGTATTCAAGTTGATAAGGCTAAGGTCGAAGCCATTGAAAGGATGACGTACCCTAAGGCAAAGTGAAAGAGGTACGAGGTTTTCTAGGTCATGTTGGCTTCTACAAAGCGTTTCATTAAAGATTTTTCTACCATCGCCAAGCCTTTATCAAATCTTTTGAAAGATGATGTAGATTTCTTGTTCGATCACGAAGTGCAAAGAAGCTTTCAATTGTCTGAAAGACAAGCTTATCGCCCCTATTTTAGTTGCACCTTTGGACCGACCAAGCCTTTCGAGTTGATGTGCGATGCCTCTAATTACGCCGTGAAAAGCGCAGTTTTAGGTCAAAGAGTTGTTAAAAGGTTCAGGCCCATTTATTATGCCGCACCTTGAACCCGGCTCAATGCAATTATACCACAACTGAGAAGGAATTCTTAGCCGTTGTTTTTGCCATTGACAAGTTTAGAAGTTATCTTCTAGGGTCTCAAGTTGTTGTATGGACCGATCATGCAGCCCTACGCTACCTTATGGACAAAGCAGATGCAAAACCAAGGTTACTTCGATGGATTCTGATTTTACAAGAGTTTGACCTTGTGATTAAAGATAAGAAAGGTAGTGAGAATATTGTGGCTGATCATTTATCTCGCTTAGTAAATGAGGGTGCAGAGAATCACAATGATATAGGCATTGATTTTCCGACTGAGCAATTGATGAAGCTTGAAACGGTTAGGCCGTGGTATGCTGACTACGTCAACTATTTAGCGAGTGGTCATTTAGAGGACATGACGTATCAGGAGAAGAAAAGTTCTTTTACGATCTTAAATATATCGTATGGGAAGATCCTTATTTGTTCGAGTGCAGTAAAGACGGATTGCTTCGAAGGTGTGTTCGGAGCATGATCGAGTGGGATATCCTAGAACAATGCCATAGCGGTCCTACCGAGGTCATTATGGAACACCAAGACGGTTGCAAAGATCCTTCAAGCTGGATTCTCTTGGCCGACTCTGTTTAAAGATGCGAAGCCTTTTGTAAAGGTTGTGATAGGTGCCGAGAACCGGGCGGCGAGTAGTAGGATGGAAATGGCACTTAAGCCCATTCTTGAATGCGAAGTTTTCGACGTTTGGGGCATAGATTTTATGGGACCCTTTCCGTCTTCGTGCGGTAATAAATATATCCTCGCCTGCAGGTCGACTATGTTTCCAAGTGGGTTGAAGCCATAGCTACCCAAACTAATGATCATAAAGTCGTGAAGAAATTCTTGCAAAAGAATATCTTCACCGGTTCGGTCATCCGAGAGCACTCATTAGTGATGAGGGTACCCACTTTTGCAATGCGCCGCTTGATAAAATCCTTGAAAAATATGGTGTCAAACACAAAGTTGGTTCACCATATCATCCCCAAACCAGTGGCCAAGTCGAGGTAAGCAACCAGAGCTTGAAAAGAATTTTAGAGAAGACCGTGAACAATAATCGATCTAATTGGAGTCTTAAGTTGGATGACGCGTTGTGGGCTTATCGTACTGCATTTAAAACCCCGATGGGCACGTCACCCTTCCAAATGGTCTATGGCAAAGCTTGTCATTTACCTGTCGAACTTGAACACGAGCTTTACAGGCGGTTAAATTCTTAAATTTCGATAGCCAACTCGTGTGGGAGAAACGGTTGTTACAATTGAACGAGCTCGACGAATTCAGACTCAGAGCGTACGAGAATGCTAAGCTTAGCAAGGAAAGAACGAAGATACTCCATGACGCTAAGATCAAGGACCGAGAATTCAAAGTTGGTGAAATGGCTTTACTCTATAATACTAGACTTCACCTGTTTCCGGGTAAACTCAAGTCTAGATGGTCTGGCCCCTTTGAGATTCTCGAGGTTAATCCAAGTGGAGTAATTACTTTGAACGGGTATGGTAATCAAGCTTTTAAAGTGAATGGTCATCGACTTAAGAAATATTTTGGGCACCCAAAGGAAAAGCCTGAGACTCTTTATTTCCAAAGAAGAGATGAGAATCTGAGATGTCCCGATTTGTGAAGAGATTCCATCTTATTTCTTTGAGTCGATGATGACATTCCTACCTCTACACAGTGAGGAACCTTCTCCCGAGACTCCCGAGCATGTTAGCATACCTACGCCTATCATCCGCAAGAACACGAAGAAGAGAGCCGATGTAGTTTGGAGAGAAAAATTTAATGATCTTATAGCACACTTGACTTGTTGTTGTGGTGGAAATCATTTCCTTGATGCTCCGATTACGATCTTGAGGTGGCGGTAGTCAAACCAAAGTGGCCCGATCCGGGTTGATCTTTTGAAATCTGTGTCAAGCTATTGACATTAAAAGAGCGCTCCTAGGAGGCAACCTAGTTATTTGTTTTTTTCTTAGGTTGTTTTATTGTTTTAGAAGTAGTACTTTAGTTGATTATGTGTTGATGGTTATTCCTCCTACATTCATTGTAAGTGTTTTGTGTTATGTGTTGCTCATATACCCCGTGTACCCCGAGATTATATGGTATGTCGAGTGTGGCAGATACTTTTGAGCAGGTTCGCAAGCTTTTATGTCCAGTGTTGTCTATTCGAGTTGTCGCGGTACATTCATGCTCCGGCCTGACCTCTGCCAACTTTCATCCGACAACCACTGTTGAAACCAGCTAAGTTTTCTTTTTCTTCTGCACATTCTGAGGACATAATGTGATTTAAGTGTGGGGGGGGTAAATTGGGTATGTTTTTATGCCTTTGAAATATGAGTGAATGTTAAATTTCCACGAAATTTAAATTTTTGTTAGTCTCGAGCATGTGGTTGCAACTAAATGCTTGATAGTTGTAGTTTTCTAACGATGATAGTATGTGACTTAGTGAGATAATTATAGCATGTCTTTACTTTCATGGAGCTAGTATTCATTTTTCACGTTCACGAGAGCCTTTGATATTGAAGCAAGATTTTTGAACTATATCCTTTCATTGTTTTAGTGATTTATCTTAGGAAGGTCGAGATAGTAACACTTTAGTTAGCCCGTGTCTTTGTGAATATCATAAAGTTTGAATGTGATAAGTGAGATGTAACTTATGTCTTAAAAAAGAATGAATAAGTAGTGAATTATTAATAAATCGTTTGTCGAAGTCGGTTTATGATTTGAGTGAGGTAGGGTATACCACGTATGTCCTATACCACTATGATGACCAATAGCTCACGACGGTCGAAAGCTACCTTATGATTTGAGTAAGGTAGGGATTATCTTGAAATGTCCTACTCTACTATGATGGGTAAAAGCTCATTCGATATCGTCAAATTTGAAAATTTTGAAATGATGAGTAAAAATAAAGTGAAGTCTTTGTTATCATGGATCTTATACCCAGTAGAACCGCATGATATCTTGTAGGGATTATCCTACTGAGTGCGTGGGAAGGCTTTGAGTGGAGCTATTACTTGCCATATCTAGGATAGTCATTGGATTTTTGAGAGGATATTTCTTGAAAGGCTTGTTAAATTTGAAAAGGGCTTGTCACACATACACTGAATCTATCTCTGTGATGGTATTGTTTGCTATAGTTGTTGTATCTTTTGTTACGTGAGTTAGAGATCTATGTGGATTGCATGAAAGTTGAGCTATAGTTTTGATTGTTTTGTCCGAGGACGTACAAAAAGCTAAGTGTGGGGGTGTTGTTAAGGCCATATTTATATGATTATTAAGGGTTATATTTCATTATTATTTCCCCACATTTGCATATTTACATGAGAATTAAGTGTTTAAGTGTAATTATTTAATAAGGATGATTTTAATATGGTTATTTGCAAAATTGATTATTTTATGTGTTAAATTAATGGAATTATTATTGTTTGAGTTTTATTACATTTTGCAATGTTTATTTATCCTTTACGATGCTGAATTTCGAGTGCTAAAGAGGATAAATGAAGCTCAAGTCGAATTATTCAAGATAGAGTTGGAATTGGCTTGAAGAAAATGGATAAAGATGAAGAGATCCGATCCTAAGCATTGCAAGCGGCGTCGCATCCCGTCCATTCCAGGCGGGCGTCCATCGATCTTGGACGGCGTCCCGTAAGTGAATCAAGCGTCCATGCGGCGTCGTAATCGTATTTTACATGCGAGTCTTGACGAAGCCAAACGCGACGTTCATGCTCCGTCCAGGCATTCGGGCGGGCGTCTGGCTGTTTCAAGCGAAAGTCCCGTGCCGACTTAAACCCTAACCGACTTAGCACTCTATAAATAAAGCGGCAGCCCAACCCTAATTGGATACTTTTCATAGCCGCAATTTTCACAAAAAAGCTGCGCCCCAAAACCACTTTTACACAGAGATTCAAATCTCCAATCCGACAATCTTCTCCAATATGATTGTTGGCTAGAAACCTTGCAGTGAGTCGACGAAGGAAGCTCATCAACAACAAAACCAACTAGAGGAGTTCGATACTTGATGTGTAGTGAGTTTATTTCATAGTTTTTCATTACTTTGGATCTGTTTTGTATTGTTTAAGTTTTGTTGAATTAAGATTTGATGAAACGATCTATGTTTAATTGATGCTTGGATTAATATATGAAAGTATGTTATTTAAGTTTGATTTCATTCAAAGTAATGCATCTAATCATTTTGTAAGAGATTAAGCATGTTTAGTTGAGTAAAAAGCTTGGAAAAAATCTCGTGATTTCGTTTTGATTGCATGTTTAGTTTGTTTGAAAAGATAAACGAAACCTTAGAAATTTGATTGAAGATATTTGATCGAATTCGTGAAAAATCACTACTAAAAACTATGTCTTTAGATCACCATCTAGTTGGGGGTTGTTTGTTGATGGGTGGATTCGTTGCCTCGCTGTGTTTTCCTTTAATTGTTTGAATCAAATCGTTTAGATTAAGTTTAGTTTAAGTTCTAGTTTTATAAACCCTAATTTCCTGCTGTTTTCCTGCACTTTTCTGTTTATGTTCGTAGTTAGACGCTCGTCCGAAATATCGAACGAACGTCCGTTAGATTAAGCTTTCAGACGCTCGTTCACTTTAGTGAACGCTCGTCTGTCTTTCTGTTTTCTTATTTCCTGCTTGTTTTTATTCCTGTTTTAGTTTTAATTCTTAGGTTTAGGTTTTAGTTAGTTTCAGCCTTAGTTTAGATAGATAATTGTGACATAATCGATATAGGTTTATACTTGAATTCGATAAACATTCCATTCCCTTAGGACGACCCGTTAACATCCTATACTACGATCCTTATACTTGGGGTGTTTCGGTTATAAATTGTAAAACTCGTTTTTACCGAACAATTGCTAAGTGTATGCTTGTCAATTTTCTTTGTAGAAGATGAAGCTTATTATAAACATACTACAGCTATTATGTATCGCTTCGTTGGTAGCAACCCAACTGAACCATGAAGAAGGTAATTATATTAACCAACTAAATTTTGTTTGATGTTTTTAGCTGAACTTTAATGGTATTTTTTTTTGGTTGCTATAGTGCAGACGATGAAAGAGATCGCCGAAGGATTAGCAAAAAGCGGCTGGGATTTCAACATTGATCCTTGCGGCGGAGAAGGCAACTAACATAATACAATGCATGTTAGCAAAATTATTCACTAACATCCACTTATTAACTGACCCGCTATTTTTTTTCTAATATTGATCCTAGACTCTTAATCATGCATTGGTTTTTTAAATTAATACTTATAAACTTATAATACGATGTGCCACTCTCGATCTCTGAGCCGTGTCTCAGAATTCATACAGCAACCCCCTGACGAGCGGGAGGTGTGCATGTAGCGGGCGGGCGGAGTGTGGGCGGAGGGCGGGCGGAGTGCGGGCGGAGGGCGGGCGGAGGGCGTGCGGCATACAGACGGGGGAGCAGTGGGTGGCATACCTGCATGCATCCGTGTGCATTTATTTTAATGCAGATATAACTACATACATACGTACACACACATATAACAACAACAACATTTTGTTGGGTGTAAAAATTAAAGAAAACCGTAAAAGGTAGAGGAAATAAAGAAGTAGGAGCCTTTTTCATATTCGAGTTGTGTACAACCTTCCTTTCAAAGGGAATAAACGGATAAAATGACTGAGTTTAAACTGAAAAAATAAAATAGATAGTGTTTATTTTTATCCTAAAATTTGAACAAAACCTAAATTCCCAAATTCATAAGATCAGCACTGGGCCGAAGGTTGAGGCACAGTTTGTTGGGAAACATGAGAAGCAGAGCTTTGGGCAAGGATTTGGTGAAGGTGTCTGATACTTGGGCCTTTGTGGGGATGTATCCGGTGACGAGACGGCCAAGGGCCACTTGTTCGCATAAGAAGTGGTAATCCAGTTGATATGCTTACTTCGAGCGTGAAAAACGGGATTGATGGTGTTGGATATATTTTAAGTTTTAGTGATGAGTTCCAGACTAGCTGTTATAGAGCAAAGGCAAAAAGATGTCTAGATTAAATGTATAGGCTTATTAGAGTTTGATCTTTGTATAGGTTTGATCAAACAAGCACTGTAAAAGGTTAGCTGACTATCATCAGCAGACCTGTCTAGGTCAGTAAAGTACCTTAGTCAGTAGACTAGTTTAGGAACCCGCTGAAGACTGAAGGTTAAGGCGGCAAACTCAGTTATTGAAGGCTAAGGGATCAAACTTAGTGTTTAAAGTCAAGGATATGGAATCAAAATTTAGGGAAGTCTATGATGACCTAAATTGATTACATATACCTTGTGTACAAGGTCAAAGTTCCATAATTTAAGTGATGATTGGAACTTAGTTATGTTCAAATTGGTGTAATCTAACTTCACAGTTAAAAGTTTGATAAAAGACAGTCAGCTGAAGTGTTTTATAAACACAGCAAACTTCAGACAGCTGACTAACAAGCATCTCAGCAGATTTACATACACAGGAATCCGCTGAATGCATATTTCGATTTAATCAAAGGTTACATCGGAAGATTACAAGGATAAGGACAGATAACAGGTCTTGATTCTGTCAACAAATCAATGGCTAAGATTAAAGGGACGTTGGAAAGACTCAGAGCTTTATCAAATGGATACAAGTCAAAGGGTGGATAGTCTGAAAATCAAAAAAAGTAAGCGACAATGTCGATTACTATGTCTGAGGACAAATAATGCAAGTCAAGATGGGGCCAAATCTGAAATGGCTGTGTTTGAATTTCAAACATAAGTCACAAGGATTCTCACCTATAAATAGAAGACCCCTGATACAGAAACAAGTGATGAATTTTGAAGAAAAACAACAATCAATCTTGAGCTATCAGATTCTTATCAATAAATCATCCTGCTGACGTTACTGAACTTAAAGCTACTGATCTAGTAAATTCTTCAAGTGTAACCTACTACCAAGTTACATCAAGTATACACACTTGAAGATTCTAAGCTGCTGATCATTTCATCCTGATCAAGCTGCTGAAAGCTGAATCACTTACTTGATTCAAACTTTCTTTTACAAGAAACATGCTGAAGAGAGTGAAGCATCTTTGGGTGTCAAGGACTGTTGTTTGTGGTGGAACTGGGGAAGAGGCAATCCTACCCTTCAAGGACCAGTGGAATACTTTGGAGCAGCAATCCTACCTGTTTCAAGTGTTCAGTTTGTGAAGCCATAGTTATTGGAGAAGGACAGACAACTTAGGGATTTTTGTGGCTGCAACCTCAAAGATCTCTAGTGAATTACCTCCAACATCACATGACAAGAGTGGACTGACAGAATTACACCACCTGGAACGACTATAAAATTGCCTACTTACTTTCTGCATTTACTTTCTGCATTTAGTATATTAAGCACATCAACCCACTAAAACTAGCAACTGAATCACACACTTACACTACTGAGTATCTAATACTTGGTATCATACTTTAACAACAAGTAATAAGGCTTAATTTGAATATATTCCGCTGCAACATTCAGTAAAATCAACGATCAATGAGACTACTCAATTGTCGCCAGACTCTTCGAGTGGTCGGCCAGACTCTTGAGTAGTCGGAGCTCATCGAACTTACAGAGTTTGTTAACTCCAAAAGTTTTAAGTGTGAACACAGATTTGAAAGCTTTCTTCTTCATCTTTTTCATCTCTAATGGCGGACAAGGATGATATTCATATTGGAACGAGCCAAAGTGTCAGAGGGTTTGTTGTTGATGCTAATAAAACTGAGTTGGCTATCAATATTGGTCGAAGAATCAAAAGATATGAAGGATTGGAAGATGTTCAAAATCTCAGATTGGACAGCATCTCCACATGAATGTTGCAAATTTTTGGATAAACATTGTGATAAAAGATAATAGAGAGGCATTTACTACCACGGTTAATGGCCAGAGATTGAAATTTCCTCAAACCTCTTGAGGAAGTGTTTGGTTTTGGACACAGTAATGATGCTCCAACCAGATCCACAAGATATGGGGTTGCCAAGATTAGAGTTTGTTGATAAAATAAAGACCAATAATGCTATAAAATCATCACTGAGCATCAATGAGAAGCATATCAGGATGGAGTATAATCTACTGAGTAAGATTATCGCCAAGAACATTTTGGGATTCAGTGGAAGTCTTGTCACTTTGTCAGGACCCAAGATTGACTTGCTGGTCATCATATGCAAGAGTATGAAGTTTGATTGGGCTGGATTCTTTGTCCAATATATGAAGAAAGTGATAACAGAGGAAAGAGAAGGGACAAGAAAGTCCAAATCACTGCCTTTGGGTTTGATGATTCAGGCCCTGCTGACTTATTTGAGGTTTGCTGATGTTGCACCGGAAAAGATCAACAAGTCAAGATACAAAAAGGAGATCAGTTATCTCATCCCTGTATTGGATGATGATGAATAACTGGACATTGAAAGAACAGAAAGTGACAATGATGGAGATGATGATGCTGATGGTGAGCAGGTTAAACAAGTTGCTAAATCTGCTGCACCTAAGAAAGTTACTGAGAAGAGAAAGACTGTTGACACTAGAAAGATAACTGAAATGCTAAAGCCTAAAAAAACAAGGAAGCAATCAGTTGAGACTGCTGAGTCTACTGAAGGTCTAGTTGATGTTGAAGTTACTGACCCTACTGATGTTGTAAAGAAGAAGCCTGCTGCTGAAATCTTGAAAGAGCAACAAAAGAAAGATAAAAGAAGGAGGAAAGCTGCTGAAATTGAAGTTGAATGACCTTCAAAAAGAATGAAAGAGATTGCTAAGAAGAAAAGCATGGAAAAGGCAAAGAGTTAAGGGTTCTAGAGGAACAAAGGGAAATAGAAGAAGAGGCTGTTGAGCCTATTGCTGATGCTGGTGTTGTTGTTGAACAACTCATTGAAGAATCACAGCACCATGCTGAGGAAACTGTTCCAGACCCTACTGTGGAAACTACTGAGGTTGCAACTGAACAATAGGGTGAAGCACCACACAAACCTGCTGAACCAGAACCTGTTGTGGCAGTTATTGAATCTCCATCTATAAAGGCTGTTGAGCCTACTGAGGCTGGAGAAGTTGTTGTTGAGCAACTTACTGAAGAACCGCAGCCAGACTCATCGAATCGGCACCTCTTCGTGGAAATTGATACAACTGTACAAGACCATGCCAATTCTGCAATAATTCAGGGGGAAGGGAAATCTGTTGCCAACCCTGCTGATGAGCATGTAAGTCAGGGGAACCTAGTGTTGAGCAGATGGAGGTAGTAGGGACAAATTTACTATCTGAGGAGCCTACTGACCTGATGGCATCTGCTGAGGAAACACTGAATTTGCTTGTTGAGACCTTTGAAGGACAACAAGCTGAACAAACAGCTCCTAGAAAGCCATCAATGCCCTTTGAAAGGAAGGAAAAGAAAAGGAACGAAGGGTATGTTGATCCCAAACTCAAACTGGTTGCTGATTACTTTCAATGGAAGTTTGGCTATTATAAGAAACAAAAACCAGCTGCTGACCCAATGACAGATTTTGAGGAATGGGCCTTTGAAAAGTTAGACGTGGAAAATCTACTTGATTTGGTTAATACTTCTTTGCTAGAAATGAGATTGATGGAAATCATTAAAAAAGAAAAAGGTGAAGGAAGTATCTTGTTTAAAGACCTTAGGGATGCACCAGATAGTGATGATTCATCATCATCTGATTCTGATGATGATCATCCTACACATCAAGGAGAAGCCAGTGAAACTGCATTGTCCACTGAACCAAGAGTAGAACAGTCTACTGGTGCTGGCAAGTCTGCTGAGGGTCAGCAAATTGACCAAATGGATGAAGATCTGGAAGATCTAACCATAGATGATTTGGAGGCTCTAATCAATGATGGAATAAATTTTGGAGATAATAGGTCAAGTGGTACGTCGATGCTTTATTTGTTGTAGAATCGATGAACATCCCGACAACACACAATCGAAAATTTGGATGAGGAGAGACTCATCATTGTACATAGTGAGCCCGACATCGCCTCCGAGGATTCACTCAATATCGAGAATGGATTGATACTCGGGACACGCTATCTAAAACTGCTGGTACTCTGCAGAAGATTGCTGATGCTAGAGGATTTCTAGATGAAAATATGGCAATATTTCCTGAAATTCTTGTACAAAGAGTCTTGATCACTGAGGAACAAACAGGGATAGGACAGAGATTGGATTTGGTGATGGGGTTGGAAGGATCACCCACATATTTTGAGGAGGTTCAGGCTGCTGAGGAACAAACAAAGATCTCAACAAAGGTCGAAGCTGGAGGTACAGTTCTTGAGGATCGATGAAAGACTAGACAAAGGTTGGAAATTACAATGGGATTGGAGGAATCCCCGCAATTGTTGAAGAAAAGGCTCTCAGTAGTACGCCATCTTTGTGGCAAAAGGTATCAAGGAAAGGATAGTCGTGAGCTCTGTTGATGAGGATGAACAGCTGGTGGACTATGATTTTAGTGATGAGGAGTTCCAAGTACCTAAGGAAGAACTTGTTGCTGCTGAACCTCAACAGGCACATGTACCAATTTTTCAGGAGGAACATGTTTTGGAACCAGTGCAAGATCCAATTTTGGAAGATATTTTTGGTGTTATGGTTGAAGGAGGTCCTGACCCTGCTGGAAGGGATATATGTTGGGCCATGGTTGTCAGCAGACAGAGGGCACAATACAATGTTGAAGAGCCTGCTGATGATGCTGCTGGACACATGGATGGAGGTATGGTCAGTGCAAGATGCCAAGACATGTTTTGGATGAGTTGAGGCGTCGAAAATGACATTACACAATTAAGAACTCAACTCAATAGACAAGAGCAAAGATTTGAAGATTTGATGAACTTGGTTGAAAATAGAGGGAGGACTACTGAAACAGTTGCGTCCAACATCACATCCACTCAGTTTGCTCTTGCTGATCTAACCAAAGATGTGAGAGGCATAAAACAAGGCAATACTCTCAAAGAAAAGTTTTTAAATGAGCAGTTTGCCTCCATTCACAAGAAACTTGACAACCTTGCTGAAATAAACTAGCTTGTTGTGGCTGACCCTGCTGAAACACTTCAACATGCTGCATTGGATCCTAAAGTCACTGAGAGGATCAATTTGCTGGAGCAAACACTAGAAGGAAGGATCATTGCAGTTGACACTAGAACAGAGATTATGGAACGTCAACTAAACAACTTAGTGATCACTCACGAGAGTGTTCATGGCCTGATTTCCCGTTTTGTTGATGATGTCAATAAGGGGGAAGAGAGCCAAACAGATGTAGCAAAAGAGGCTACAAGAATTTTTTCTCAAAAGAAATGGGAGGCTGATACAAATGCATTCAGAGAACCTGCACCTAGCATACTTCAGCTGACTGATGACCTCTTCAACGAATATAAGAAGCAATACTACAATAAGAGGAGACCTTACCATGACAAGGGTTTTCATGAGGGGCTAAATTCCTTTTTGGGACTTAAGTTCTGGGAAGCTAGAGTTAAAGCCTTAAGAGCTACACACAGAGGTGGTAGAGGTGGAAGAGGTGGAAGAAGTCTACCTACTACATCAGCAAAAGAGTCACTGGAAGAGTTCAAACAATTGTACATGCGTCTATGATTCAGAGTAAATCCTCATATTGATTTTTCCCTTATTGAAAATCAATGGATGAGAGACATGGTCAGGCAGATAAGAGAATATCAAGAGCAACAAGAGAGAGAGAGAGAGAGAGACAAGAAAGAGAAAGGAGGAACTAGATCAGCAGACTTTCATATTTCTTTATCTTTTGCTAAATCTAGTTTGTAATATTGATTGAACACATATGATTATAATTAGAAATGACTGAATTTTTTCTATTTTTGTTTAAATCATTTTTGCTTTGCTGTAAGGAGGGTATTGGCATCATCACCAAAAAGGGAGAAATTGTTGGACATATTTTAAGTTTTAGTGATGAGTGCCAGACTTGCTGTTATAGAGCAAAGGCAAAAAGATGTCTAGATTAAATGTATAGGCTTATTAGAGTTTGATCTTTGTATGGGTTTGATAACACAAGCATCGTGTAAAGGTCACCGACTATCATCATCGAGACTGCCTAGGTCAATAAAGTACCGAGTCGATGAGACTAGTTTAGGAACTCTCTTTGAAGACCGAGGTGAGGGGTCAAACTCAGTTATTGAAGGCTAAGGCATCAAACTTAGTTTTTAAAGTCAAGGATATGGAATCAGAATTTAAGGAAGTCTGTGATGACCTAAACTGATTACATATACCTTGTGTACAAGGTCTAAGTTCCATAAGTTAAGTGGTGATTGGAACTTAGTTATGTTCAAATTGGCGTAATCTAACTTCGTTGTTGAAAGTTAGATAAAAGATAGTCAGCTGAAGTGTTTTATAAACACAGCAAACTTTAGACAGCTGACTAACAAGCATCTCAGTAGACTTACATACACAGGAATCTGCTGAATGTATATTTCGATTTAATCAAAGGTTACATTGGAAGATTACAAGGATAAGGACAGATAACAAGTCTTGATTCTGTCAACAAATCAATGGCTAAGATTAAAGGCACGTTGGAAAGATTCAGAGCCTTATCAAATGGATACAAGTCAAAGGGTGGACGATCAAAAATCACAAAAGTAAATCGCGATTGTCGATTACTATGTCTGAGGACATAATGCAAGTCAAGATGGGGACAAATCTGAAACGTCTATGTTTGAATTTCAAACTTAAGTCACAAGGATTCTCACCTATAAATAGAAGACCCCTGATACAGAAACAAGTGATGAATTTTGAAGAAAAACAACAATCAATCTTGAGCTATCAGATTCTTATCAAGAAATCACCCTGCTGACGTTACTAAACTTAAAGCTCATGATCTAGTAAATTCTTCAAGTGTATCCTGCTATCAAGTTACATCAAGTATACACACTTGAAGATTCCAAGCTGCTGATCATTTCATCCTGATCAAGCTGCTGAAAGCTGAATCACTTACTTGATTCAAACTTTCTTCTACAAGAAACCTGCTGAAGACAGTGAAGCATCTGTGGGTGTCAGGGACTGTTGTTTGTGGTGGAGCTGGTGAAGAGGCAATCCTACCCTTCATAGACCAGTGGAATACTTTAGAGCAGCAATCCTACCTGTTTCAAGTGTTCAGTTTGTGAAGCCATAGTTATTGGTGAAGGACAGGAAACTTAGGGATTTGTTTAACTGCAACCTCAAAGATCTCTAGTGAATTACCTCCAACATCACAGGAGAAGACTTGACTGACAGGATTACACCACCTGGAACCACTATAAAATTGCCTACTTACTTTCTGCATTTAGTATATTAAGCACATCAACCCACTGAAACTAGCAACTGAATCACACAATTACACTACTGAGTATCTAATACTTTGTATCATACTTTAACAACAAGTAATAAGGCATAATTTGAATATATTCCACTGCAACAAATTCAAAATCAAATCAACGATCAATGCCAGACTCTCGAGCTATCAATGAGACTATTGAGTAGTCAAGAGAGCTCTTGAACTTGCTGAGTTTGTTAACTCCAAAAGTTATAAGTGTTAAGTTTATTCACCCCCCTCTAAACTTAACCAAAGACTATTCAAGGGACCTTTAGATGGTCATATGAAGCGCGCTGAGTTTGTCACTGAACAAGATAGGAAGCCCGGTGTCTGAAATTTGCAAATCATGAGCAAGGTAAGTAAGCCAAGTTAAATCTGCAGCTGTATGTTCTAGGGCTCGGTATTCATTTTCTATGCTGGAATGGGAAATAGTGGGTTTTTTTTACAAACCATGTGACAATGTTGGCACCTAAGTAAGTGTAGTAGCCTGTAGTAGACCGTCTTGTGATTGGGCATCCGGCCCAGTCTGTATCTGAGTAGGCACTGAAGTGTAGTGTAGTGTCAGCAGTAAAGTGATGTCCAATCTGGATAGTGCCTTTAACAAATGAAGAACTCTCTTAGCCATTTTGTAGTTGTTAACTGCAGGCTTTTGTAGGAACTGAGACAGATAGTTCACACTATAGGAGATGTCAGGCCTTGTGAATGTCAAGTACTGTAGGCCACCAATCAGACTTTGATAGGATGTGGGGTCTTCTAGCAGGGGAGATTAGCAAAAACCGTTGGTTTTTTAGATAGAGGTGTGGCTATTGGCTTGCAATCCAGAAGATCTGCACTTTCAATTAATGTGAGAGCGTAGTGAGTATGATACATATACAGTCCTGAAGATGTTTGAGTGATTTCCACACCAAAGAAATGTTGGAGGGTACCTAAATCCGTCAAGGAAAACTCAGTATAGAGGAGATCAATAAACTTCATTAGTAGCTCTGTCTTGGTGCCAGTAGGTAACATATCACCCATATACAGTAGTAAAAAAAGTGAACCTTGTGAGGTGTGTAGGACAAACAGTGAGGGGTCTACAAGAGTACAATAGAAGACATATGTTAAAAGGAAGCTCCCAAACCTGTCAAACCTTGCCTTAGAAGCTTGTTTAAGCCCATAGAATGTTCTTTGTAGCTTGTATACATGTGTGGGATGCTGAGGATCAGACATACCAAGGGTTTGGTACATATAGATTTCTTCAGTGACAAGACCATAGAGAAAAGCGTTTTTTACATCCAGTTGTCTAATTTTCCAACCCTGAACAAGAGCTATGGCAATTACAAACCGGATGGTTCCTGGTCTTACCACTGGAGAGTAAGTTTCTAGGTAGTCTATGTTATCAACTTGATGGTACCCTTTGGTAACTAACCTGGATTTCAGCCGTTAAAGGGTTCCATCAGGTTTGAGTTTGGCCTTGAAAACCCACTTGGACCCAATAACATGCATACGTGGTTGTTTGGTGACTAAGGCCCATGTGTTGTTTTGCTGTAATGCTTGTAGTTCCTCTTGAATGGATGCTCTCCAGCCTGTATGTTGTAGAACTTCTTTAACCGCTCTTGGCTCTTTAGGAATATCTGCAAACACATTAAATTGTAGAGAATATTTTGGGTTAGGCTTAAATATTCCATGCATTATCTTTGTAACTATCATGAGAGACATTGAATCTGTTGAGGTTTCTAAAGGTTGAAACTGAGTAGCGTGGGGTTCAGTGGATTGCGTAGGAGACTCAACAGAGTCAGTGTGGTGTGTTGGACTTGTTGTTTCACTGGCAGGAGGTTATGCAGGGTTATTGGATTGTGTGGATGTCTCCTGAGCTTGATTTAAGTCTGGTTCAAGGTGTGGTGTGGGAGAGAATTCTGAATATAGTTCTAGTGTAGGCATTGTGTTGCTGGTGGTGATGTATGGGGGGTGACGGAGTGACTGTGGGTTCTTCTGGTAGGGAATGTGGTGTCTGGTGTGAAAAAATAATAGGAGCTAGAGGAATAGTGTTGAGATCAATGGAAGGTGTAGATGAGGTGTTGGTTTCAGGAGGAATAGTAGGAATCCAAGAATCCAGGATGTGTGTGGCATGAGTGAGGACTGTAGAACCTGATGAGTTGTGTGTAATTTTGTAGGGAAACACTTTCTCATCAAAAACAACATGTCTGGAGATAAAGAATTTTGTAGTTTGTGGGTGAAAGCATTTGTACCCTTTGTACTGTGGAATATACCCTACAAAGACACACAACAATGTTTTGGGATCAAACTTATTCCTTTTTGTGTCCCAAGTATAAGGGAAACATTTTGATCCAAATACCCTAAGGGCTGAGTAGTCTGGATGCTTCTTATGAATGACATAGTTGGGTGAGTCTGTGTTAAGGGTTGTGGATGGTAGTCTATTAAGAATGTGTACTGCAGTGCTGAATGCTTCTACCCACAGGATTAAGGGAGCCATGATGTGGAACAACATAGTCATCCCTAACTCCCTAATCACATGTGCCTCCTTTCAACCATACCAGTTTGTTCTGGTGTATGGGGGCAGGAGATTAAGTGTAGGATTCCCTATTGTTGCAGGTGTGTGATAAGAGTTGTGTTTAGGAATCCCCCTCCCCCGTCACTATGAAAGGATATGATTTTCTTGTCATATTTCCTGATCACAAACTGTATATAAGATTGAAGACATCTGATTTGTTATGTAAAGGTATAAACTAATAGTATTTAGAAAATTCATCAACAAAACATGCATAGTACTTAAATTTATTAATAGATTGAATTGGGGCAGGCCCCCATAAATCACAGTGAATCAAATCAAATGGTTCTAAACTGTAATGTTTAACAGCAATAAAAGGTAATTTGCTCATTTTTCCTAGTTAACAACTATCACATATGTGATTTGTGTTTATTCTTCCTACTACCTCCAAGAGGCCTTTATTCTGGAGAGTTTGAATTGTGGATAACTGAGAGTAACCTAATCTTTGGTGCCATAAGTGTGGATCCCATTTTGAACCTGGTTGAATAGTATGCTTCTGGACTATTAGGGATCACATATAGATCACATTTGCGTGTCCCTTTCTTCAGTACCCATCCTGTGCATATTTCCTTAACACAACAATCCACATTAGTAAATTCACATTTTACTAGATGTTGATGTGTTAGTTGACTGACTGAGAGCAAAATTTTCCTTAAATGTGGTACTGGCAGAACATCTATGAGGGGTAGTGATGTGTGTGCATATGGTTGACCTGTGTCTCCTATCTCTGTGATTGGAAGAGTAGTGCCATTACCTATTATGACTGAGTCTGTACCCTTGTATTTATGTACATTAGGTAGAAGATTTTTATTACCTGTCATATGGTTTGATGCTCCAGTATCAACTGTCCATTCAGTGTCAGCAATAGAGTTATCCAAAGTGAATATAACCAATGCCTGAGGAATGTTGTCTGTAGATTGAGTGTTGTTCTTTCCTGGCAGCAACCAATATATTTTGGCAATGTGATCCATTACCCCACAGATATGGAACTTCTCATCTCTGTAGAGGTCTCTCTCAGTTGGATTCATCCTTCTTTCTCCAGGTGGGGGTGTCTTCCTTTGAGTGGTAGTTGTTCCATTTGTAGAAGTTGCAACGGTATCCCTTGGTTGTTGGGCTTGGAAGCCCCTCCCAGTTAAGGTAAACCTTGGTGCAGAGGAGGTTTGGTGCCTGTTTTTTTGCCTTTGATCCCTTTGGCCAAAATAGGCAATTTGAGGAGTGGGTTGTATGTTGATTTGAGTGAAATTGTTGTTGGGGAACTGATGACGGTTAAAATAGTCTATCCTACGGCATCAATATTCTAGCCATTATGAGCTAAAAATAGTTGTTTCGACCTATAAATATGAACCATTTGAGTTGAATACCATATGTGGGGTTCGTGAGTCGAGAAATCTACTCTAAGTGTTTATTTTCCCTATCTTGATATTATTTCGTGCATTATTTGATGATTTTTAGGATATGAAATATTGGGCTGAGCATTATGGACGAATCTGGAGTGGACTGAACGAAAGGATTGGGCCTAGGGTATTCCAGAACCTTCCAAGTTAAGTCGGCCAAAGAAAAAAGATGAAATTACCCTCGATTCATCGAGGTGCACCGTGGATTAATCGAGCATCCAGATCCTTCCGAAATGCATTTTCATGGATGAAGGGTAGAACTAGGTGTTTCTAAGTCGGTTTAGGTAGCTATAAATAAGAGGCTTCGCCTCAGAACAAAAGAGTACCACAAATATTACAATTATTATGCAATTAAAGTTTGTTGTTCTTTATTCTATTTATTTTATGAGTTCTGGTCGGAAAGAAGATGCAGTCGCCGCCCAGGGAGAGATACGAGGGAGATCTACGCTCATCTTCGAGGGTATGATTTTTTATCTTTTCCCAAATATAGATCTATCATTGTTCTGTTCGACTAGTATGTTTTAATTGCTTATTTAGTTTAATTATGTAGTAGTTAGTTTATTTTACCCCATGTGTTATAGATCTAATTCGTTGGTGAAGAAATCCTGAAATAGTGGTTGTGTTTTCTAGATCTACGACGGTCTATATCGCTAGATCTGAATACCTACTAAATTACTAATTCATGATAATCGGCACCAACTATGTTGATCGATAGATTTAATTCACATGTTTTTAGCTTGATCAACTATTTGAATGTTATCGTAAACTAGCATGCAATACGAATAGTGAAGTGCTATGTTTGGACATTATCTAGATGGACCTTAGGAACGTGCTGATAAATGTCGACAGCTATCTAGGCGGGTTTGTGGTATGAGTTAGCGCTCAATATCGACAGCTCTAGTTCTTTATGCGTATGGGCTATTATGGACCAATTAAGGAGGGTAGCTTGTGTATAGATTGTCTACTACCATCGTCAGAGTAGATAGGGTTAGGAGTTGTACCCGCAGTTGAACAATGAATTAAATTCACCAATAGGGAGGGCTTTTGCATATGTGGGAGGAATAACTAATTACTCATAATTGAACTAATACATTAGAAACTCTTGATTTCATCCGTGTGAACTAGCGTACTATTGTTAGTTTGTGGCACCAAATTTACTACTGTCTATATTATAGTTGGTCGTAGACCATATTTGTGACAAGCTCAATCTTGGTAATTAGACGTTATTACGAGTCTCTGTGGGATAGACCTTGACTCGCCAGTACTCTACTACGATAGACTTAGTCCTATTTCTAGTAAGTGCCTTGCACACGATCAAAATTTTATGGCGCCATTGTCGGGGACTCGTGTCAAGAATAATTTTTATTTAAGATTGAGTGTTTGTATATATTCGAGTCTGTTTTAATTGAGTCTGTTTATACTGGAGTCGTATAGAGTCATTTCTGTTAAAATCTGGAAAAAATTGTTCTCGATTTACCGAGGGTACACCCCGGTAAATCGAGGCTCCTAGTTTCAACAGAATCAGTTCTGTCAGTTCAGAGTTGAGTCAGTTGTCAGAGTCTGTATTTTTGAGTCCGCCAGGTGAGTGTAACAGCCGCGGCGGCAAGTTACTAACCTTTTTATTTTCTTTTTGTGTCTTGTAGTACGCTACATGGAGTTCAGCAGCTAAACTCGAGAGATTCATACCTGAGATTGAAAAGTTTGCTAGGCAAAAGATAAAGGGAGCTCAAGAGAGATTTGTTAGGCAGACGGACGACGTGAGTACGCACAAAGGAGATCATAGCGAGAGAAGGGATTCCACCTTTGGAAGATACAGAAATCAACATGGCATAGAACGGACAAAATGGACTGAATGGAGCAGGAGTTGTGGTACAAGCAGATAGGAGAACTCTACCGAGTTATGCAATGCCAACGACTGAGCAATTCGTGCCAGCAATTGTTCATCCTGAGGATGCGGCTGAGATCTTCCATCCGAAACCAAATGTAATACAAATGGTGACTAATTACACTACCTTTCATGGAGTAATGAACGAAGATCCTAGTGTACACGTCACCAACTTTCTAGACATAGTTGATGAGGGATAAATTCACCTTTATTATCATAACTTTTTACCCCATTTATGATATCATTTTGAGCATCATTATATCATTTCGAGTCTTAAATTCCTTAGATTTATCTAAGTATGCTAGTAGTAGTTATTATGTAAAATATTGTGTTTTTACTAGTTTTTGTACCGGTTTAGTAACCGGAATTTACGTTTGGTATTCTGGTGTTTTATTGCAGGATTATACGTTTACCAAGATCCCAAGTGACGACACATTTTGAGGCCAAAAACATATCTTTTGAGGAATAGAAGAAGGTGCCATAAGCTAACGAGTTCAAATGGATCAATTGTCCTTAGTGCTTCTACCATAACATATCTTCAACGGACATTTGACCCAACTTAAAGGCATTTTCTGGGGAAGACTTCTTCATGAGAGTTTTAGATCTTCAAATAAGATTTCCAACGCACTTTGAATCACGTCAATCAAAGGTCTAAAACTCAAGATGGGTATTTTACCGAACAGCTGATATTTTGATGATTCGCACGAACCGAATAAGCCGCACGCGCCGAAATCTTCATCATTCAAGCACATGGGAGTCTGACAAAGGAATCTGCACTGTAGCACCGGCACGTTCCGGTCCGTCACCTCTATAAATAATCAGCTCGATCCATTTGTTCAAAGGGTCCCAAAAGATATATATACATCTATATATATATCTTCCTCTACCTTTTTCTTTTTATTTTTCTTTTACTTTGGGCCTATATATATATATATATATATATATATATATATATATATATATATATATATATATATATATAGTTATCGTTGTAATATTTGAATAATTATCGTTGTAATATCATTTCCCTTTTTTGTAATATATTCTCTTGTTTCTTTCTTTGTCATATATATATCTATATATCTATTTACATATACTTATATATATGCTTATGTATTTATATATACTTATATATATGCTTATGTATATATATATATATATATATATATATATATATATATATATATATATATATATATATATATATGTGTGTGTGTGTGTGTGTGTGTGTGTGTATCTATATATATATATTAACTATATATATCTATAGTAGTACTATATTATTATGCACTTATTTACTGTTTTATTAGTGTAACGATTATTAATATGATAATGAATTCTCGCATTGTCTTTAGTATAATTTCCTTTAATTATTCCGTTGTTATCATAATCATGAGTAGCTAAATCTTTGTATAGTCGAATTATGTGAAAACGGGTGAAACGCCCTAAGGGGGATTAAAAGGGAGTTGTGTAGCGCGTGATTTTATGTTTTAACGATTAATCCACGTCCTAAAAATTATTTTAAACGTCTTTGAATTAGATTGATCACCTAGTTCACTGTCACACATATCGAACCTATAGATGTATTTTGCGGTGAGATATGGGATAAGGGGTTTTGGGATCGTTGCGTAGATTCGGCCTAGTTGTTAGGTCTGTTTCCAATACAGAGGTTTTTCATCGTTGTTCGAGCGACTCTAAGAGCGTAATCATGTTAGGTTAATCGGTTTTCTAAAGGGAAAATTAATTAACTTCACATAGGGTGTTGAGCGAGAGTTGTTCAGACCTTAACACCAGCATTAGGAGTTGGCACCCGTGGATGTCGTTAAATTACTGTGGAAAGGTAGGTTGGTTAATACACGCTCCCTGTCAAGTCTTCCCTTAGGGGTAAAAGTAGCACGTTGGATCATAATTCGGATATACCTTTTAATAACTAGAAGTACAACCATTAGTTAATCTTTACTTTTGCATTAGTGTAATATCTCTCCACCATAATCTTGACCTGAACTAAGTTCTACGTCGACTTTGGTACTTAAACGCTGTTCCCTGTGGATTCGACCTTGTTACCATTATACTACTGTTGACCCGATACTCTGTCGGTTAAAGTTAGCAGTTAGTTATTTTGCTATCAATAGTCAGCACGGTCAAGCCAGCAGGAGTGCCTGAATAGTTATTGTCTCTAGCACGGGATCGATCAAAACTTGGACCGATCTGTTGCAGAAGTTTATGAATAAGTACTGCCCACCTGGGAAGTCACTACAGATGAGATAAGACATTATGAATCAAGCAGAAACCAACTGAAACATTTGAAGAAGCTTGGGAAAGATTTAAGGAAGCACAGTGGAGATGCCCTCACCATGATATCACTTTGCCCGTACGAATGCATAGTTTCTTTCACGGATTGAGACCGAGTGAGAAATGAGAGTTGATGCATCGAGCAATGGATGTTTTACGCTGCTATCACCTGAAGAAGCTGAAGAAAAGTTGGAGCAAATAGCACTGACAAGTCAACGGGGAACGCATTAAATTGAGACCGCCTAGGTAGCTGAAGGCGTATTTGGAGAAGATACTTCCCAAAAGATCTTATACCAGCTAATGACAATGAACGAGAAGATGGATGGCATGCAAGATCGCATAGCCAAGGTTGGAAAAAGTACAAGATATCGAAGCAACCAACACCGAAGATGTGAACAATATAGGGAGGCAAGGAAATCCTTATGGGGGCGGATATCACCCAGGTTCTCACGACCACCCTTGTTTTAGACTGAGTGACCCTGCTGGGGGGTATAGACAAAGTGATTCAACTGGTGGAGAGAGACCGAGACAAACTGATGGATTCATGCCTCAATTCCACAAGTCCGGTGGTTGGGAAGCAGTCATGGATAAAATGAGCTCAACTGTGACCGAAACGGTCAATCAACTTACGAAATCCATGACTGAACTGAATACAAACTTCACCACCTATTGTCAGAAGAATGATGCAAGACTGACCAATCAAGAATCCTTAGAACATAATCTGTCGCACCAAGTGGGGCAAATTGCGAACAAGTGTCAACCCGTCCTCCGGGAGGATTGCCAAGTAATATTGAGAAAAACTCGAAGGACGTGAATGCAATCATGACTAGTTCCAGAAAGGAACTGCCTAGACCAGTTATACCAACTATCTAGGAAGGATCAGAAAGCAGTCCGCAGCAGAACACAGCTGAATTTGAAGAAAAAGAGGGGCCGGTAAATCGGGATGCTACCCCAATAAATCGGGAGTCTGAAATTCAACAAACAAGCAAGCAGAGCAGCAGCAATTAGCAGGTAAATCTTCGCGAACTGTAACTATTAATCCTTCTACTTTACCCTATCCCCCTAGGAAATATAAGCCAAATAACGATGATGCTCGTTATAAAAGTTTATAAAGATGTTAAGAAGTTGCAAGTGAATATACCTTTGGTAGAAGCTCTGGCCGGAATGCCAGAGTATGTGAAATTCTTGAAAGAAGCCATCTTTACCAAAAGGAAGTTATTAGACCTTGAGACTATTTTCTTTAACGAGGAATGCTCGGCAGTTTTGCAACGCAAATTGCCTCCTAAGTGTAATGATCGTGGGAGCTTCCTCATACCTTGCACGATTGGAGGAGTATGCCTGAAAAAAGCATTGTGTGATCTTGGAGCCAGTGTCATCTAGTGCCGCTCTCCATCTTTCATAAGTTAGGCATGAAAGAGTTGAATGAAACATCTATAACCCTTCAATTGGCTGATCGGTCTATGAAGCAACCTTGTGGAGTGATGGAGGATGTTTTGGTGAAAATGGACAAGGTTGTATTCCCTATAGACATTTTGGTGCTAGACATGGAAGCTAACCATGATGTTCCATTAATATTAGGAAGACCTTTCCTAGCTACGAGCAAGACAATGATAGATGTTCATAAGGGTGAGCTGATTCTGAGAGTGAATGAGGACAAAGTAGTATTCAATGTGATGAATTCAATGAGATATGCTCAAGATGAGGGAGAAGCATGCTACATGCTAGATGCCATAGATGATCTTGTTTTGGAATTATATCAGCAAGTGGCACTAGAGCCTGAGGTAGCAGAGACTTTGCTACAAAAAGAAGATAAAGGAAATAATGGGGAAATATGGCCTGGGTGTAGCGAAGGTCAAGTGCGAGAAGTAGAGCCTATATGTTCTGTGGATTTAGGTGGAACCATTCATAGACCTTCGTGGCACAAGTTCTTTGACTTACAATTGACGGGTAAGCCGTTAAGCTCATCGTTAGAAAAGCCACCAAGGAACTTAACGTTGAAACCTTTGACATCTCACCTGAAGTACGTATACTTACCAGATGATACCCTTCCCCTCATAATTTCATCGTTGTTATCACCTTTAGAGAAGGAGAAACTTTTAAAAGTACTGAGAGAGAATAAGGGAGCGTTTGGGTGGACCATTGCCGATATTAGAGGATAAGCCCATCGGTGTGCATGCATAAGATCTCTGTAAACCCTGAGAAAAAAGCAGCAACACAACCCTAAAGGAGGTTGATGCCACAACTGAAGGACGTTGTTAAGGAAGAGATCATAAAAATGTTGGAGATGGGAATCATTTTCCCTATTGCAGATAGTGAGTAGGTAAGCCCGATTCATGTGGTGCCCAAGAAAGGAGGATTCACTGTCCAACCTCACGAGTTTGATGAGTTAATCCCTGTGAGGCTAATTACTGGACATCGAGTTTGCATTGATTTTAGGAAACTGAATGACGCAACTCGTAAAGATCATTTTCCCCTTCCATTCATTGACCAGATGTTAGAAAGATTAAGCGGTCATGCTTTTTACTGTTTCTTAGATGGATATTCTGGTTGCTATCAGATCCTTATTGTCCCCGAGGACCGAGAGAAAACAACTTTCACATGTCCCTATGGAACATTTGCATACAATCGCATGCCTTTTGGATTATGTAACGCACCAACAACTTTCCCAAGGAGCACGATGTCATTATTTGCGGACATGGTGGAGGATTTTCTGGAGATTTTCATGGATGATTTCTCTATATTTGGATATAGCTTTGATAAATACTTGGACAACTTGAGTAGAGTGCTAAAGAGATGTGAAGAGACCAACCTTGTACTTAACTGGGAGAAATGCCATTTCATGGTTACAGAAGGAATAGTGTTGGGTCATAAGAATTCAAGGAACGGAATGGAGGTTGATAAGGCAAAGATAGAGGTGACAACGAACTTAAAGACGTTACGAGCCTTTCTTGGCCATGCAGGATTCTATAGGAGGTTTATCAAGGATTTCTTTAAAGTTTCTAGACCTTTGACAAAATTACTGGCAAATGATGTACCTTTTGTGTTTGAAGAAGAGTGCAAGAAGGCCTTCAACACATTGAAGCAAATGTTTATAACTTCCCCAATTCTGGTAGCCCCGGATTGGAATAAACCTTTTGAGCTTATGTGTGATGCAAGCGACACGGCTGTTGGAGCAGCCCTGGGACAAAGGGAGGATAAAATATTTAAGACTATCTATTACACCAGTCAGACCCTTAACAGTGCCCAAAGGAATTATGCGACTACAGAGAAGGAACTACTAGCTGTCATCTTTGCATTTGACAAGTTTCGACCATACCTGATAGGATCGAAAGTCACGGTATTCACTGATCATGCAGCTCTGAAATACCTTTCAACCAAGCAAGACTCCAAGCCAAGATTGTTGAGATGGATTCTACTCTTACAAGAGTTTGATGTAAAGATCAAAGATAAAAAGGGAACTGAGAACTAGGTGGCTGATCACCTGTCAATATTAACTTTGCTGGAAGAAAAGTAGCCGACTAAGATCAGGGAAAGCTTTCCTGATGAACAACTCTTTTCCATCTCAATGGTAGCTCGAGTTGAATCTCAGACCCGACACCATACATCAAGAGTGGGCAAGGTATACCTTTGGTTTGCTAACATTATCAATTATTTGGCCGGAAGGTACCTACCACCGGAATTCACGAATGCGGATAAGAAGAAGTTCTTCACGTATCTGAAGCATTATTATTGGGACGATCGCTACCTATAAAAATTGTGCCCTGATGCCATTCTTAGGAGATGCATCCATGACGATGAGATTCCAAGTATTTGGCACCTATTCCATTATAGAGAAGCTGGAGGTCACTATGGGCCAGACAAGACAGCAGTAAAGGTATTGCAGTGTGGATTCTATTGGCAAATAATTCATAAATCTTCTTACGCGTTTACACGATCCTGTCATTCCTATCAAATGACTGGTAACATTTCTAAGCGGAATGAGATGCCATTGCAGAGTATCTTTGAAGTGGAGTTATTTGATGTATGGGGAATTGATTTTGTTGGGCCTTTCACATCGTCCGAATCAAATCGTTACATCCTTGTAGCAGTCAATTATGTTTCCAAATAGGTGGAACCAGTGGCTTCGCCTACTAATGATGCCAGGGTTGTCCTGAGGTTTCTTAAGAAAAACATTTTGACGAGGTTTGGAGTGCCAAGAGCCATAATTAGTGATGGAGGGAGTCATTTCAGGAATAGTTTCTTTTTTTGAGAAATGGATGATGAGATATGGCATTAGACATAAGATTGCAGCAGCATATCACCCCCAGACAAGAGGACAAGTAGAGGTGACGAACAGAGAGATTAAGAGGATCTTAGAGAAGACTGTGAATCCCATGAGGAAAGATTGGTCTTTGAAATTAGATGACGCCCTTTGGGCGTACAGAATAGCTTATAGGACCACGATTGGGATGTCACCGTATATGATAGTGTTTGGAAAACTGTGTCATTTACTGGTAGAACTCAAGCACCGAGCACTGTGGGATATGAGATTTCTAAATATGGGTGAGAATTTAGCCTCTGAAAAGAGAATGCTAGAGTGGAATAGATTGGAGGAGTTTAGACTTCAAGCGTATGAAAATGCTAAAATTTACAAGGACAGAACAAAACGCCTACATGATAAGAAGATTCTGAACCGCACATTTCAAGTTGGAGATAAGGTGCTCGTATATAATTTGCGTCTTCGTCTTTTTCCTGGGAAGTTGAAGTCTAGATGGTATGGACCACATGTAGTCACGAAAGTCTTCAATTCAGGTGCATGTGAAGTTAGACATGAATACTCTGGGCGAACGTTCATAGTAAATGACCACAGGCTGAAGCATTACCTAGAGCACAAATATAACCGTGAGTTGGAAGTCTTTACGTTGATAGAGCCAAAATATGAATGAAGGATCACTATTAGTACAGTCAAGCTGGCGACTATAAACTCAGAACTATTTCTAAACCCTTATTTATTACTTTTGTTTATTTAGGTTATTTTGAGTCAATAAAGTAGCATGACAATCGCAAGGTTTTTTTCATCACATATATCTTCGATCATCTGGCTAGAGATATATGTGGTTTTTTCCTTCACGATTCTCATGTGATACCCTCGTAAAAGTTTTCGCGTCTTGCTTAGGTCAATAAAAGAATAAAGTGGCTTAAACCGTTTTTGCGCATTTCTCCGGTATGCACAATTACCGCCACCTTATTTTCTTGTTGCCCTTCGCATGTTACTCACAGTTTTTGGAAGTATTGTGGAAAGCATGTAACTACTTGGAAGAAGGAATGACCTAGGAGAACATGATTACGCTCCGGGATTCGCTTTGACTCAGCCGAACATTTCCAGAGCTAAGTACCTTTCCTTTTCTTTTATTATTAGTCATTGGGGACAATGTCTATAATAAGTGGGGGTTAGTCGTCTTAGCTGGGTAATCGATAAAAGGGAATACTTATGAAAATTTTAACACTGTTTTTAGCTTGCTATTTGCACGTTTTCGAGTAAGGAATTGGTAGAAAAGGAGCCCAAGTTCAATTTGAAGTGAGCTATAGCATATTCAATTTAGCATGGAAGAATGAGCATGTATTATGTTGCGTGAAGTAGTAACTTATTAATTATCATTCTGTCATTGCAATCAATATTTGGGCACATAATCTGAGTGAGAAGTGTTTAAGATTAGATGATGAGTTGTTTTATCCGGGAATCATGATTTGTCTGTCTATATACTTTAACAAATTGTTGTAAGACAAGAGAAGAAAATTGAATACCAATAGAGGTAACCGGGACAAAACGGACTTGTGAGAGAGAGAGGGAGAAAAAAAGTGAGAAAACCTGCCAAGCAAAGCTGATGGAGCGTAAAACGCACGGCTATTGCATAAGAAAAAGAAAAAAAAAGAGAAAAAAACTATATAATAACGGCAGTGAGGGAAGCGAACTCGTGTAAAAAGGGCATGACCCTCGCATAAAAAGAAACAAACGAGGACTTAAGAGCGATGCTCAGTCCCCGAGTCCGCCCGACCCAATTAAGGTACCATGTTGTGTAACCAAGTCTAAAGGCAAGATGAGCGAGTGTATGCGCAAGCAAGTTAAGATTGTGGAGTTAATACAACTTGATTCTCTTCACGAACGCACTATCACGACTGATTCATCACACGATACAGTGATGCATGATAAGTAGTGATTAATGGGGAGCTTATGGATTGTGGCTTGATGGATATCTCTGCCGGAAATCTTGATTGAATAGGTGGTAGTTGATGGAGGTCATTCTTGGAGGTACATTCTGCCTTGATACTCTGCTCGCGGACGAGCAGAAGGCTAGTGGGGGGGTAGTTGGTGACGGTTAAAATAGTCTATCCTACGACATCAATATTCTCTCCATTATGAGCTAAAAATAGTTGTTTCGACCTATGAATATGAACCATTTGAGTTGAATACCATATGTCAGGTTCGTGAGTCTAGAAATCTGCACTTAGCGTTTATTTTCCCTATTTTGATATTTTTTTCGTTCATTATTTGATGATTTTCAGGATACGAAATATTGTGTTGAGCATTATGGATGAATCTGGAGTAGACTGAACGAAAGGATTGGGCCTAGGGTATTCTAGCACCTTCCAAGTTAAGCCGGCAGAAGAAAAAAGATGATATTACCCACGATTCATCGAGGTGCACCGCCGATTAATCGAGCTTCCAGATCCTTCCGAAATGCATTTTCTTGGACGAAGGGTAGAACTAGGTATTTCTAAGTCGGTTTAGGTAGCTATAAATAAGAGGCTTCACCTCAGAACAAAGGAATTCCACAAATATTACAATTATTATGCAATAAAAGTTTGTTGTTCTTTATTCTATTTATTTTATGAGTTCTGGTCGGAGAGACGACGGAGTCGCCGCCTACGGAGAGATCCGAGGGAGATCTATGCTCATCTTCGAGGGTATGATTTTCTATCTTTTCCAAGATGTAGATTTATCGTTGTTCTATTCGACTAGTATGTTTTAATTGCTTATTTAGTTTAATTATGTAGTAGTTAGTTTATTTTACCCCATGTGTTATAGATCTAATTCGTTGGTGAAGAAATCAGGAAATAGTGGTTGCGTTCTTCAGATCTACGACGGTCTATATCGCTAGATCTGAATACCTAGTAAATCACTAATTCATGATAGTCGGTGCCAGCTACGTTGATCGATAGATTTAATTCAAATGTTTTTAGCCTGATCAACTATTTGCATGTTATCGTAAACTAGCAAGAAATACGAATAGTGAAGTGCTATGTTTGGACATTATCTAGATGGACCCTAGGAACATGTTGATCAATGTCGACAGCTGTCTAGGCGGGTTTGCGGTATGAGTTAGCGCTCAATATCGACAGCTCTAGTTCTTTAAGCGTATGGGCAATTACGGACCAATTAAGAAGGGTAGCTGATGGGAGTCAACTTTACTGTACTTTGGTGTGCAGTTTAACCTTCGTTTATCACTTTATTGACATGTTTTAGGTAGTTCTAGACCTAATTAAGAGTAATATCGAGCGTTATACGCACGGGGAGTCAAACTGTCATATCGATAGTAAACTCCGCCTTTTTAATGATATTTAACTCTTTTCCGAGCACCTTTTGTCTTGCGGAATTACGCGTGGTGTTTGTTCGTATATGTTATTGCAGGATTTAGGTGACTCGAGGACCCGGAAGGTATTGTTTTTGGATTGAGGAACGTATTCAAAGAATGAACATAGCATGAAAGTGGAGGAAAAATCGAGTTTTGAGTGGAATTAAGGCAAACGAGCGTTTGCGGCAAAGCTCAGGAAAACTGGCGTTTGGCCAGGCAAGATGGGCGTTTGGAAATATGGCATTTGATACTGAAAGTTAGATTTTCAGACGGACGAGCATCCAACTGACCCCCCAAACAGGCGTTTGGTTAGGTTCAACCCGAAGTCAAGAAAGCTCATACAGCTCGGACGAGCGTTCAAGGCAGTCTAGACGTTCGTTCACTAAAGAATAAACCCTAATCATCTTTAGATCTCCAGGCAGATGAGCATCCACCTTGGAACAAATGCTCGTTCATCACCGACAGCAGCAGATTTTAACCCTACACTATAAATACGCAGCTCATTCAGCACTTTTACATATACAGCCGACTTTAGACACTTCTAGGGCGATTTTGGTGCGGTTTTAATGTAGGTTGATCATCCTTTGATCCTTTGATTACATAGATAACATCCTTCGATTCTACATACTTTCCATTGCTTAGATTTACGTTTCAGGATCAAAGATTTGGCTTTTCGGTGTAATTATTTCTTCCTAATTTTGTGGATCAGATTTTCTAGCAATTTATTGTTATGTGTAGTTCCCAAAAGACAATTATATAATTGTTTTAGGACAGAATTAATAATTCATCTTATTATATGCATGTATGCTTATAATTAAGACACTACTGAAACCCCTGAGTACCTCGTTTATGTAATCACATAACTCAGTGTATGGCTGTACACAAGAGGATTGAGTTAGTGAGATGTATTTCAAATTAACTTAGTCCGTAGCGTTTATTAATCTGAGTATGGGTCTCAAGATTAATTTGCTAATAATGCACCCAGAACACTTTAGGTGTGTGATAGGAACCAACTTTACAGTACATTTGCATGCTGATTCGGCCACGATTATTGCATTTTACGGCATGTTTGGGTGAGTTTAGACCCTATCTTGAGTATTAAATGAGGATTTATTGCACGGCGAGTGATCGCCGGATTTCCGTAAACTCGACCCTATTTTAGCATTTTATACTCGTTTTCCCGAGCACCCGTAGTTTGCGGGGTTATGCGTTTTGTTGTTGTTTTCATATGGACGCAGACTAGGTGTCTCGAGAAGCCTGAAAGACGAAAGTATGAGTTTGACGCGTGTCGGCGCGAAACACGGAGGTTGGAGGTGAAAAAAAAGTGAAGATTTGGGCTGCAAAATAGCTGTCCGACGGACGAGTTTTGTGTCCGACGGCTAACTCACCGGTTTTGGAAGATTATTTGATGAAGAACCCGTCGGACGGACGAGAACAAATATCCGGACGGGCGATTATCATCCGGACGGACAAGAGCATCTCATCCGGACGGACACTTATGCATCCGTCCGGACACTGAAAAATCAAGAAACGATCCGTCCGGACCGGTGGACATCCGTGACGACAGACTTACTTTCTATATAAAAAGCTGCTCATTTTCTCACAAAGACTAAGTAGAGAAAGAGGGCGATAATATTAGATAGTTTTGGAGATTGTGGGCGATTTTCTTCATCTTTTAGAGTTAGATCAAGTGTTATATATCATTAGAATCCTCTCTCAATCCTCTCTTTGATCTACTAACTTTTAGTTTCGATCCGTAACTTTTCACTTAGCAAAAATTCGATCTTTTGTAAGCACATTTGGTACCTTCTCCAAGTTGAATAAAGTAAGTATGTTCTTTTGTCATTCTATTGTTGTTGTGATGTTTTTCTTCCGTTTGTGTTGTTTAGATTTGATTATGAGTAGCTAGATTCTTCGTATGGTTGAACTATGTGAAGGTGGGTGAAACACCATTAGAGGGATGAACCGGGAGGTAGTGTAGCGCGTAATTTAATGTCATAATCGATAATCCACATCACGAAACTTGTTTTGATTGTTTTAATAGCTTTGAATGATATTGACAACATTGTTCATTGTTGCACACACGTTAGCTTATAAATGTATGTTGCGGTGACGTGTGGGAACGGGGTTTCGGGACCGTAGAGATTTTGGACTTGAAAGGTAGTTTGACACCTACCCGTGCACTAGATTGACGCCCTAGTCATCAAGTCCAGTTCCAATACGGGGTTTGTCCTATGAGTTTTCGTTAGACGGCATGGTAAAGTAAGGCACACTCCCGGGGTAATCATTCTAATGGTAAAGTAATCCGCTGGATCGTAGTTCGGCCATACTTCTTTTAACTGTTTGGAATTTCGAGTAGTGTAATCTCTCTTTTACGCAATAGTATAACTTCATATCTATCTGTTTGACCTGAACTGAGTGCTAAGTCGACTGTGGTACTCAAAAACCAATCTCTGTGGGTTCGACCTCGGACTCCTCAAGTACTATCCTACAATCGACCCGGTCCACTGCCGGTTAGAAAGTAGATTTTGCTAAGGTTTCGAGTTTTTACTTGATCGACCGGACCGTAGAAAATCCGCTTATCAAGTTGGTGCCGTTGCCGGGGATTGGCAATGCTTTGATATCACAATAGTTGACCGAAAGCTTGGGCTTAGGTCGTTTTTTTTATTGTTTTCTTGTTTCTTCTTCTTGTACAGTTACAGTTGAACGATGGATGGATTTTCAAGTCAATACTACCCACCTCCGATGAATTATGGTCGGTATGATCAGTTTCCTCCCATGCCACAACCTTGGGCACCCGAGCCCTGTAAAAATCAGTATTTTCAATCTTATGACCAAGAGCAGGGTGAGTATATGGGATGTGGAATGGATGATGATTATCGATATGATGAGGGGAACTATAATGCACATAACCCTGGGGGAAATTGGAACCAAGATCAGTATGATGAGTTTGCTCCCGTGCCACAAGGAAGTTTCACCGACAATCGAGTTGAGTTGCTAGAGAACACTAAGTTGGAAGCTATGAGAAGAGAGTTAACTACTCTTAAGAGAAACCTTGCCTATGTTGAAGAAAAACGAGAAGTTTATACTATTAATGGGCTCATGGAAAGGGTTTCTCTAGCTATGGATGAGGAAGTGTTGGCACATCAATTGATTGATTGGTTGAAGAGGATGTTTGAGTTACATGCAGAGGCCATGGATGTTTTGGTACGAGCTAGGGAGATTCAAGACAAGTTTTCCAGTGGGGAGTATAGGGATTACCCAGCCAATGAAGATTGGTCCCAAATGATACACAAAGCTATATTGGATGTGTAAGGATATCTTGTCTCTCATTACAACCCGGATGCCGGCTCAAAAGAAAATTCTTGCACGCAAAAGGGATTGAGGTAAGTGACGTGACCCCCCATTGAAACTATCTTGGTAGATAGTGATATTGATGAGTCAAGTTGCTATGATGAGGTGTTAAGTCTTAGAGGATCCATTGGTTGAGTTGGATTTCTCACTACCACCCCCATTGTAGTATTTGATTGTATGAGTCTCCGAGTTCTATCGAGCGAACCTCCAACCAATGAGCAAAAAAAAAAATGAACCCTTGGTGGAGTATGTGGTGGAACCATCCATTGATATAAACGAGCAAGAGATGGAAGTGGAAGAGTTGGAGATGGAAGAGGTGAAATTATTATCTATTATTACACCGCCGCCCAAGCAATGCAAAATAATGACGTGGAGGGTGTGTGATAGATTTGAGCATAATATTTGATGAGACAGAATTAGAGACAAAAGAGAAACTGGATCGCCCATTTCACCCTCACTCCAAATTGAAGTGAATGAATATGTTATTATGAAGAGTGTCGTGAAATCATATGAGACTAAAAGCCGTCTATGGTAGAGCTACCGGAGAAGTGGAGATTATTAGCGCGCCGGTCCCGGATTATTACATTCTTCCACTTTGTGTTGATGAGTATTTCATGATCGATTTTGTGTACTCACCGGTAGATGGAGCTCAAAGAATTTTTAAAAGGACAACTACCATGGAATGGCAATTTTAAGAAGAAGATAGTGAGAGATTTTGACAAAAGAGGATTCCCGAGTTGGCAAGAGGTAACATCGAGGGCTATGAGAGGTAAGTTTCTAGCGAACTCGTTTTCCCCTATGCTTGCTATGTTCATTCTCCTTGAATTGTTGATGTTCTTGAGTTCGGATTTTGGTTGATGGTTTTGGCTGATACTTGTTTGAAATAAAATATTTGAATTGTTGTTTTGAGTCTTTTGAGTTATGAGTCCGTTTAGTGCCATTAAGTCGATGCTAACGACATTAAACAAAGCACTTCTACTTTTTCCTCGCTTGTGCCAATAGTATAACTTTGAAAAATTTGGCATTGTATAAGTCATTTTGTCGAGCCAACGACGTAAAACAAAGGCGCTTGGGGGAGGCAACCCACCATTTGTTGTGTTTTGCTTGTTTTGAGGTCCATCTTTTGTGTTTTTGGTATTGCTGTTGAATCTGGATGATCACGAGGTGCCTTACTTGCATCAAATGCACTTTTCCCCTGTATTTGCACCTGTCCGTACGGACAGTATAGCCCATCCGTCCGGATATCTTACTGGTTTTTACAATTGCTTGGCAGACACCTGTCCGTCCGGACATAAATTCCATCCGTCCGGACGGTTCATCCCTTGTCCGTCCGGATAGAAACCTTATCTTTCTGGTTTGTTTTAAGATGACTTTGTTGCTACTTTGCTCTTGATCCGTGATTGTAAGCCATAAGGCACCCACTTTCCATCTTTTCATGCCTCATGTGACTTGTCTTGGATTTGTGGATTTTGTGTTGGGCACGCTTTGGGCGTGATTGGTTGTTATTGTATGTTTGAATCGTATTTGACTATCTTTGTGACATACTTGTTCAAGTTTTACGACGTGATTTGAGTCGTTTATTTTATCACCCCGGATTCTCCCCATATTATATGCTTTGGCACACGGACCATGTCCCGTGCATGTATTTCTTGGATGTTTTTCAATGAATAGGGATTCGGGATGGACTACTTTCACGACCGTTACGGGACTTGATCGCGCCGTTTTGCCGGGCTCATAAGCTAAGTCTTTCTTTTTCCTTCTGGTTCACACACCGAGGACGGTGCTTCACTTAAGTGTTGGGGGACGACTTAGCTTATTCGCTTGTTCTTAAAAGTATTATGCCGTGATGTGATAAACTTGGTTTTTACTCGTTTCCAAGTCGATTTTTAGGCCATTTTTCAAATTTTTCCAAGATTTTAACACCACGTTATATGCATGCTGTTCACAATTGAGTGGTGAAAGGTCTTTAGTTTTGTGAATGTCTCACAGTGAATCTATATTGTCATGATACGGAACACTTTTTAGTACACGTTTGACGACGGTTATGCTTATCACGATTACTTTACACACATGTACCCCTAGTTTCGAGGCGAAATAGAAGGATTGGCCTTGGTAGAACACGGGATGACAGCTTTGGCGTTCTTTTGACCCTACTTGAGCCAAATAAGCTGAGCCGAATGTTTGACCTTCGTAGCCCTCTCACCTTGATAGAATGGTCCGACCACCATTCGCTTTATAGCCGTTCGTTACTTAGTCGAAAACCTACCTTGAGCCTTATTTTGGTCACATTCCCTTCATTTGACCCTACGAGTGGACTTAGTCTTTTGTTAAACCACACTTGCCAAGGCAAGTGTGTGGTGAGAGATGTTTTTGTTAAGTCGGGTGTTGTTTCTTCCGATTTTAGAGCTATAAGGAGAGGAGGAGCTCATTGGGCTGGATGCTTGGGTTTCATTTCAAAAAAAAAAAAAAAAATCAAATAATTGTGCTGTGTATAGAAATAAAGGGTTGAAAAAAAGCAATGAGCTTAAAGCAATGATGATGTTAGGGTTGGGATAGTCAAATAGGTACTAAGTATTCGAGCTCATCTCACGACACTTGAAACATAGTCGAGTTTGGTAATGAGTTCGTATTTTAGTGTCCTATAGTCCCCAAAGTGTTGAAAATGATCAAAAAGGAGTTTGGATGGTTTGTATAGTAAAGAAGACGTGGTACGTGTTTGGATTATGTTCACTCGTACCTCTTTTCTCCAGTTTCCCAAATTACCCTTTTTTCGATTAACCGAATTTACCCTAGCCTAACGTTATAACCATTCAAGTCCTGCTGGACCGTGTTTAACCTTGGTTAGTCCCGATTAGTGGAGATTCTAGGAAGGGCAGGATTGTGTAAAGTCATTTGTCCGGTATTCCAAACCCGAAATCGTATTAAGCATGAGTCGTCGTCATTCAACACACACTCACCCCGTGTCATGATCTAGTAGAGTCAAAGTAATGCATTCACTTAACTAAGTTCTTTTCACCTCGATATTTTGAAATACATGCATGTACCGTAAAGTTGTTCCCTTGGTATTGTTTGAACGCCTGATTTACTCGAGGACGAGTAAAGGCTAAGTGTGTGGTGGTGATAGGAACCAACTTTACAGTACATTTCTGTACAGTTCAGCACACGATTATTGCATTTCTGGCATGTTTCGGGTGAGTTTAGACCCTATCTTGAGTATTAAATGAGGATTTATTGCACGGCGAGTGACTGTCGGATTTCCGTAAACTCGACCCTATTTTAGCATTTTATACTCGTTTTCCCCGAGCACCCGTAGTTTGCGGGGTTATGCGTTTTCGTGTTGTTTTCATATGGACGCAGGACTAGGGTGTCTCGAGAAGCCTGAAAGACGAGAAGTATGAGTTTGGACGTGTCCGAGGCGAAACACGGAGGTTGGAGGTGAAAAAAAAAAGTGAAGATTTGGGCTGCAAAATAGCTGTCCGGACGGACAGGTTTTTGTGTCCGGACGGCTAACTCACTGGTTTTTGGAAGATTATTTGATGAAGAACCCGTCCGGACGGACAGAACAAATATCCGGACGGACAGATTATCATCCGGACGGACAAGAGCATCTCATCCGGACGGACACTTATGCATCCGTCCGGACACCTGGAAAATCAAGAACAGTCCGTCCGGACAGGGTGGACATCCGTACGGACAGCTTACTTTCTATATAAAGCTGCTCATTTTCTCACAGCAGCTAAGTAGAGAGAAAGAGGGCGATAATATTAGATAGTTTTGGAGATTGTGGGCGATTTTCTTCATCTTTTAGAGTTAGATCAAGTGTTATATATCATTAGAATCCTCTCTCAATCCTCTCTTTGATCTACTAACTTTTAGTTTCGATCCGTAACTTTTCACTTAGCAAAAATTCGATCTTTTGTAAGCACATTTGGTACCTTCTCCAAGTTGAATAAAGTAAGTATGTTCTTTTGTCATTCTATTGTTGTTGTGATGTTTTTCTTCCGTTTGTGTTGTTTAGATTTGATTATGAGTAGCTAGATTCTTCGTGATGGTTGAACTATGTGAAGGTGGGTGAAACACCATTAGAGGATGAACCGGGAGGTAGTGTAGCGCGTAATTTAATGTCATAATCGATAATCCACATCACGAAACTTGTTTTGATTGTTTTAATAGCTTTGAATGATATTGACAACATTGTTCATTGTTGCACACACGTTAGCTTATAAATGTATGTTGCGGTGACGTGTGGGAACGGGTTTCGGGACCGTAGAGATTTTGGACTTGAAAGGTAGTTTGACACTGCCCGTGCACTAGATTGACGCCCTAGTCATCAAGTCCAGCCCAATACGGGTTTGTCCTATGAGTTTTCGTTAGACGGCATGGTAAAGTAAGGCACACTCCGGGGTAATCATTCTAATGGTAAAGTAATCCATTTGGATCGTAGTTCGCCATACTTCTTTTAACTGTTTGGAATTTCGAGTAGTGTAATCTCTCTTTTTACGCAATAGTATAACTTCATATCTATCTGCTTGACTCGAATCGAAAGTGCTAAGTCGATCGTGGTACTCAAAACCAATCTCTGTGGGTTCGACCTCGGACTCTCAAGTACTATCCTACAATCGACCGGTCCATCGCCGGTTAGAAAGTAGATTTTGCTAAGGTTTCGAGTTTTACTTGATCGACCGGACCGTAGAAAATCCGCTTATCGCGTGTGACAATCTATCCGGACTTGCGGTAATATGGTACCTAGTGGGGCATTTATATATGATGATAATCTTATAGTAATTTGGACCGATTTGATTTGAGTTCTCGATATAATTCCGTGATCGAGAAGTCTTATCGAATCACAAGATGATCATATATGGATTAATCTCAATCTGAGGTGATCACAGATAACTACTTAGACTAGGCGGGTGGTTTTGAAGTGTTAGTAAGGATCACTTCGTATCACGTGGTCCATCACTGCTCGCTGGCTCTATTTTAGGATGAGTGAGTAGTCCGTGCTATCACAGATATGGAATCCATTCCTTCCCTCGGGTAAGTAGATGATGATTCCTTTATTTGTTAATCATAGAAACCGATCGATGGCGCCAGATTCATATTATATTAGTTATGAACTAATTGATCACTAGTGTTAATGGTAAATAAGGATAAGATGTTTGAGAAGGGTCTCACGGAGATATCCCGAATCGAAGTGAAATCTATGGAGGATTTATCTCAGATGTAATGATTATATCGGTGGACACTTTCGACTCATAGTTGAGTGTAAATTATCTATATTTAGCGAGTTCGATTTGGGTTTATGGTTGTGTAATCCCGGAATTAATAGATTGAATATTATTGTTCGGTCTGACGGATAATATTATTTAATTTATTGTAGCTACTGAATATGGGTCCATGGTCCCCGACGTGGCTCCTAACATGCATATGTTTTCTCGTCGTTTCACCTTAATTAATATTAAATAGTTGGATTGGACTGTTTAATAAATATGTGGATTAATTGATTAGTTGGACTAGATAATTAAATACTTGGAAAAGAAATTTTTCGTGGACTCGGTCAATTGTGTGTAAAAATGCGTGTAGCCCTTAATACCTAGGGTTTGGCCGCATTTTATAAGTATTAATTAATTATTGGGAAATTAGTTTTCTTGGACAATTATTTGATATATGATTTAATTATTTATTTGTTAAGTGATAAATCATGGAATATTAGATAATATATTTATTTATCCTAATTTGTTTTGGATATATTATATATTTATCTTTTATTTGAAATAATGATTAATTTAATAATTATCTCTTAATTATTAAATCCTTGGAGGACAAGGATTACTCTCCTATATAAAGAGAGTTCTCTCAAGCCTTAAACACAACACATATTTTCGAAATATTGGTGAGTATTATAGCTTAGAATTTTCGGCTATAATACTAAGGGTTTGAGTTTTAGAAAACTTCGGGTTTTCTAAGGTAGCATATCGCGGAGGTCCGGCGGCTTGAAACACCATCCACCTGGTGGTGCTTGAAGACACACGTTGGAAGACTGTGGCTTCTCATCTAGCTTGGATCTTGGATTGACCTTTGTTCTTGGAGTAATTGCACAATAAAAAGGTTGGTAATCTAAACCCCCTCATAGGTTTAGATCTATTATTTTATGTATTTTGATTGTTTAGATCTAGATCTTGTACTTTTCGCTGCGTAATCGGGTGGATCTTTGTTCCATCCGGCGATATTACATCCTACAAGTGGTATCGGAGCCTTTGATCTAACGATCAAAGTATGTGAATTTTAGATCTAGGAGTGGAAAAGCATGTTTTAGATGTTTTTTTAAATTTTTTTCGTATGTATGTAATGTATATCGAAATATTTATCATGTTTGTATGCCTTTGTGATTGTCGTGGTTGAAGAGATGGATTGGGGTTGGTACTGTTTACCCGTAGATCTATTTTGTAGCTCTCTTGATTAGTATCAATTGAGCATAGGATTTGTATTTAATTTTATGCAATCGAAAATAATATAAAACTTAGAATCTTTGTAGTTTTATTTTGATCCGGGTTCGAGACGACGAAGATCATGGTGTTGAAGATCATCAATGAAAAATAATAATAATAATAATAATTCTGGCCGTGAAAAAGAAAAAAAAATATATGTTTTTATTAATTTTGGCCTAGGGCTTGTTATAATAATAATAAAAAAAAAGGAAAGTTTTTTTTAAAAAACAATTATTAATATAGATATATTTTAAAAATATTGGTATATTACGGCCACCTCTCCTCGTCGTTCGTGGTTCGTGTCGAGATTGAAGGTTCGAGATCCGGAAGTTTCAAGATCAAGATCGAAGATCGAGATTTGAAGACATAGAACTAGTTTTACTTTTCCTTAGAAAATAGGTTAGTCGGGGGTACCAACGGTCCATCTCGGTGTTTAAGTTTTTCGTTTTTTTTTCCGTGTATGATCGAAATTATGTGATAGAAGCCGAAAAATTGTCGTGACATGCATCATATCATGATTCCACTCCAATGCATACATGTAGCTAGTTTGTTTCGAATAAATTAGGCATGTATAACTCGTATAATTAGTTAAAAATCTTTTTTAATTAATATGTGGTAGTTAATTAACTAAGTAACTAATTATTAAAACCGAGGAACCGGGTTTTGTTAATCGTTACGATTTTAGTGATGGATTCTCGGTGAATCCCACTTAGATAAATCGTTGAGTTTTCGGTGAACCTACCTTAAACAAAAACGAGATTACGCTTTGGTTGACAACATAAAAATCAGAAAATCTTAGTACATGGGTTCGGAAATGGTCTAACCATGGTTGGGCGAGTTCAACTGAGCTACGGTTCGATTGACTCCCCTCCACGTGTGACGTTTGCACGGGGGTTCGACAAGACATAGCATATCCGATAAGCCTTCGGGCTAAACGGGGCTTCTCTTGCCGGATCCGACCTACAGTCACATATGTTCCAACGAATAAGACGGCGTAGGCTTGCCTACTTAACCGACCCTATTCGGAGTACTTTGATTTATTGTTTCTTATTGTCAAGACCAAAACCGTAATTAGTAAACCCGCCACTTTTTCAAATTATTGAGTGGGAGCGGGGAAGGCAACAGCCAACCCCACGGCCTCTACTATAGATGCAATCACGTGATAGAATGGTGACACCTCGTGCCGCTTTGATTTCGGCCCCCTTCGGATGGTGTTCACCGCTATCAAAATTCAAGGCTTGGTCTCCGAAAGGATAGGATATCGGTACTCGCCGGGTCATCGACCGCCTCGTAGGCATATCGGGCGTACTATGAGATAAGATATAGTAGGTCACACTCTTTATGGATATTTTCAAAATATCTAGGCTAGAAAAAGGAAGGTAATCAATGATTAAACTCCGGGATGTCTGATTCCCATGAGATGTTCGATTCTCGAAGCTTAATCATTGACAGAGATTGTCTCAGTTTGACCATCATAGTACTGATATCGACCCTCTCGGAAAATACTATGCGAGGTTAAATCCTTGGAATGGTAGGATAGACTTTTAACAAGTTTATTATTCCGAAAATAAAAGGCTAGTAGTGAAAATTTATTTTTTGAATTTAACTTTCTGTCATATTTTATTTACAACTAAATCTCTAGGCTACTAAACTGTTAGTAATAGGACTTCATTAAGAATGTGGAAAGTAACAAGTACGTTGTAATTATCAAAAGAATGCAGTTAATTTTTTGGAAGAGTTTTTTTTCCTTGAGCCTTTAAAAACTTAAGTGACATAGTATAGGTATGTCACGGATGTCACTCGTGTTGAACGAGAGACGACCATACTTAGTTTACAAAAGATGATATAGGACTATCAGACAAATTGATTTAGTGAATTTTAAAATTGTAATTACACAACAAATTTCTAAATTGAAAAATTGGAAAATCATATACATAAGGCGTTGCTAGTTAGACGGTATTTGGAACCGATAAACTAGTGGGAACCTTAGTCTTATGATTTGTTATTTTTCTGAATCATTAGAAATGTGTAATAGACTGCACAGAAGTTTCTCCATTTATTGGAAAAACTAGAATAAAGCGTTGCTAGTTAGACAGTATTTGGAACTGATAAACTAGTGGGAGCTTAGTTCTGGAATTTTTCCAATCTTTGAAACATCATGAACAAAGCATTGCTAGTTAGACAGTATTTGGAACTGATAAACTAGTGGGAGCTTAGTTCTGAGGGATTTTCTAATCTTTGAAAAATCATAAATACAAAGTGTTGCTAGTTAGACGGTATTTGGAACCGATAAACTAGTGGGAGCTTTATTATGATCTATCAAACCATTTGAACAAAGTGTTGCTAGTTAGACGGTATTTGGAACCGATAAACTAGTGGGAGCCTTGGTCTTATGATTTGACGATTAGAAAAATCGATAGTCCAAGCAAGTAACACTGAACATCCCACAGTTCAAGAGTAATGTCTACTCAAATGAACTGCTATTTCAAGACTGTTTCCATTTAAGGAAAGTTGAGAATGGGAAAGAATGTTTATACTTGTTAGTCATCTAAACTAAGTAGTTTTAAGGCTAAACAGGAAAATTAATAAATTGGAAATTAGAAAGTGATTTCGGATCACTGACCAATGCATCCTTAGCAATTTTCTCGAAAGCTAAAGTTCATTGGAAGAACTAGGTAGATTTGCATTAAACGATAAATAAAATAGACAACGGGAAGTTATTTCAGATAGACTAGTGGGAGTGATATAAGGAAATGAATCTCGGATTCAATTCTTGAGTATCACAGAAAATTCATTTTCTGTTTTCGGATTCGTTGGAACGAACGTATTCATTTTCAATAGGATAATTTGTTTGTCTTATTGACGATGAATATAACATTCGTAGCACGAATCCAAGACTCGGACTTTTGTTTGATAAAATCAGAACCATTAAACATTGCTGAAAAGGTATTAGTAACACATATTAAAATAATAAACGCAAATGGTTTCCGTATTTCGATAAACGCTTCTTTCTATTCTATTAATTAGTGCATATTCCCTAAAGACAAGATCTGAAGACTGGCTTAGGGTGATTCCTATCTCCCAGTCAAAGGAACACTGTCTCAAAGGAACAATGACTAAGTTTCCTTTCAATCAGGAAAGGGTAATAGATTTAAAGAAGTAACATAGCTTGTTCATAACAACCTTCGGGGTCATATGAAAGGTACAAGCTAGTGGGAGCTTTTGAAGTAGTGACATCTTGTCTGACAACTATTCGAGACTCCGGTAAGTTTATCCAAAATATTTGGAGGAAATCTCTGATTTCACCAGAGATCGAGTATTCCATACTCAGAAATAGGTTATCGCGTAGTCTTCAGGACTGATGCTCGGCCTGCCTCCCAGTGAAATGCTTTCACTAAGGGAAACACCAATTTGCCTTATATTGTTATTGATGTGATACGATACGTTGCTGAACTCATTTAAGATATAGGTTGCAAAATAACGGTTTACGTTGTAATGAAAAACCGAGACGTCAACCTAGAAGATGCCTACGCATTTGTGGATAAGGAGTGAATTCGGTTCACCCCACTTCTGTAAATATATGCATTTAGCATTTAATGTTTGAAGGTAGGACTGGAAATTTTGCGTACACGTTCAGGTCGTGAAATATCTTAATGCATTGAGTAAAGGTTGGTTATAAAACTTGTAAAATCAGAGAATGACGGTTATACTGTCAAACTCGGTCTGATAGAGTCTATAAATAACAACCTTAGATCTTGAAGTATTTTTACTCAAGATGTTACTAACTGATTTGTTCAGTCCACATCCAACACCGGCAGTTGGTGATAACACTAATAAAAACTACTAAACTAGAATAGTATATCGATCCACCCCGAACGTAGTGGGAGTATGGTTTGTCCATTACCCATTGCAGAACCTTACGGTCTATAGGGTAGATTGATGACCTATAGTCCTTTATGGGTTGTATAGGATCCTGATCATAGAGGTTGGTTTAAAAGCCATAACCCTGTGAATGGAGTTTGATACTCCAGTTCTGTTGAAACTCTTGTAGAACAACCTAAGTATCTCAGGCCCAGTAGGAGTAATTGGAACTACACGGAGAAAGAGTCGAATGAATGGGAAAGTTTAACTTTCAACGCAAAGTTGAGTAATTTAGGGGTGATTCCCTAAAGGGTAGAGAGTTAACCAGACCGTGATCTCTCTTACCACTCAGTCTTGCTTGATTTCATCAGAAAGCGGGAAAGAGGGGTGATTCACTAAGACTTCCTTGCCGAACAACGGAATCTGAACTCATTCAGAACAGAAGGGTTTTAGCAAAGAACAATTAACGGATTCGTTACAAAGCAGAAAATAGGGGTGATTCCCTAAGACCTTTTTGCGAGGCTAACGGTATCTTAATTTATTCAGAAAGAACCTTTGGCAGGTGCCTGCCATAGCTTATATCCTTTGGGGATTAACGCAAACCTCTAGGTCATTTCAAAGCCATATATTTTAATATGTCAACTTGACCAGAATGTTGATAACTGTTTACGGTGATTTTTACGATTTATATTACATTATTTCGTAGCAATATCCTTTGTATTTTATTAATTTTTATAGAAAATTAAGTGTTTGATCGATTTATTGAAAGAATGAAATCGGAAAGTATTAGAGTGCAAAGTCGGGTTATTTACGTGATTTTATTAGCAATTATCTATTTATATATGTGATGTTACACTTTGCACGTTTTTATTATGTTGTAGGTACAACGAGCATATCGTGGAACGAATCGAAGAGTTGAAGGAGTTCGAGCAGCAATTTATTTGAAGACTTATCGAGAAGACAAAATTGGAATTGTTATATTTTTATTAGGGTTTAGTTTTTATTAAGAAAAGGAAATAGGATAATTATTACCCTAGCTCGAAAAACATTATAAAAGGACGGATCCATCAGCATTCAGCGGAGACAGAATAGCTTTTCCTGAAGAACAGAACGCGGCACGAAACCCTAGGCACTTTTTTGGTTCGGTCGACCGAACACCATCACTCAGTCGACCGAGTGCTTCTTTTTCTTTTTTTATTTATTTTGCTTCGTCTGGTACAAACGATGGTCAGAGGCTGAGGCTTTCTTGAACGAGCTTTGTGAAGCCGTCTCAGCAGCATCTCGATTTCAACTCTTGGATTGTTTGTGAGTTTAATTAAAGATTGTATCTTTATTATGTTTTTATTGATGTTATGCAATTTCATTGATGAATGTAATGCTGTGTGATGTTTGATATGTGATGAGAATCGTTGTTAAACTTAGGTCACCATAGTAAAGATTGGATTTTTAATCTAGTTAACGATAGTTGTTAGGTTAAAGATCTAGATTATGAGATTGACAAATTTCACACTTTGATTAGTTAAAAAGCGTTAATCTTGAAGATCGAGAGATGAAAGATTAATAGGCAAATTATCTACGAGAGTAGAAATTCATACCTTTGATAGGTGAACCACAATCTTTATTAAATCTTCACTAAACGATCTAGGGTAGAAATTGAGAGTTGCGAGATAGGTGGATCATTGCTTGTTCCTCGTTAACTTAATTGAAAGAATCATTGTGCCTTGTTCTTCATTGCTAGCTTAGAATTTTATTTTCGTTTTAGTTTATACAATAGCATTAGTTATTTTAGGTTCGTAATCATATTTCCTGGCTTTGGATTGACAATCCTCTGTCCAGTTTATTGTTTTCATTTTAGTTTTGTTTTGTGTTTTTCGTGACAAATCTTTAGAAAGATTAATAAACTAGATAAACAACCTCGATTCCCTGTGATTCGACTCCGGTTGTAGCTACTATACTACGATCCCTGCACTTGGGGTAAACCGGATTATTTTTATTACTTGTTTGTTTTCCTTAGATAAAATCCGAGACAATAACTCTTTCGTAGACTGGGCATCAATATTAGTAAAGTAGTATGTAGATTAGTGTGTGTGAATGGTAACACTGAAACAGTTGGAAATAATGTGTTATCTGAGGTCAGAGTCTGACATGCCATCGCGATTCATTCTAAATGATTTGATTCGCTCAAATTCTCGAGAATCGATCATTGGCAATCCCATCCATACACCTGGTTAAGATATTCTTGTATTTATGCAACATTTAACGATGTAGTCTACCCTACCTCTCAGGAATGATTATCTAAACCTGCGGATAAATACTAAATGGGATGTTTAGTGAATCCTCAAGTCACTTCGGGAGAATGAGGAATAATATGCTAGTATATTCAGGTGCAAACTAGAATATAAGTGATAACACTGATTCTGGCTTTAGGTCAGATTGAGGATGATCGTTAAATCGATCTCGGTCTCAGTGTTTACTCATGCGATAAAGTATTATCCAGAAAGCTGATACTACTTCATTGTGAAAACATTGGAGAGGTATCTCATAAGGATTTTGCAATCACTAGAGGTCATAAGAATATTGAAATCGTACTATCGGATTAGATGGAAAGGCGACGTTTTGATCCAAAAGATTGACTCAAGCCGCCAACCTACCTGATCAGTGTACCGAGTCACATGGTATTCGGATTCTAAGTACACGCCGGTCACCGACCTACCATCTGCGGCGCACACACTCGGTTGTGCTTGGAAGGATGAATTACTAAGATGCACTTGGAGGGTATGATTCTTGGGGATATGTCTCACTTGTTTTGAGCAAGTGGGAGAATGTTGTAGATATAGATATAAAGGGTGTGCTCTAAAACAATTAATCCACTTGCCTTTCGCAAGTGGGAGATTGTTAGGTGTAGTGCCAAATACAATTATATAATTGTTTAAGGATAGAATTAATAATTCATCTTATTATATGCATGTATGCTTATAATTAAGACACTAATTGAAAACCACAGTACCTCGTTTATGTAATCACATAAATCGCTTTATGGTCAGTACAAAGAGGATTGAGTTAATGAGATGTACTTAAAATTAACTTAGTCCATAGCGCTTATTAACTTTGCTAATAATGCGCCTGAACACTTTAGTGTGACAAATTATCCGGACTGCCGGTAATATGGTACCTAGTGGGGCATTTATATATGATGATAATCTTATAGAAATTTGGACCGATTTGATTTGAGTTCTCGATATAATTCCGTGATCGAAGTCTTATCGAATCACAAGATGATCATATATGGATTAATCTCAATCTGAGGTGATCACGCACAACCGCTGCTTAGACTAGGCGCGGGGTTTGAAGTGTTAGTAAGGATCACTGCACTACGTGGTCCATCACTCTCGTTGGCTCTCTATTTTAGGATGAGTGAGTAGTGCGTGCTATCACGAGATATGGAATCCATTCCTTCCTCGGGAAGTAGACGACAGCTTCCTTTATTTGTTAATCATAGAAACGATCGATGGCGCCAGATTCATATTATATTAGTTATGAACTAATTGATCACTAGGGGTTAATGGTAAATAAGGATAAGATGTTTCGAGAAGGGTCTACGGAGATATCCCGAATCAAGTGAAACGATCTATGGAGGATTTATCTCAGATGTAATGATTATATCGAGTGGACACTTTCGACTCATAGTTGAGTGTAAATTATCTATATTTGGCGAGTTCGATTTGGGTTTATGGTGGTGTAATCCCGGAATTAATAGATTGAATATTATTGTTCGGTCTGACGGATAATATTATTTAATTTATTGTAGCTACTGAATATGGGTCCATGGTCCCCGACGTGGCTCCTAACATGCATATGTTTTCTCGTCGTTTCACCTCAATTAATATTAAATAGTTGGATTGGACTGTTTAATAGATATGTGGATTAATTGTTTAGTTGGACTAGATAATTAAATACATGGAAAAGAAATTTTTCGTGGACTCGGCCCATTGTGTGTAAAAATGTGTGTAGCCCTTAATACCAAGGGTTCGGCTGCATTTTATAAGTATTAATTAATTGTGGGAAAATTAGTTGTCTTGGATAATTGTTTGATATATGATTTAATTATTTATTTGTTAAGTGATAAATCATGGAATATTAGATAATATATTTATTTATCCTAATTTGTTTGGGATATATTATATATTTATCTTTTATTTGAAATAAGGATTAATCTAATAATTATCTCTTAATTATTAAATCCTTGGAGGACAAGGATTACTCTCCTATATAAAGAGAGTTCTCCCAAGCCTTATACACAACACATATTTTCGAAATATTGGTGAGTATTATAGCTTAGAATTTTCAGCTATAATACTAAGGGTTTGAGTTTTAGAAAACTTCGGGTTTTCTAAGGTAGCATATCGAGGAGGTCCGGCGGCTTGAAACACCATCCACCTGGTGGTGCTTGGAGACACACGTTGGAAGACTGTGGCTTCTCATCTAGTTTGGATCTTGGATTGACCTTTGTTCATGGAGTAATTGCACCATAAAAAGGTTGGTAATCTAAACCCCATCGTAGGTTTAGATCTATTATTTTATGTATTTTGATTGTTTAGATCTAGATCTTGTACTTTCCGCTGCGTAATCGGGTGGATCTTTGATCCATCCGGCGATATTACATCCTACATTTATATGGTAATGACTTCCCTTTTATTTATTGTCTTTAGTTTAATTTCTTATTTTAATTTCGTTTCTAGTATAATCATGAGTAGCTAATCCGTTGTGTAGCCGAATTATGTGAAAGCGAGTGAAAACCCTAAGGGGGACAAGATTGGGAATTGTTTAATACGTAATATCATGTTTAAATGATTAATCCACGTCCTAAAACTGATTATAACATCTTTGAATTAGTTTGATCACCTAGTTCACTATCACACACATCGAACTTATAGATACATTTTGCGGTGAGATGTGGGAAAAAGGGGTTTTAGGATCGTTGCGTAGATTCGGCCTAGTTGTTAGGACTGTTTCCAATACAGAGGTTTGTCATCGTTGTTCAAGCAACTCTAGACCTTAATCATGTTAGGATAATCGGTTTTCTAAAGAGAGAGTCGGTTAGCTTCACATAGGGTGGTTAGATCGAGTTGTTCAGTCTAATCACTAGAATTAGGAGTTGGCACCCGTGGATGTCGTTAAACTACATAGGATAGGTAGGTCGGTTAAGACACGCTTTCTGTCAAGTCCTTCCTAAGGGGTAAAAGTAGCTTGTGGGATCATAGTTCGGCTATACCCTTTAATACTCAGAAGTAAAACTGGTAGTATAATTTTTATTTCTGCATTAGTATAATATCTTCCATCGTTATTTTGGCCTGAACTAAGTTCTACGTCAGCTTTGGTACTTAGACATTATTCCCTGTGGATTCGACCTTGTGACCACTATACTCCCGTTGACCCGATACTCTGTCGGTGAAAGTTAGCGGTTAAGTATTTTGCTATCAGTAGCTCGCGTATAGATTGTCTACTACCAATGTCAGAGTTGATAGGGCTAGGAGTTGTACCCGTAGTTGAACAATGAATTAAATTCACCAATGGGGAGGATTGTTGCATATGTGGGGGAAATAACTAATTACTCATAATTGAACTAATAAATTAGAAACTCTTGATTTCATCCGTGTGAACTAGCGTACTATTGTTAGTTTATGGCACCAAATTTACTACTGTCTATACTATAGTTGGTCGTAGACCATATTTGTGACAAGCTCAATCTTGGTAATTAGATGTTTTTACGAGTCTCTATAGGATCGACCTTGACTCGCCAGTACTCTACTACGATAGACCTAGTCCTATTGCTAGTAAGTGCCTTGCACGCGATCAAGAACCAGCTTCTCCTTTGATCTAGTTTTTGTAATTGTGAAACCAGCTCTCTGTAGGTTAGTTTAGGGTTTTCAACATTGTGGTTGTGAAAGTTTCGTACTATGGTCCTAAGCTTGTCAGGAGGGAATACACATTTTTTGAATCTATAAGTGGTTTGCCAATTGCTGTGAGGCTATCACATAGTCCCTTAAAGGTCCTGATGTGTTCAGTAATGTTACTTCCTTCATCCTTATTGAGATATGTGACCTGTTGTTTGAGGTTGAACTCACGTTCTTATGAATCTTATCGTAGGCATCTTTGAGGGCATTCCGGACCGCATGAGAGGTGTCAGTCCAATCACGGTAACCAATGATTCTTCATACAAGGAACCAATGAGCCACCCTCGGAGTAATCTGTCTGATTTCTTCAAATTTGTGTAGTCTGCTGAGATTGTGGTGGTTGCTGCTGTAGCTGTTGGTGTGGCTATGTCCAAGCCTGCTTCTGTGGCTGTTGTTGTTGTTTTTGTGTATTTTGGTGGTGCTAGTGTTTCATTCGTGAGGTGTCCAATCAAATCTTGACTCTCTACAAGGGGCCAAAGCTTGTTCCTTCCAAAACGGATAGTTGTTTTGGTTGAGTTTCAAGGTGATGAAACTCCCAACATTTAGTGATAATGTAGATGTTGTTTGTGCTGAACTCATTGTTCTGTTTATTGTTTGAGTGTGATTGATGACTTAGCAGTAAGCAAGTTTTTTTTTGTGTTGTTTTTGTGACTGTGTGTTTGTTCTATGTTTGTGATTTTTGAATTTTCTGATATGTGTGTTCTTTGTGACGTATGCACTCACAAAAGCTCTGATACCATAAAGAAAACTGTAAAAGGTAGAGAAAATAAAGAAGTAGAAGCCTTTATCATTGATTATTCGAGTTGTGTACAACCTCCCTTTTATAGGGAATAAAGGGATAAAATGACTAAGTTTAAACTGAAAAAATAAAACAGATAAAGTTTATTTTTATCCTAAAATTTGAACAAAACCTAAATTCCCAAATTCAGAAGATAAGCAATCGAACCGCATCCCCTCATGAACACAAACTCATGGTCTTTAACTAATCTTATCACTGGATAGTTGAATCGAAATCACCCTTATCTCTATCAGCTTCTTCCTTGTCACTCCTCAATTCAAATTTTTCCTTATCACTCCATGATAGAGCGGGGGGGCCAGACGTGTTTACGTTAATAAAAATGGTGTACACTTTAGGGAGTAACTCTATCATTTCAATTTTCCCAAATAAGAAAAAAAAAATTAATTAAACTTCATATGCTTACATGCCAACGCAGTTGCATGAAGAGAGGTTTTCGGTGCAATCACATGTGACTACAGATCAGTTGCCTTCTTCACCGCATGTATCAATGCTGAAATTCCAGTCGCCTTTTGCTAGTCCTTCGGCGACCTCTTTCAATGTATCCACAACAACACCCTAAAAAAACCATTAAAGTTCAGGTAAAAACAATACAATTAATGTATTTACCTTCTTCATGGTTCAACTCGACTCTTACCAACGAAGCGATACAACATAAATGCAGTATGATTATCACAGGCATTATGCTCTTCATCATCTTCTACGGAGAAAATTGACAAGTGCTTAGCTAGTAATAGAAAATTAAAGTGTAATGATACGAACACAATCGTCGTGTCATAAAGACTGATACAACGATCATACATACCGTTGTTCATGATAGATTTACGCAATGATAAATTTAGATATATCATTATCAATGGTGTAGATGACCATTGCATAACGCAGACCAAAATTTAAATAAAAAGGATTGTTCTATTCATTACGATGTAAAGGATAGTTCTGATTAAAAAGAGAGTTGAAGTATATTCGAAGCTAAAAGGTGTAACTATGCACTAGTGTAGATGGATAAGTGATTTGATAAACTTTTTATAAAAGTTTTCATTACCACTCAAAGTATTCAAGAAATTCTAGGTTAATGGAATGCTAAATATATGAAGTTATGGTCAATAAATATAGTTATCATTAAATGGCGTAAGAGCATGCATGATGTCGAGGTAATAAAAAATACACTAAGGATTGCTCCTACTAGGAAAGTTGTACTCACTCCGAGGCAAAATACACTAACCATTGAGAAGGTTGTGAGGTTCTGATTTTTGTTGGACACATAATTACTTTGAAAGTCTCTTTGTTAAAGTCCAGAGGAATGTGGGAAAACTTTGTGCATTGTATTACATAATGTCCTGGTATTTATAGTACAAGTATAAGAAACGCTAATTACATCATAAGACGAATATACCTTTACTAATAACATAACAATAATGACACCACGTAACACCCCCCCTCAAGTTGGAGCATTGGGGTTACAAATGCCTAACTTGCGCAATAATAAAGTAAAAGTCAGTTTTCCAAGTGCCTTGGTCAAAATGTCCGCCAATTGATGAGTAGTAGGATCATGCGCAGTCACAATATTACCTGAGAGAAGCTCGTCACGAACAAAATGACAATCAACCTCAATATGCTTAGTACGATCATGGAAGACAGAATTACAAGCGATATGGAGAGAGTACTGACTGTCACAAAACAAACGCATCGGAGCAGGATGCGCAACACCAAGGGAGGCAAGTAAGCACGTTGCAACCGCCATAGCACGATATTCGGCCTCAGCCGAGGAATGAGACATACTGGGATGTTTCTTAGTCTTCCAAGAGATCGACAGAGAAACACCAAATAAGCAGACAATGAACGGTGAGTAAGAGGACAAGCCGCCCAATCACTGTCACAAAAAGCCAACAAAGACAAATCAGGAGCAGCACAAAGTAGAATACCTTGACCTGGACTACCCTTCAAATTATGAAGAACACGAATAGCAGCATCCCAATAATGGACCAATGGCTTACTCAAAAAATGAGCCAAAGTATGTACGGCGTAGCTAAGCTCAAGACGAGTAACAGAGAGATAAACCAACCGACCCACAAGACGGAGATACTGATCAGGACGAGAAAAAGGCTCCCCTTGAAGAGTATCTAAGCGATGATTCTATTCCATGGGAGTATTAAGAGGGTGATGGCCCAACATACGAGTCTCACGTAAAATATCCAGAGCATATTGGCGCTGAGAAAGGAAAAGCCCAACATGACTACAACCACCTAGATTCCAAGAAAATACTTCAAGGGGCCCAAGTCTTTCATATGGAAGCAAGAGTGCAAATATTGTTTAAAGCAAAGAACCACATCAGACGAAGAACCAGCCAGGAGCAAATCATCAACATAGACAACGACGTGCAAGGTCACGCCATCCCGAACATAGCTGAACAAGGAGTAGTCAGCATAGGATTGTTTGAACCCATAGGATTTCAAAGCAACAGACAACTTAGCAAACCATTGGAGAGGGGAATGTTTCAGGCCATAGAGGGACTTACGAAGACAGCAAACCATCCCTGGAATTGGACTACGGTAGCCAGGAGGAAGGCGCATGTAAACTTCCTCTTACTAATCGCCATGTAAAAAGGCGTTATGAACATCCGTATGATGCAACTCCCAATTACGTGCTGCAACAACTGAGAGGAAAACACAGACAGTAACCATTTAGGCAACAAGAGCGAAGGTTTCAGTGTAATCAACACCTTTAACTTGTCTATTGCCATGAACAACAAGACACCCTTTAAGGCACTCAACCACACTAGTGGACATATATTTTATCTTGTAAACCCAACCCCTGCTAATAGCATGCTTACCAGGAGGAAAATCCTTCAATGTCCACGTACCGTTAAGTTCAAGTGCATCAATTTCCTCATGCGTAGCATGACACCAACCGGGATGTTGAACATCTTCCTGAAATGTAGCCGGTTCTTTATCCTTGGAAAGCGCTGTCAGAAAACATTTCTGGCGTGTAGAGAAATTATTATAATTTACAAAACAAATGTTGGAATTGAAATTTTACTTTTGATGATGATTCATCTTATTTATTTACTTGTTTGTTTACACCCCTTTGATGAAGTGCTGAAACTAGCTGTTATAATGGAAAGCTAAAAGATGTCTAGAACTTAATGTATAGGTTTACTAGAGTCTAATAATTGTATAGGTTATATCAGACAAGCACTATAATAGATAGAAGTGTCGTATAACTGAAAACTAGAAATCATCTAGATAACTGGAACATGAGGAGAGAGCGTGTTCACCTACCTTTTGAATTAGGACGACATTATTTGTACCACATAATCTACCGATTCACCTCAATAGCTATGCACCACACAAGAACGGAATCGACTTTGAAAAGGCCATTATCACAATCGGCTTTTGAAAGTCGATTCTTGACTCAAGAATCGACTTTCAGACTTTCGTTTTGGTGTGGTGTAAATATAGTATGATATACGGTAGAATCACGATTATGCAAATAAAGACATCTTTGAATTAAGTGCTTCTTTATTGTTACTGTGGGACAGCTAGCAAGGTTAAAAAGGAAATGAAAATGAAGAAGGTAAAATGTTGCCCTGGCGGTAACTAAATTGCCTTGGCATTACCGGGTTCAATATATTAATAACTAAAATTATTTTCACACAAAAAAAAAAGTCTTTAACACACCACACTTATTAACCGAAATTTAATCAACAAGTATCAAATTTACTTTCTGACCGATATTGAATCTACAAAACCAATATGCTGACTTAAATTCTATTAGAATAAAAATTATTTCCTGACTCAAATTCAATCAGAACAACATATATATGCAAAAAGAATAACGTATAGGTGTGAAAAGACACTGTTAACAAAACCAAGTGATGAAGCATCACAACACATGGAATCTTCCCTTCATCATTGGAGATCTTGCATTATTATTAATAGAGGGGGGAACAGAACATGGAGATGACAGACAAAACAGAAAACTACTTCAACACCAACATTTTTTAATCAAAACTGTCAAAATAAGACCATGGTCACTAAATTGCTAAACTACAAAGCAAAAAAAGAAAAGGAAACAATGGACATTTCAAAACATCTATCCAAGACAACTTCAACAAGACAAAATATTAAAGGATAAAAACTCAGAAATGTTGGACCTTCAATTTCCACTCTCCCTTTGCTGGATCAAAGGACACAAACTCAGCACCTTGTTCCACTGTTTTCCTCACCAAAAGTTGCTTGTACCTATCAACTTCCGGTCCATCTGTATATTGCTTTCCGGTATTCTTGTCAATGCAATTGACATTAAGAAGAGTAATCTCAGCAGCTTTATTCAGCCCTTGCCCTACTGGCGGTTTTGCCTCCTTGTCCACGCAAAATATCACTTCACGGATATTAAATTGGACCATTGATTCCAGGTCGAGATTCCTTACATCTGTTTCACCCAAGAACTTAATGCTGCCATAGCCACGCTTTCCAATCACAAAGTCTTTCACATGACGGCAGAATCCTGGCCTTTTCAACTCTTTTGCTGCAAGATCATCAATTGAAGGCTCCGTATAATATTCTGGGCATTTAAGCTTTGGGATAATAGCCATAACATCTTCATCGTCTGCCTTGTACTTCTCTATTGGTGGCCTACGTTCAGCATTTTCAGAAACCTGAAGCACAAGAACAAATAGAGTTTGATCACTATAAAACATCTTCACAAAACTGAAAAACCTAATTCTGCAATACGGTTTAGAGCACTCGCATTAGATCCTCCTTATCAAATGCTCTATTATACAGTTTTAAATACACGTTTTTCTAATTTACAAAATCTCTATTCAAGATGAAATGCATCAGATTCTTTATTTTACATAATTCCGTACATATAAAGGAAATTTTACAGAATCTGGATGAATGCGGTAGATGCAAAGGAAATTTTACAGAATCTGTATTTTAGAGTAAAAAATACAGTTCCTTTTTCTTGTTGAATATCTACTTCAAGTGCTCTTATCATGATTGGACTATAAGGGTTTCAATTAGGAAAAGAAAAAAACAATCTTGAATTAAGCAACAATATTACTACATTAAAACAATAATGAGTTCAAGACAGAAGTTCAAGGTAATGCATAAAGATGGTAATAGTAACAATAATTAACATGAGTTCAGGTTACATCTTACTTACAGGCAAACTAGAAATTCCATATTGGACTGTCGTTGCTGGAAGTGTAACTGTAGCCTCAGTAGCAACGGGCCTGAAATATAATGAGAAAGAAGTTAGGGATAATCCATTCAAAAGAATGCAGAAATTTCTGACAATATGAATATGTCATTCATGTTGTAGGACGGCTTTTAATCCTTCAAACAATTGAGTCGTATATATGATCTCAGTCTTACATCACGAAAACTATCATGCCAGCCCTGCAGTCCTACTAAAATCTAAAACACAACCTGATGGTGTTGTAGGTTTACCAGTACCGTTGTATAAATGAAATCGGGATACAAAAGACAACTTATCTTCCACGATTAAACAGATACAAAAAAAATGAATATCAAACACGTACGTCTGTCTGTTGTCCGTTGAGCAGCGAAATCTAGGAGTAAAACCACCTGTCAGAGCATAGATACCAAACCATATCAGTCCATTTCAACAAAAGACAACTTATCTTCCACGACTGGAAAATTTTGAGAAAAAAAGGATGTAGTTACCTGTTGACACCGGTTCTGGGAGGCTTGTAATAATTGAATCAGTTACTGTAGCATTGTTGAATGCAGGAAGTGTTCCTGAAGTTGGAACCGGGATGGTAATTTGCGTTGTGGCAAGCAAATCTCCCAAATGTCTTATTTCAATTGACAGTGGAATTGAAATAACTGGATGATGAAGTGGGAGTGAAGAAGTTGGTATAAGAGAATCAGAGGCTGATAGATTCGAAAAACTGAAACTAGGAGTTGTGCCTGTAGATGAGGATTTAAATGGAAGTTGGGACAAGCCCACCTGAAAGAAAAAAATACACGTGAAAAGGAAAATATTGTGCTTTCACACCCGTGCATGTGGCTGAATATAGAATATAAGGATCCTTTCAAAAAATAAACGAGACACATTATTAGCTGAAGTATTCTGTTGATTTGGACTCTTTGAATTGTTGTTTAAGATATAAGATCCTAAACAACACAGAAAAGAAATTTAAATTCAGATGAACGAAAGGTAGCCGCCTAATGATCAGTTTGTTTGAAATGAAACGAATGAAACTAAATAAACAGGACTCTGAACATTCCACAGTATATAATATAGAGGAAATTGCCCGAGCTGAAAAATCATATTTATATATTTCTATTTAATTTAATGTTGAGAACTTCCAATTCTTTACTAAAGCAGACATAGCATACCTGTTGTTCCGGTTAATTGGTAATCCTCCGATCTCAACTCTTCATGGCTTTTCTCATTGTAAAAAGGCATGGCAGATATCGAGGTCAGTATACAATTACAACCGCTAAATACCTCTGGAGTTGGTGCATAAGAACATATTCTAGTTCCTTGAGTATCAGATATCCTAGATTTGATCTTGTGATAGGCGCAAACACCGATACATTATTGGCTGAAGTATTATTCTCTTGAACTAAACTCCTTGTCAAAGGTCCTTCTGTTAACAAAGTATGGAATATGTTAAGCAGGTGAGATTCAAATAACTAATTTATTATGGTGTTTGACGCTTGGTTCTCTTATAACTAAGAGTTTTAAGTCTTTTGTATTAGATGCACTACGGATATTAATATCACTTAAATAAACTTTTATAATAGTTTGGAGATTTTTCTTGTCTGAATACATATTCTAAAATGTTATCAACAAAGTATAAAAATGATCAAAAGAACAAAAGACATTCCACAAGCAAAAGAAGAACCAATTGGCTAAATCTCAAGTTTAAGCAAAGATAAAAATAAGTTTTTTTAGTGTTCAAGATAAAAGTATTTTATACCGGTTGACGATGTGGTAGAGCCCCAATCTCGAATCACTTGCCGGAAAGACAAAGCACGAATACATATTCTAAAATGTTATCAACAAAGTATAAAAATGGTCAAAAGAACAAAAGACATTCCACAAGCAAAAGAAAGAACCAATTGGCTAAATCAAGTTTAAGCAAAGATAAAAATAAATTTTTTTAGTTTTCATGATAAAAGTATTTTATACCGGTTGACGATGTGGTAGAGCCCCCCAATCCTGAATCACTTGCCGGAAAGACAAAGCCTGAATACATTTTCTAAATGTTATCAACAAAGTATAAAAATGGTCAAAAAGAACAAAAGACATTCCACAAGCAAAAAGAAGAACCAATTGGCTAAATACTGAAGTTTAAGCAAAGATAAAAATAAGTTTTTTTTAGTGTTCAAGATAAAAGTATTTTATACCGGTTGACGATATGGTAGAGCCCCCCAATCCTGAATCACTTGCCGGAAAGACAAAGCCTGAATACATATTCTAAAATGTTATCAACAAAGTATAAAAATGGTCAAAAGAACAAAAGACATTCCACAAGCAAAAAGAAGAACAAATTGGCTAAATACTGAAGTTTAAGCAAAGATAAAAATAAGTTTTTTTAGTGTTCAAGATAAAAGTATTTTATACCGGTTGACGATGTGGTAGAGCCCCCAATCTGAATCACTTGCCGGAAAGACAAAGCTGAATACATATTCTAAAATGTTATCAACAAAGTATAAAAATGGTCAAAAGAACAAAAGACATTCCACAAGCAAAAAGAAGAACCAATTGGCTAAATACTGAAGTTTAAGCAAAGATAAAAATAAGTTTTTTTTAGTTTTCATGATAAAAGTATTTTATACCGGTTGACGATGTGGTAGAGCCCCCCAATCCTGAATCACTTGCCGGAAAGACAAAGCCTGAATACATATTCTAAATGTTATCAACAAAGTATAAAAATGGTCAAAAGAACAAAAGACATTCCACAAGCAAAAGAAGAACCAATTGGCTAAATCAAGTTTAAGCAAAGATAAAAATAAGTTTTTTAGTGTTCAAGATAAAAGTATTTTATACCGGTTGACGATGTGGTAGAGCCCCCAATCTGAATCACTTGCCGGAAAGACAAAGCACTGAATACATATTCTAAAATGTTATCAACAAAGTATAAAAATGGTCAAAAGAACAAAAGACATTCCACAAGCAAAAAGAAGAACAAATTGGCTAAATACTGAAGTTTAAGCAAAGATAAAAATAAGTTTATTTTTGTTTTCAAGATAAAAGTATTTTATACCGGTTGACGATGTGGTAGAGCCCCCCAATCCTGAATCACTTGCCGGAAAGACAAAGCCTGAATACATATTCTAAAATGTTATCAACAAAGTATAAAAATGGTCAAGAGAACAAAAGACATTCCACAAGCAAAAAGAAGAACCAATTGGCTAAATACTGAAGTTTAAGCAAAGATAAAAATAAGTTTTTTTTAGTGTTCAAGATAAAAGTATTTTATACCGGTTGACGATATGGTAGAGCCCCCAATCTGAATCACTTGCGGGGAAAGACAAAGCTGAAATACATATTCTAAAATGTTATCAACAAAGTATAAAAATGGTCAAAAGAACAAAAGACATTCCACAAGCAAAAAGAAGAACCAATTGGCTAAATCATCAAGTTTAAGCAAAGATAAAAATAAGTTTTTTTAGTGTTCAAGATAAAAGTATTTTATACCGGTTGACGATGTGGTAGAGCCCCAATCTGAATCACTTGCCGGAAAGACAAAGCCTGAATACATATTCTAAAATGTTATCAACAAAGTATAAAAATGGTTAAAAGAACAAAAGACATTCCACAAGCAAAAAGAAGAACCAATTGGCTAAATCAAGTTTTAAGCAAAGATAAAAATAAGTTTTTTTAGTATTCAAGATAAAAGTATTTTATACCGTTGACGATGTGGTAGAGCCCCCAATCTGAATCACTTGCCGGAAAGACAAAGCTAATACATATTCTAAAATGTTATCAACAAAGTATAAAAATGGTCAAAAGAACAAAAGACATTCCACAAGCAAAAATAAGAACCAATTGGCTAAATCTTCAAGTTTAAGCAAAGATAAAAATAAGTTTTTTTAGTGTTCAAGATAAAAGTATTTTATACCGGTTGACGATGTGGTAGAGCCCCGAATCTGAATCACTTGCCGGAAAGACAAAGCCTGAATACATATTCTAAAATGTTATCAACAAAGTATAAAAATGGTCAAAAGAACAAAAGACATTCCACAAGCAAAAAGAAGAACCAATTGGCTAAATCATCAAGTTTAAGCAAAGATAAAAATAAGTTTTTTTAGTGTTCAAGATAAAAGTATTTTATACCGGTTGACGATGTGGTAGAGCCCCCCAATCCTGAATCACTTGCCGGAAAGACAAAGCCTGAATACATATTCTAAAATGTTATCAACAAAGTATAAAAATGGTCAAAAGAACAAGAGACATTCCACAAGCAAAAAGAAGAACAAATTGGCTAAATACTGAAGTTTAAGCAAAGATAAAAATAAGTTTATTTTTGTTTTCAAGATAAAAGTATTTTATACCGGTTGACGATGTGGTAGAGCCCCCCAATCCTGAATCACTTGCCGGAAAGACAAAGCCTGAATACATATTCTAAAATGTTATCAACAAAGTATAAAAATGGTCAAAAGAACAAAAGACATTCCACAAGCAAAAAGAAGAGCCAATTGGCTAAATACTGAAGTTTAAGCAAAGATAAAAATAAGTTTTTTTTAGTGTTCAAGATAAAAGTATTTTATACCGGTTGATGATATGGTAGAGCCCCCCAATCCTGAATCACTTGCCGGAAAGACAAAGCCTGAATACATATTCTAAAATGTTATCAACAAAGTATAAAAATGGTCAAAAGAACAAAAGACATTCCACAAGCAAAAAGAAGAACCAATTGGCTAAATACTGAAGTTTAAGCAAAGATAAAAATAAGTTTTTTTTAGTGTTCAAGATAAAAGTATTTTATACCGGTTGACGATGTGGTAGAGCCCCCCAATCCTGAATCACTTGCCGGAAAGACAAAGCCTGAATACATATTCTAAAATGTTATCAACAAAGTATAAAAATGGTTAAAAGAACAAAAGACATTCCACAAGCAAAAAGAAGAACCAATTGGCTAAATACTGAAGTTTAAGCAAAGATAAAAATAAGTTTTTTTTAGTGTTCAAGATAAAAGTATTTTATACCGGTTGACGATGTGGTAGAGCCCCCAATCTGAATCACTTGCCGGAAAGACAAAGCTGAATACATATTCTAAAATGTTATCAACAAAGTATAAAAATGGTCAAAAGAACAAAAGACATTCCACAAGCAAAAATAAGAACCAATTGGCTAAATCTCAAGTTTAAGCAAAGATAAAAATAAGTTTTTTTTAGTGTTCAAGATAAAAGTATTTTATACCGGTTGACGATGTGGTAGAGCCCCCGAATCCTGAATCACTTGCCGGAAAGACATAGCCCCCGAAAGGCAATTTAGTCCCAAAAGGTGATGTGGTGGCTGAACTACCCGAGCTAAATAGCTGAACACCGAATGGTGATGTAGATGAAAACGACGGAAATACACCAGGTGAGCTAGAGATGCCAGATGAAAACGGAGAGCAACCACTTGAATGTTGTCCAACCGACGAGATACAGCCGGGTGAGCCAGATGAAAACGGAGACCACCCACTTGAATGTTGTCCACCCGATCGGGATACAGCAGGTAAGCTAGAGATGCCAGATGAAAACGGAGACCACCCACTTGAATTCTGTCCACCCGACTGGGATACCACGGGTGAGCTAGAGACACCAGATGAAAACGGAGACCAGCCACTTAAAAGTTGTCCCCCAGATTGTGAACATTTGGAGGACGAAAACAAAGGCCGTGGATCCGAGAAGAGACTGCTTGAAGGAACTGAGTTGCTAGGTTGCTGAAAAGCACATGTTGAACTTTGAGAAGAAAATAAAGCAGCACCAGCTGTTGTTGGATTTGTAGAAAACAGTTGATCTCCTGCAACCCACCACAAATCCCATATTCAGCCTTTCCATTTTTTCTTTTCCTTAACAGAGATCGTGAAATGATTTACACATGGAAAAAATAAACAATGATATCAAGGACTTAAGGGGTAATGGCAAAAATAACCCGTTTCACTAAAGTTTTTGGCAAAAATAACCCATGGTGATATTTTGACCATCATTTTCTTCCATTTTTTCCACAAATGCCACACGATCTTAAGGCCTAGAATCCCCTATTGGGGTCACCCTTCCCAAATAGGGTTTAGTTTGGATCCAAAAACACCTAAAACGCAAAAATTTGATGGTGTTTCCCCCTTCTTAAAACGCAAATATGGTTGACTGTCCCTTTTTTGCCAATCCCCCAGGACTTAAACTAAAAAAGTAAATTATGTTCAAATGACCATGTATTCTGCTAATTACAGTGAGTGCTGCTATTGAAGGGCAAAATACAGAGATTGCTCAATAATAGAACTAATCTTATTATTAATAAGAAAAATAACAAATCGGGTCATGCTTTTGATTTGATAAACCAAGAATCAACTGATTTGTTACTATGCCCTTGAACCCCCAATGTCCATCTTTGCAAGGCCAATGACCCCCCCCCCCCCCCCCCCCCCTTAAGCCCTTTTCGCTCAAACTTACATCTTTAGTCTTTTATATTAGATATACCTTTTATTGCGCGAATCTAATGCACATATACATTTTCTAGAATTTTACCAACAAAGTATAAAACATAAAAGACATTCCACGAGCAAAACAATTACCTAACTACTAAAGTTAATAGGCGAAGACAAAAAAATAAGTAATTCAGTGTTGAAGATTAAAGTATTTTATACCGGTGGACGATGTGGTAGAGTCCCCTAATCTTGGACCAATTGGCGCAAAGGCAGAGATTCGGGAGACCTCGAAAGAAAATTTACTCCCAAAAGGTGATGTAGTAGTAGTCTCTGAACTAGCTTGATGCAAAGAAGCACATGTCGAATTTTGAGAAGAAAATAGAGAATTTGTTGGAGCATTAGTACAACACAGTTTATCAGAGCATGAGCGTAAAAGGGGTGGTGGTTGGGTGGCGACCGCTGATGATGTAGGGCTAGAGTTGGCGGTTTGCGAACCGAATAATCCAGAGGCATAGCCGGTGACAACGTGCCCTGTAGTATTATTCGCCAGAGGATTGGTAAAATGGAACGTAGTTGACACAGTTGATGAAGAATTCGATCCAAAACCAGCCGAGGAACCTACCGGTGTGAAGGATGTAAAGGCGTTCTCTTTCTCTTTGAAATTGGAGAAGCCGGGGTGAAATTCTCTTCCCTTGTTCGCCCAAGCAGCCGCCCAAGAAGCCATTTTTTTTTCCGAGATTAAAGGATTCGAGCTTTTCTCGATATTAAACACACTAGCCGACCTAAGAATCGATCAAGAAATAGAGGAGTTACGATGAATCTTTCAGAAATATTCAGAAAACAGAGGAAGTTGATGGGTTAGTATATAAAGAGGAAGGTAAGGGTCCGTGTGATTTTGAAAACCAGTAGCGTAAATCTAAAGCAGTAATTTATTTTATTTAATTTCTTTTGATGCGGTAATTACGTTTCTAAAATATACTAAGGCACTAATTTTAATTTTTTTTTTTTGGTAACCATACTAAGGCACTAATTACTTCTTCAGTTTTACTTCTAACAATTAGACAATTAGACAATTAGAAAAAGAGACTAATCGTAAAACACAAAATTCCCCTGAAAAAAAAAAGTAAGTCGAGAGAGGAAGGAATGAAAAAAAGATATGAAAATGGAAAAAAAAAAAAAAAAAAAAATAATGGTTGAGAAGACAAAACGCCGCGTATTACTTCACGTGTGTTCATTACATCTGCGTTTCTTACATGTATTCTACTTACATTTGGTTGTAGTAATATGTAATGAACACACGTAGTAATACGCGCTGTTATTCTTCTCGACCACTATCTTTTTTTCTTGTCCTTTTTCATCATTTTAGATCAAAAACAGTCCTTTACAACCTTTAACCTAAAAAATAAAATAAAACTGAAATTAGATAGAAAATATTATGTAATATACGATGGGATCCTCTGTTAATGGTGATTGATTTTATATAAATTATTATATTTTCATTATTTGTTGTGTTCACACCCATATTGCATATTTTTTTGTTGAAAGAGGATCTTTATTTATAAACAATGTGTACAAAAAGAGTTCAATAAAACATTTACAACTATGCAAGAGATAGTAGAACTAAGTTACAGAAACAAATTAAGTCTACCAGGCCAATCTAAGTTCGCAAGTAATTGATTTGTTCGGACCAACCATAATAAAAAATTTATCACTTTAATCAACTGTATTAAAGCATGTTGTGAAAACTGCACTACACAAATGTGTAGAGCACATTCAATTTCCCTTGCTAGTATACATTTGAATAATGGAATCGCGCTATGATTTCTTCAATTTTTGGTGGAATCGTGGTTTAACGGTTGCAAAACGTTGGTGTTTCTGAAATGAATTTCCGTTTTCGTCGTAATGAAGGGTATTTTGTCCGTTGGAAATTATTTGATCTTTTTGCAAAATTTTCAAATTGTGTGTCCTGTTTATTTATTTGGTATTAAAAAGTGGATTTTTGACTCTTCTCTCGAATATAAATTACAAAGACCGGAAACGAGAAAATAAAATATAAATTACAAACAAAAAAAATGATTAAAAAAATATGGTTACTAGAGTTTGAAACAATGAGCTTATAGTCTACATTTAAGCACTTCACCAATTAAACTAAGGAACAACTTTATTAAAAATGTTTCAAAATAATATACATATATACACGGTTTCTTAATATTATTAGAATGATATATTAGTAATTTCAACATGGAAGGTTGAGTGGGGCTTGGCCCCTGACCCCATGTGGGTCCGCCCTTACTCTACGGTTGTAATATAAGAGTTGTAACAGTTGAATGGTGCTTCGATCACTGTGCATTAAATATTTGGATATTGTTAAGTTGCAGCTTGTCTTTGTTCTCGATCGTTGTAATAATCTTTTCGGTTTCTTTGTTTATATTTTTTCGTTTCCAGCTTTGTACTCTGATGTTAATCAGGTCAGACTTGCATATATAGTTGATTAATTTTAATTATATACATGTCGGGCGCTATTTTTTGAATAAAGACCCAGTATCCGGGAATGAGGCGTCACATTTGTAGTCCACTATTGTAATTGAGTAATGATAGAGGCAGAACGGTTGTGCTACAAAATCACCGTTGTGTCACTCATTATGGCTCAACCGTTCTGCCTCTGTCATTACTCATTGTAATTTGCTTTAAAAGAAAGAGAAGCGTATAACGTCATATTGATTTTCAAAGAACAATAAAAAACAGCACGATTTATAGAAACATTAAAAACCCGTCAAAGTTCCCAGGACATGTGAAGATGAAGTGACATTTGACAGTGCAGTGACATGTGAAGACGTAGTGACATTTAAAAATGTAGTGACATCTTTCACTATACTTCAAACAATTATATCTTTGAATCTAAAACTCTGATCATCGTGATTTTTCACTATAATTCATAATTTCATATTTTTTGAACTTAATTTCAGAAAATCGATTTTTCTTCATAAATTCGACTTCAAACGGCTATATCTTTTCACATAAAACTCCGATCAATATAATTCTTTCACCATAATTCATATTTTTTGTCTTCTTTATTCTGATATCTCATTTGATATTTTTCCGACTTAATTTCTAAAAAATCAAAAATTTCTTCATAAAAATCGACACGATGCAGTGACACCGCGATGAACCGACAATGCGATGCAGTGACACCGCGATGAAGTGACATGTGAAGATGAAGTGATATTTTATGATGAAGTGACATGAGAAGATAAAGTGACTTTTGACGATGCAGCGACATGTGAAGACGTAGTGACATGTTTCACTATATTTCAAATGGTTATATCTTTTGATCTAAAACTCCGATAATCGTAAATTTTTCACTATAATTTATATTTTTTTCGGCCTCTTTATTCTGATATCTCATTCGATATTTTTCCTACTTAATGTTAGAAAATCGATTTGTTCTTCATAAATTCGACTTCAAACGGCTATGTCTTAAGATATAAAACCCCGCTCAGCATAATTCTTTCAGCCTAATTCATATTTTTTCGTCATCTTTATTCTGATATCCTATTTGATATTTTTTTCTGACTTAGTTTCTTAAAATCGAAAATTTCTTCATAAAAACTGACGGAATGCAGTGACACCGCGATAAAGTGACACCGCGATGCAGTGACATGTGAAAATGAAGTGACATTTGATGATGTTGTGACATGTGAAGACGTAGAGACATTTAAAAATGCAGTGCCATATGACACTTGAAGTGCTAAATATCTAAACATTTGGCAATGAAAAATGAAGATGTAGAGACAATAATAGCTTGTCAATATATTTTTGGTGACCCTTTTTGAACACCAAAACAAGTGTCAATTCATCTTAAGTGACATTTTAAAAATAGAAAATCAAGTTTCACAATATTTTCTCTTACACTTTATGAATCATGCACTAACGATTGTCAATAAAGTAACAATTGTATATCATGTAATATTAACATTACACCAACAGTGACAATACATAAATAAAAAAGCGAAAAAACATCGAGATTAACACTACACCAAGAAAACTACAATTCTTTTACAAAGCTAGAAAATTTATGTATCCAAATGTATATGCCGTGACTTCAATGTCACTGCATTAATCTTATTCCAAATCATTCTCAAACCCACCATCAAATTCATGTCACTGCATCAAATCTGGATGCTCGTTTCTCCCTGATGTAATTGATCCATAGCAGTAACAATATGTTAGAAAATCTATGCGGGAACGCAACGGAATTTAAAATTTATTTCCTATTAACCCACGATCGACTTCATTTAAGCAACAAACATAAAAAAAAGTAGACAAGAGAATACCTTGGTTGATCCAATTGGATCGACGCTTTGTCTACGGTTGTAGTTTCTGCACAAAGCCGCCCAAGTGTTCGGCCTCTACCGGTCACACGAACAGCCCGCCGAAATCCAATCGTGGATTGCTACCAGAAAAACTTGGTTCCTAGACGTACCGACATTTTCTCTCTCTCAAAATCTCTCTAGGAAGCTCTCTATTTTTCTAGTAAATTAGAACTCTTCTAATTGTGATGTACAAAAGAGCTAGCTAACCCGTTTCTTTTATAGGAGAAAGTGACGCCCCAATTGTGCCCCAATCTGATTAGGAGAAGCTTCCTAGTAGATTAATGAGAAAGAGAATATTTTCCTAATAAAATATGTAAAGTATCTTTGATTAATTTATCTCATTTAATTTAATATCTCATATTAAATATTCTAAGATATTATCAATACCTAATATTGACTATCTTTATCTCATTACAATAAATCAATTTATGCAAATCTATTAATATCTAATATTAATAAATAATACTATTAATTAAATTACACAATCCAAGTGTATCTCAATACACTATCTACTCCCCTTAGGCCATTAAATTGGCATCCGGAATATTCTTAATTAATATAATGCTATGATTAATTAATTTGGAAAATACATGTGTGTCAATGTAAACAAACAATTTCGACATACATATACATTATATATATATATATATATATATATTTAATTAATCAACATAATTAATATCTTGCATTTAATTATTCATAATAAATAGATACCACCATATTACTTTATCAATATAACACTTTATAGTCGAGATAAACTCTTCTTATTTGGTTATCACTATAATCGCATTTTAATCCGGCTAGATGTTCTTATGTGATGACCCGATAGGCTTCCGAATATGTTGGCCATAGGCACAAAACAATTATGAAAATGCCCTTCATACCTAACGATCATGGATAGCGTCAAGCAACACGTCCACGACCCCCAATCATCGGACGAGTCAAATGGAATGACTATTACCTTTCATGTGAAATGGTTACTGTGTAAATATAATCCTATCACTATTACAATATCCATACGGTCGTACGTCGATTGTCAAACATCAATGACCGTATCTTATAATCAGGATATCATGCTCTCTCGATGTAACTCATTTACTTCCACTTTGTAAAGATTCATGAGAGTAAGACATTCCTTATAAGAAGGCCCTTTCGGATATTTACTCCTATTCATACGCGATTTCCGGACGAGTAACATGAATCCTACACATGCTTCAGTATCACACCCAGTCACTACCGTATGATCGCCCAATGGCTAGGGGAAACCTCAATAGTGTCATAGTATGACAATCCACACCGTGATGTCATGAAGACTCCAGTCTTAGGATAATTACACAACTGCCATATAGTGGGACACTTAATAAAGTAAGTGGGTCAGTCTAACGTACGTATTCTCTAATAGACATCCACGTACAGTCCAAGTGTCTCGACACTTTGATAGACGGGAACACGTCCACGACCCCCAATCATCGGAAGAGTCAAATGGAATGACTACTACCTTTCATGTGAAACGGTTACTGTGTAAATATAATCCTATCGCTGTTACAATATCCATACGGTCGTACGTCGAGTGTCAAACATCAATGACCGTATCTTATAATCAGGATATCATGCTCTCTCGATGTAACTCATTTACTTACACTTTGCAAAGATTCACGAGAGTAAGACATTCCTTATAAGAAGGCCCTTTCGGATATTTACTCCTATTCATAGGATACGCGATTTCCGGACGAGTAACATGAATCCTACGCATGCTTCAGTATCACACACAATCACAACCGTATAATCGCCCCATGGCTAGGGGAAACCTCAATAGTGTCAAAGTATGACAATCCACACCGTGATGTCATGAAGACTCCGGTCTAAGGATAATTACACAACCGCCATATAGTGGGACACTTAATAAAGTAAGTGGGTCAGTCTAACGTACGCATTCTCTAATAGACGTCCACGTACAGTCCAAGTGTCTCGACACTTTGATAGACGGGATCTATCCCTATCTTCAATAAGATAGAAGACATCTAATACGTGATAGTCTAATCGTACTATTAATGTCCTGTTTAATAGCACATACGACTAGAGACATTTAAGTATCAAACCTTTTAAAGTGAGTCGAGATCTCATCAATCAAAATCACTATTATGATTTCTCTTTCACAGTTTGACTAGGGATGTTATCAGATATACAATCACAAATTGGTTCATATAGATAAACAGAATATATAATAACATAAAAGTCATTCATCATGTGTATAAACATAAAGAAATAGTAGAAATGATCCGACCCGGTCGGCTCCGGTCCAACCCGATTGGGTTTAGGACACTATTTCAACACATTATTGATGCATTGTGTATCCCATTCCCATGCGTCGATGATGTCGATGATCTGAATGAAGGAGGATTCAAATGATACTTCTGTTAATGAAGGATACTTGAGATTTGATGAGTCTCATACCCCTTAGTAGTTAACAAAGCAGAAACCTTTAACCAGCACCTCTTATGATACAAAAACACAACTAAAATTACATAAATGGTGGATCAAATCATCGGTCTATTAATTGGACATTCAAGGCTATGCCCATATCATCACTTTATATTTTTAAAAACAAACAAACGAAAATTTACCAAAAATGTAATGAAATAAAACATCTTGAAAACCAGTTTTGGCTTGAAATGATAATAATAACTTCAATAAAATCGACATGTCAATGCCTAAAGCACCAACCTTTTTGCCAGAATCAAAGATGTTGTGCTTAGAGAAGAAAACATAGATATCCATTTTCCCAAATAAAACATCAGGAAGCAATGCCTTTAGAATATACATATAATTATCAGGCAACTTAGAATCCCAGATAAAATTTGCAGAAGAGGTAGCTCGAAAACCGCTATTGAGCCGGGCCATCTTACATATATCCGGGGGATACAAATACGAAACAGCCAAAGCCATACAAGCTTCCGGTATATAAGTCAGCTTCAAAATCTGGGAATCTGGATCCGAATCAACAAAAAACGTGCAATTTCACCCATTTTCAGGGGAAGTTATTGTGTGGTATATCCTCATGTGGTGAAGTGACCCTTAAACAAATCTGGACCACAAGGTTTGAATCCAATTCAGAAATAGATAGTCTATATCGTTACACACGGGTGCAATCCACATATAGCGGGTGCACCGACAAATTTCCCATTTTTGGTACCAAATCCGATTAGCTTAGCCCAAGTACCAAGTAATAGAGAAATATAATTGTGATTGTATTGCATTGATTGATAAAACTGATAGATCATTACAATATTTATAGACTTGTTAATGATAGATATATCTCTATCTAAACCAAATAATCTATCCTAACACTCTATCATAATTCTAATTCAAACAATATTATTTAAACAAACTCATAACTCAATCTTGCCATTATCTCTAACAAGGCCCGCAATCACATTGTAATTTAATGAACGTGGAGATTTATTTGTAATGAATGTATCTTGTTTTCTTCACATGATGCCTGCAACAAACCTCTCCATATCAATCGGCAACAACTGCTTCAGCTCAACATGATATTGCTTGAATCTGGAATGGATGACTCAATTTGTTTCTTCAAGAGTCATAGAAGAAATGATAGAGAGGGAGAAATTTTTGAAGGGAATATCATACCCTAAGAGTCATAGAAGAAATGATATAGAGGAATAATATTTGGAGGGAATATCATACCCTAAAAAAATAGAATAAAGAAGAATTGATAGATTGAGATAGAAAAAATCAAGTGAGTGAAATTATTACTCCTAATGAAGGGGGAGTGAATTGGAAGAGACCAGTGATTGTGATTACTGGTGAAAAAAAAGGTGTTGAGTGTTTGAAAGCAGGAGAAAATAATTCATAATAGAAAGGAATGAGATAAAAAAAAATACTGTGGGAGAGTATCCGTCTATCACTATTTAAGTGATTGGATTGTCCGATTTTTTCTTGTTAAAATAATAAAAGAATGAATTAGGTATTGTTGGGTTTGGTAGCTGATAACGATATAGAGATTTATTTTGATGATAAAGTGAAAAAATTTAAAAGAAACCTGAACATTTACGTAATGAAATGTAATTCCGCAACGGACAAAGGAAAGATATGACCCAAGAGACTATGAGGGCATTCCGTCAAGTTATGGAACCACAGCATGCCACCAGTGGCAAAAACTGCAGGGTGCTGATTTCATGACATCCAAGGAATGGTCAAAATCCATATTAGTTATATTGGAATCAAAGGAACTCAGTGAGATCATGATAGCCGTCCAGGATCATGATAGCCCTCCAGGACCAAAGCCATAACCGACACTTTCAACGCCAACGCTTGCTAAGTCGACAGAGAATGTGAGGTCGGACTGATAATTAGATCCGTGTGATCATCGTCCGATAGAAGAACCAAGTCAACAGAGGAAAACAAATGATGGAAGTGGCAGTTATAAGGTCTGATTAGATGTTGTGGGAAATTAAGTCCCGATGACTTCGGTGGGGGAGATGACAGCAGGAGGAAATAGTAGTGGTGGTATTGGGAGGAGATATGTGGAGTGGGTGCCATAGAATCCGGTGGAATTGTGGAGAAGAAGAATGTAGATGTTGAAGAAAGAGAGAGGTGATAGCAGTAGAGAAAAGATTTCTGGAAATTGAAAGAGGTGTTTGCTGCGATTACAATAAGGAGTTTTGATTGGAAGAGGGTGCAACACCCTGTTCCCGGACACCGAGTCCATATCAGGAAAAGAAACATTCGGCACGTATAATATATAATAAATTCTCTATTATACGTAAGTCACTTCTACGTTGTATCGAGTTTTGCATTAATGGAAGCCAAGAGACTCGGGTGTATATTTTTATTTGAAATAAAAGTAACAAGAATAGAAATGCAACCATTCTAAAGATAGAAAGAGTATCTTACTACAATGAAAACACAAATCTTACAAGAGTACGGAGTCTTAACAGAAATTTCAACAACTTATCTTACAACATTGTTCAAAAGAAATGTACAACAAGTCTTGAAATTATCAAGTTACATAGTCTAGTACAACTCATCATGAAAAGAAAGAAAGCATCATCAAATGTCATCTTCGAATTCCTGTTCCACTTGTTCATCTTCTCAACCCCAACACACAAACAAACATGCATTTGAGGTAAGTATAAATCCATTTGAATCCTGAAAAATCACTCCAATACCCACTGCAACCTCTGTAACCGACGTGTCTACATTTTACTTGACCGCACCTGTCAGAGGCTTCACCCATTTATCAGGTAGATGAGACATCATCACGTGGGTCCAATCGCTCTCTAAGGCCGTCACATACTCATCCGAGGCTGCTAAAGACCGCGCACATACTACTGAGACATAAATTGCATGATTATAAAAAATGGCTGCATAATGTGCCTTCCTGATTCGCCACATAAGCCACACAAACCTAGCTGCACCATCTGCACCCTGCTCCTCCAGCATCCGCATAAAAAAAACTCCCCAAAGGTAGCTTGAAGGTGCCGTAAAACCACATCTAAATGGTGACACCGCCCATACTCTAACAGCCATCTCACACTCAAAAAGCACATGCTGCATTGTTTCCAGGGCCTGTCCGCATGCCAGATAGGTATCATCCCCTAGGTTCCGCCTTTGCAAACCGTGGCCAGTGGAAAGAAAATCCTGCAGACATCGCCATAAAAAATGCTGAATACGTGGATGAACCGCTAGCCACCAACAATCCTTCCAGATCTTTCTCTGCCCGTCGAGGTAGATGGCCCGGCCACTAACGCCGGCTAACAAAGCGATAAGGCCAAAAATATCAAGACTGTACCGTGTATACGCCTTGGCGATCATAGTGCCAAATCCGTCGATCCCCGTGCCCTCCCGGAGCCACTGTAGTCCCAGTATAGCATATGCCTCCCATGTTCTAAAGAGCTGCCGAACCCTTTTTGCATCCCACACTCGGGAGCCAGGAATAAAGAGAGCAAAAACAGTGGAGTCCGCAGGGAGCTCATGTCCTGCAAAAGGGTATACGGAACGAAGGTTTCCTATTAGTCCATGCATCATGAAATACATATACCGACTCCCCGTCGTCCACTCTCCATCATAGCCCATTATACATGAGGTCCCGGCCCTCCAGAAAGCTGCTCCACAAGTAGGATGTCCGGGCCCCTAGGCCAACTGCAAGGATCGTGCTATCCTCAAAGTACTTTGCAAGTAGGACCTGTGCAACTAAGGAACTCGGATTGGTCAGGAGTCACCAAGATTTCTTGGCCAGTAAAGCCAGATTAAAACATTCTAGGTCATGGAAGCCCAGGCCCACCAGATTCTTCGGCAAACAACAAGTCTCCCGATTCTTCGAATGTATCTTGAGCTTATTATCCGTGTCTCCACAGAAGAAACCTTTAACCAATTGCTCAAGCTCCATGAAGAGGGTAGTGGGCAGCTTGAAGCATTGCATCATGTAAGTGGGTATGGCTTGGAGAGCGGACTTCATGAAGACCTCTTTCCTTGCCGGCAAGAGCAACTTGTCCTTCCAACCCGCTACCTTTTTGTGAATTTTGTCAGGCAGAAAAGCACACACCTGGCTCCTATTCCTCCTAATTCATAAAAGGCAGACCCAGTTACTTACCCATGCCATCCCGTGGGGGGATTTGTATTTGGACTGAAACCACATCGCACTCCCCCTCTGAGACCCCTTTCGAAAAGTAGAGGCACGATTTATGGAATTTGATCGCTTGTCCCGAGAGAGCCCCATACCTGTCAAACAGCTCAGCCAACACTTCCACTGCTCCATCTAACAGCTCAAAGAATATCATACAGTCATCGGCAAAAAGCAAATGAGAAATAGAGACTGGTACCTCTCTGCCAAAAGAAATCCCCCGTAGAGCCCCATGATGCACATAATCATTGACCAAGGCCGTAAAGCCCTCAGCACAGATGATGAAGAGGAACGGCGACAAAAGATCCCCCTGGCGGATCCCCCGTGTGGTAGTATTCTGCTGCTGGGCTTCCCATTAATCAGGACGCGATAAGAGACTGTCGACACGCACCGCCTTACCACATCGATGCTCCATGACCCTCTAGAGAAACTGCCACTCCACCCTGTCAAAAGCTTTGGCCATATCTACTTTTAAAGCAACATGACACGTCTGTCCATTCCTGAAAATCAGAATATTACAGTGGAAAAATAGTAGGGCATACAAAAAATGGAGAAATTATTTGCAAGAGGTATGAGGGAGGAAGGAGAAAAGAATTCTGGGAAGAAGAGAACAAGCAATTTACTAAAAGAAAAAAAAAGGGTTTAAAGATAAAAAAATAAAAAAGATGGAGTGAGGGTTCGTTTAGATTTTTTTTTGAAAATGGGTTCGTTTAGATTAATGTAACGAATCCCCACCCGAACGAATTTCTTGAAAAGTTTCTCACGATTTATACAACGTTAGTCGAAAAGTGTTTAGGGTGATTTTATGTGATTTATATCGTTATATTTTGTAACAATTCTCTCCATATTCGTATAATTCGCATAGAAATTAAGTGTTTATTGGATTTATTGAGCAAATGAGGTTTGAAGTGGTTTAAGTGCAAAATCGAGTTAATTACGTGATTTTATTAGCGATTTTCTATCAATATATGGTTCTACATTTTGCACGTTTCTATTATCTTGTAGGTACAATTTGCATGGCAAGGAATGAGCTGAAAAGATGTTTGATTGAAGATTAAATGGAAGGAAGGAGATGCAAGTCGAAGGTAGAATGAAGATTTAGAAGTCTGGACGTGCGTTTGCTCCATCCGTCTAGTGGACTGGCGTCCAGAAGATTGGACTGGCGTCCAGAGGAGCTGTTTGATTCAGGGAATTGAGATTTTTAGTGGACGAGCGTCTGATAATACATAGGACGGGCGTCTGATCCAGCTCGGCCCGACTCGAAGATTTCAAGCAACTAGGACGGGCGTCCAGCATAGTGAACGAGCATCCGGTGGCCGACTTAGCAGAACCGACTTATTTTTCTATATATATGCGCATTGGTTAAACCCTAGAGATACCACAATTACACACCATACATTGAGAAAACCCTAAACCGAGCAAAATTAGGCTCGGTCAACCGAGCCCTGGTGCTCGGTCGACCGAGGGTTGTTTTATTTTTTATTTATTTATTTTGTTCCATTCCTGGATTGTGCTGATGACTGGGGGCTGAGCAGTTTGTTCAAGTTCTGTGAAACCGTTTCAGCAGGTTCTTTATTTTCAATCTTTGGTTTATTTTGTGATTTTAATTAAAGTCGTATCTTTTCTATATGCTTATTATTGTTATGCAATTTAAATCGAGAGATGTATTGCTGTTGATGTTTACTATGTGACGAGAGTCGGCGTAAACCTAGATCACCATAGGAAATATTGGATCTTTAACCTATATATAACGAGAGTTGTTAGGTTAGAAATCTAGGTTGCTAGATTGAATAAATCTTACACCTTGGATTTGAAAGCGTTAATCTTTAAGGATCGAGAGATGACGAGATTAATAGACGAATTATCTAAGAGATTAGAAATTCATACTTTTGATAGGTGAATCACAATTTTAGTTAAATATTCACAAGATAGCCTTAGAGAGGAAATTGAGGGTTGCGGGAACGGTGGATCATTGCTTGTTCGTTGTTTAATCACCCTGATCGTCGTCACAACTTTATAGTTGTTTATTGTTTTCTTTTCTAGTTTATAGTTTAGATTTAGGTTTCGCAACTATCTTTCCTGGCTTTGGATTGACAACCCTCTGTCCAGTTTATTGTTTTTTTTTCTGCTTTTCTAGTTATTTCTCGTGACAATTTAGAAAAATTAAGAACTAGACCAACCTCGATTCCCTGTGATTCGACTCCGGTTGTAATCGCTATACTACGATCCCTGCACTTGGGGTAAACCGGATTTATTTTATTACTTGTTTATTTTTCATTAAATAAAATCCGAGACAAGTTTTTGGCACCGTTGCCGGGGAATCGGTACGGTTGTCTAGTTTATTAATTTTTCTGATTTTCTGTTATAAGTTTGGATAAAAGGGATCGTTAGGGCACATGGTAGTATTTTGGCCATAACTTTCGGCTCCGGTGTCGGTTTGGCGCGTAGGACCCCAATTCGGAAAGCTCGTCCGACGCCGACGACATGGCAAACTACCGGAGGCCGTTTGATGCCGTTTTCAAGGTCAAAATCTGCTGTTTTCCCTTCCATTTTGGGCTCAGAATAGACCAACACGTTTTTCTCCCTTTTATTGTTTTATGTTTTTCTGTTTTAAATTTTTCGTAGGTAGGTTTCTCGTTAAGTTTTTCGTATATTTTTCTGCTTTTTTATCTTATTAAAAAAAAGAAGAAAAAGTTGTTTTTTTGTTGCTAGGGTTTCGAGGTTTTGAATTTATGACGTGGTGACTAGGGTGAGAATCAAACGAGGGGTCGAGTTTCTCTTTATTGTGCATCATACTAGGGCTGCATTTGAGCGCTTGTCCTTTCCAAACGCCCGCCTCGCTTCCAGTGGTTTCCAAACGTCGTCCATTAGAGTGGACGCCCGTCCACCAAACGCACTGTGCACTCAGATATGTTTTGAGAGCTCCAGACGAGCGCCTGTCTTGTCCGAACGCCCCATCCAAAGGCATCAGGCTTTAGTGAATAGAATTTGATTTTGATACATGCTTCCGTTATTTGACATGGATGTTTTAATGTGAGCCTCTGTGGCCTTTATATATGCGTAGATGTTCTGTTTCTTTCACCTTTATGGTTATTTCTCCTCTATTGCGGTCCATGTTGAGTGATTGTTTGTGTTTCGAGTCTCACTGATGTGGCATGGCTTCTTCATTTTACATCCCCATGTATCTATTGCATACTTTTGGTATGTGGACCACGCCCCATGCAGTTTTTTCGTTGTTTTCTGCTTTATGACTTTGGGTACATGGGATGCGCTTATGAGAGGATGTCACTAAATTTATTCACGGTTTGAAGAAGGCCCTACTCATAGTGTGATGCCCGAAAGACAATTTTTGTAATTGTTTTATTTAATAAATGAATTGACATTATTATTCATATTTATTATTCTCATAATCACCGATGTGACAATAGTATTTACACTACGAGAAAAACCCTAAAGTATATCGTTTATGTAATCACTTAACTCAAAGTGTATGGTATATACACGGGAGGATTGAGTTAGTGAAGATGTACTTAAAATACAATTAGCCCGTAGTGAAGTTAATCGAGAGTATCGGGTCTCTCCTTTAACGTGCTATTAATGCGCCTGCAACACAATAGTGTGATAGTCCTATCCGGACTTTCGGTTAAGAGAACCTAATGGGCATTTATATATGATAGATATATCATATAGTATCGACCGATTTGATTAGAGTTCACGATATAATTCCGTAATCGAAAGTCTTATCGAATCAATGGATGATCATATTTATGGATATATCTTAATCTGAGAGGTGATCACGATCAACCGCTTGAATCGCATGAAGTTTGACTTGACGGTTAAGGATTACACCGAGTCCGTGGTCCGAATTACCCCATCTTGGCGTTGTCTTTGATTGAGTGAGTAGTCTCGTGTTATCACGATATACGAATCCATTCCTTCCATTTATGGAAGTAGATGAGACGCCTCCTTTATTTGTTAATCCTAAAACCGATCGATCGCTGCGAGTTCATATCACACCGATTGATCACCAAAGTGAGTTGTATGAATTAATTGATCACTAGGGGTTAATGGTAAATAAGGATAAGAGGTTCTAAAAAGGGTTAACGGTAACTTCCCGATTTAGAATGAATAATCTATGGAGGATTAATCCATATGTAATGATTATATCAATGGACGCTTATTATTATTCTCGTGAGGAGATAAATATAATCTCATAATCGGAGGAGTGCGATCACGGGATTATGGTGGCATATTCTGTGATTGATTTATCAAATATAATTATTCTGTCGTAAGATAATTATTTATTTGATTTATCGGAGTCACGATTATTAGTCCATGGTCCCCGACGCGCTTCCTAATATAAAGCATAGCTATTCTCGGACGTCGAATCCTAATAATATTAATTTAGTTCTTGTTGGACTTTATTAAAACGATATGTGAATTAATTGTTTAATGACTATTAAATTAGTTGCGCTAAATAATTAAATATGTGGAAAAGACATTTTCCATAATTCTACTTCAATTGTGTTATAGCCCAAAAATTAATTATGACTAGGTCATGATTTAAAAGTGGCGCCCCCTCTTATTTTTTTGAACAAGAAATTAGTTTTCTTGATTAATAAGACATGTGATAAAATATTTATTGGATAAATATTTATGGTAAGAAATAAAGATAAAGATTATTCTAGATTTGTTCTAGAATATTTTGGGATTATCTTTTATTTAATAGGATTATCATAATTGATTTTGTATTAATTATAAAATCCTTGGGGCTTAAGTTTTACTCTCCTATATAAAGAGAGTTCTCCCAAGCCAAAGAACACACTACATATTTCGACTTCACCTCTTAGAGAGGAGAAGAAAATATTTTTTCGGCCAAGGGGTATTAGGGAGAAATCTTGGAGATTTTTCCGGTAGCATATCGGAAGGGTTCGAGTCGAGAATTCCATCCACCGGGAATTGCTTGGATCACACGATCGGAAGACTGTGGTGCTCTTCACATCTTCACGCTTTCCTTCGTTCATCCTATTGCGGTTCTTCAACTTGGATTTTGAGATTCAAGAGGTATGATCTATATCCCCCTTGTAGAATAGATCTAGTTGTTTTATTACGTGTAGTATATAGATCTAGATCCATAAATCGCTTCCGTTGCGGATGGTATTACTAACAGTGGTATCAGTCGCCAAGGGGATCTATATTTATACGTATAAAATATTAGATCTAGGAGTGGTAAAACATGTAGATTTTTTGTCCCAATTTTTTTGGGGGCCGATGCATATGTTTAATTTTTATGCTTATGAATGTCGTGGTTGAAGAGATGGATTGGGGTTGGCACTCATTTATTCGTTAGATCTATTGTAAACTCATATAAACGATGAAAATTCGTCCATATGAGTATAGAAAATTATGTAATTCTTTTTTTATTGCAATTTTAATTTCCAGAAAATAGATCTGTTTAGTAGCTGTTTAGTTATTTCGTGTTTCCCGTTGATCGAACCGTTGAAACGAAGATCCCTCCGGTCAGAATCAAGATTAGAAGATGATGATCAACTCCACAAATTTTGGCGTCGATCAGAGTCCGTTTCGATATCCGTTTGATGCTGCGAAGAGGCTGCTGTAACAGAAAAACGCAGGATTCACAGAAACACTATCTGTGACTTCCTCGATTTTCTGGGAGATTTTAGACCGTTGAAAAGCAAATCCGACCGTTCATATTGATCAAATTTGAGTTTTGGACGTACCATAAAAATTTCAGGTCGATCGGGATTCATCTCGATTCCCGATCTGCCTCAGGAAGTCCTTGATGCAGTGCAGTCAAAGTCAGATTCAGCAGCAAGTTTGGCGGTTTACTGGAGAAAATTGGTAAGTCAAAGCACCGATCCAACCGTCCATATTGAAGTTCAAGGAGTGAAGAAAAGATCTGGAAAGTTTCGTCCCGATCCGAGTTCGTTTGGTTTCCCGATCATCGAAGAGTTCGTACAGCTGCAGATTTTGTTAGATAGTAGTAAACCCTAGTTAGGGTTTTGGTTATTTATTTTCTAATAGGTTAGATTCGGGGGTGCCAACGATCCATCTCGGTGTTTAAATTTTCCGCACTTTATTTTTTATGTGTTTGATCATAAAATAGATATAAAATCGGAATTGCCATGACATGCATCATATCATAAATCCACTCCATGCATACATGTAGAATTTTAATTTTGGTAATTAAAATAGGCATGTATACAAACTCGTGTAATTAGTTGAAATTTAATTAATACGTGGTAATTAATTAATTTAGTAACTAATTAAAGATCCGAGGACGGGTTATGAAATCGTTAGGCCTTTCGTGTGTGTTCTCGTGAACCGCCTTAAAGCCCAAACGAGATCACGCTTTCAATTCGTAGTGTCTACGAGATTGAATGATGGTAAAAGAACAATAAATCTTGGATAAAAACGGTTCGCTTATAGGTTGGGTGGTCAACTAAGCTTTGCTCGACCGACTTAACCCTCCTAGTGTGATGCATGCACGGGGGTCCGGCAAGACTAAGCCAAACCGAGAGCGGAGGGGTGATTCCTTCTAATCTCAATAGGGCTCTCTTGACCCGACTTCGTCCGACTGTCACATATGTTCCAACGAATAGGACGGGTAGGCTTGCCTACGTTACCGACAACATTCGGAATCCTTGATTTGATGTGCTTTTATGTTAACATCAAAAGACGTGGTTAGTTAACCCACAACCACTTCCAAAATATTGAGTGGGAGCGGGGAGGCGACGCCCAACCCCACGGCCTCTACTATAGATACAAGTAAGTGAGAGAAGGGTGACGCCGAGGCGCTTTGATTTCGTCCCCCTAAGGATGGTGTTCGCCTCATCAACATTCATGGCTTGGTCTCCGAAAGGATAGGATTTCCGGTACTGTTGGGTCACCGACCTATCCTAAGACGGCATACTCGGGCGCACCTAAGAAGATCCGATATAGTAGGTCACACTCATCATGGGTATTTTTGATAATATCTAGGCTTAAAAGGAAGGTAGTCAATGAATAAAGGGATGTTCGATTCTCGTGGATGTTCGATTCTCACAAGTTATTCATTGATGAGATTGTCTCGATTTAACCGTCATCTCTTTGACCTACCCTAAGGCGGCACTCGAGATGCGAGGTTAAAACCTTGGAATGGTAGAGTAGATTTAATTTTTAGTTTACAATTCCTAAAATTAATATAGTAGTGTTAAACTTGAATTAATTTATGTCATTTTATTTACAAAGATTATCCCTTACTAAATTGCTCAAAAATTTATAATTGACTAGTATTGACTTCATAAAAAAGTGGAAAGTAACTAGGACGTTGAACTAGTTAATCGATAATGCAATTAATTTTCGAAAGAGATATTTTCTCTTAAGCCTTTTTAAAACCAAAGACATATAGGTATGTCACTAGTGTCATTCTGTCAAACGGAAGACAAACTTAGTTTAAAGGTGACTTTGGACTTTGAAATTCTTCTAGTGAATTTTGAGTATGTAGTAATTACACGAGTAATTTTCTAATTGAAAAATTGGAAAATCATGAAGTGTTACTAGTTGACGATATTTGGAATCGATGAACTAGTGGGAGCTTTATGATTTGTTGTTTTTCTAGAACATTAGAAAAGTGTAATCGACTACACACATAACCGCTCTAATTGAAAACCGGAAAGTCATGAAATGTTGCTAGTTAGACGATATTTGGAATCGATGAACTAGTGGGAGTTTCTATGATTTGTTGTTTTTCTGAAACAATAGAACTATGTACGAAAAGATTTTCTAATCGAAAAATCGGAAATTCATAAAAATAAAGCATTGCTCGTTAGATGGTATTTGGAACCGATAAACTAGTGGGAGCTTTAATGTTATGATTTGTTGTTTTTTCGTATATTAGAAAATCCGAGAAGTCTCGACGAGTAACACTCAAAATAGACATCCCACGGTTCAAAAGTAGTGTCTACTCAAACGAACCGCCGGTTCAAGACTCATTTTTCATTCACGGAAAGTCGAAATGGGAGAATATGTCTAAAAGTGTTAGTCATCTAAGCCGAGAAAACTTTAAGGTCGAACTGAAAATTAATTAATCGAAAAACATAGGATAAGGATGTGATTTTGGATCACCAACCTATGAATCCTTGATGATTTTCTCGTGCTAAGTTCTTTGGCGTAACAAGGTAAAGGTGCATTTAACGATTAAAAGAGTAAACAACGGGCGCTTAATTTTAGCTAGAATAGTGGGAGTGATGTGAGGAAATGAATCTCGATTCAATCCTTGGATATCGCAGAAGATTTATTTTTCTGCTTAAGATTCGTTGGAACGAATGGATTTACATTCTATTCGATAATTTGTTTGTCGTGATGTAAAGTGAATATACCATTTGTAGTACGAATCCAAGACTCGACTTTTGTTTGATAAAGTCAAAACCACTTAGAATCACTTGAAACATGTATATAAAACACATCTTAAGAACTATTAAGAGCAATTGGTTTCTATATTTAGATAAACGCTTCTTCATATTCCATAGTTAGTGCATAGTCCCTAAAAGACATGACCTGAAGACTGGCTCAGGGTGATTCCTTTTCTCCCAGTCTGGTTATATTGTCTCAAAGGTTCAATGACTAAGTTTCCTTTCAATCGGAAAAGGATAATGGTTATAAAGAAGTAACATAGCTTGTTTATGACGACCTTCGGGGTCTGATGAAAGATACAAGCTAGTAGGAGCTTCCGAGTAGTGACTTCTTGTCCGATAACTATTCAACACTCCGGTCGGGCTTTATCCAAAATATTTTTGAGGTTTCTCTGTTTTCAACAGAGATAGAGTATTCTATACTCGGAATAGGCCATTCATAGTCCTCGAGACTGATGCTCAGCCTGCCTCATTGTGACATGTTCTCACTAAGTGAGAAACCGTAAAATTGCCTTATATATGTTTTTAGATGTGCTACAATACACTGCATAACTCAATAAAGATATTAGAAGCGAAATATCGGTTTACATTGAAATGTAAGACCGAGAAGTCTACTTAGAATATGCTTTGGAATTTACGGATAAGGTGTGGATTCGGTACACCCCACTTCCATAAATATAAGCATTTAGCACACGGTGCTTGAAGGTAGGTCTGAAATTTCATGAACACGCTCGGTCGCTGACCAATCGTTTCTATATCTTGTAGCATTGAGAAAAAGGTTTGTTATAAGATTCTTGAAATCGGGAAGGACAGCTTATACTCAAGGCGTCCTTTCTAATAGAGTCTATGAACAAGAAAAACCTTAAACCTTGCAAAGACGCTTACTCAAGGTAGTTACTAACCGATTAAAATCGCACCACATCCAACATCGGTTGTTGGTGATAACACTAAATACTACTAAACTAGATCGAAATTTCGATCCACCCGCAATGTAGTGGGAGTATGGTTTATCCATTACCCATTACGGGTTCGGCGGACTTTATAGTCTGAGGATCGATTGATGACCTATGGCTCTTTTGTGAGCAGATAGATTCTCGATAATAGAGGTTGGTTTAATGGCCATAACCCTGTGAATGGAGTTCGGTACTCCAATTGCTCATGCTCTTGTAGAACCACCGAGCGCTCTCAGCCCAAAGTGGGAGTAATTGGATCTACATGGAAAAGAGTAGAATGAGTTCGGTATTGCAAGATTTCGCTCAAAAGCGTAAAATAGGGGTGATTCCCTCGAGACTTTCTTGCCAAACAAACGGAGTCCGGATTCATTCAAATGTATGGTATTGACTTATGAACTTATGACAGATGACTCACAAGGCTTATGTCCTTTTGTGGATAAAAAGCAAACCTCTCGGTCATTGGAAGTCATATATTTCTACAATATGTGGATTTGACCGTAATATTGATAAGTTTTTGTAGACTGGATATCAATTTTAGTACAAAGAGTGAATATATAAATTAGTGTTTGTGAAGGATAACACCGCACTCGCTTGGAATCAACATGGGTGTGTTATCTCAAGTCGAATCGACAATACCACAATTCTCTCTGCAATGAGTTTTGGACAACATTCTTTAGAGTTTGACTCGGTCGAATTCATTAGAATCACCACCGTTTCCCATCCATCTTATTGGTTAAGATGATGCATCCGTGTATGCAACATTCAACGAGGAAGTTCTACCCTATGCCTCAGAATGACTCTCTAAATCTTCGGATCAAGAGAAATGGGATAGATTCTCTTTCTAGTAAGAGATGGTCAGTTATTGAACGTCAACTTTGATCGAATCTTAGATTCGGCGGTTAACAAAGCAAGTTTAGTATGTCCTTTAGTATCTTGAGAGAACGAGGAATAATATGCGGACATATTCATGTGTGAACTTGGATATGTGTGATACACTCGATTTTGACTTTAAGTCGATTGAGGATGATCGTTAAGTCGATCTCGGCTCGATGTTTACTCAAGATTACTGCATGATTTGATGGACCGTAACGCTTTCGATTCTACGGATCGCCTCGAGCCGACAACCCGACTAATCATTAAGACCCATGACATTTAGATGTAGGTGCTCCCGAGTCACCGACCTATCCTACGACGGCATACTCGGAGTGTACTTTGGAATCAAATGGTTATGACATGCTTAGTGGGTACTAGAATACGGGATAAGTCTCCATTGCTTTAGAGCAAGTGGGAGATGTAGTTTGTTGTATTTTAAATAATAGGGTGTGCTCTAAAACAATTAATCACATGCTTTCGTGCAAGTGGGAGATTGTTAGGTGTGATGCCCGAAAGACAATTTTTGTAATTGTTTTATTTAATAAATGAATTGACATTATTATTCATATTTATTATTCTCATAATCACCGATGTGACAATAGTATTTACACTACGGAAAACCCTAAAGTATATCGTTTATGTAATCACTTAACTCAGTGTATGGTATATACACGGGAGGATTGAGTTAGTGAAGATGTACTTAAAATACAATTAGCCCGTAGTGAAGTTAATCGAGAGTATCGGGTCTCTCCTTTAACGTGCTATTAATGCCGCCTAACACAATAGGTGTGATAGTCCTATCCGGACTTTCGGTTAAGAGAACCTAATGGGGCATTTATATATGATAGATATATCATATAGTATCGGACCGATTTGATTAGAGTTCACGATATAATTCCGTGAATCGAGAAGTCTTATCGAATCAATGGATGATCATATTTATGGATATATCTTAATCTGAGGTGATCACGCCAACCGCTTGAATCGCATGAAGTTTGACTTGACGGTTAAGGATTACACTGAGTCTGTGGTCTGAATTACCCCATCTTGGCGTTGTACTGGATTGAGTGAGTAGTCTGTGTTATCACAGATACGGAATCCATTCCTTCCATTTATGGAAGTAGATAGACAGTTCCCTTATTTGTTAATCCTAGAAACTGATCGATCGCGCGAGTTCATATCACACTGATTGATCACCAGTGAGTTGTATGAATTAATTGATCACTAGGGGGTTAATGGTAAATAAGGATAAGAGGTTCTAAAAAGGGTTAACGGTAACTTCCCGATTTAGAATGAACAGTCTATGGAGGATTAATCCATATGTAATGATTATATCAATGGACGCTTATTATTATTCTCGTGAGGAGATAAATATAATCTCATAATCGGAGGAGTGCAGTCACGGGATTATGGTGGCATATTCCTGTGATTGATTTATCAAATATAATTATTCTGTTCGTAAGATAATTATTTATTTGATTTATCGGAGCCGCTGATTATTAGTCCATGGTCCCCGACGTGCCTCCTAATATAGCATAGCTATTCTCGGACGTCGAATCCTAATAATATTAATTTAGTTCTTGTTGGACTTTATTAAAACGATATGTGAATTAATTGTTTAGTGGACTATTAAATTAGTTGGGCTAAATAATTAAATATGTGGAAAAGACATTTTCCATAATCTTGGCCCAATTGTGTTATAGCCCAAAAATTAATTATGACTAGGTCATGATTTAAAAGTGGCGCCTCTCTATTTTTGGAACAAGAAATTAGTTTTCTTGTGATTAATAAGACATGTGCATAAAATATTTATTGGATAAATATTTATGGTAAGAAATAAAGATAAAGATTATTCTAGATTTGTTCTAGAATATTTTGGGATTATCTTTTATTTAATAGGATTATCATAATTGATTTTGTATTAATTATAAAATCCTTGGGGCTTAAGTTTTACTCTCCTATATAAAGAGAGTTCTCCCAAGCCAAAGAACACACTACATATTTCGACTTCACCTCTTAGAGAGGAGAAGAAAATATTTTTTTTTCAAGCCAAGGGTATTAGGGAGAAATCTTGGAGATTTTTACGGTAGCATATCGGAAGGGTTCGAGTCGAGAATTCCTTCCACCGGGAATTGCTTGGATCACACGATCGGAAGACTGTGGTGCTCTTCACATCTTCACGCTTTCCTTCGTTCATCCTATTGCGGTTCTTCAACTTGGATTTTGAGATTCAAGAGGTATGATCTATATCCCCCTTGTAGAATAGATCTAGTTGTTTTATTACGTGTAGTATATAGATCTAGATCCATAAATCGCTTCCGTTGCGGATGGTATTACTAACACCTACTACTGGTGACGCTGGAGCACCCAGCTAGACGTGATTCTACTATGATTTATGCTGTTCCTTTCGTAGTCTATTTAGGGTGTTAGGGTTGTTTAGGGGTTGGCTTTTCTCGATGTGATTCATCTATGCTTTAGTTGAAGCTACCGCCGGTTTTCCGCTGCTATTATTTTCGATGAATTTTAAGGCACGCCTACACTTTGTCCTGTCGAGAGCCTCGTGGCTTTATTTAGAAGACGTTTATATATTTGACTTCCCTTCTGTAGTTGACATGTTTCATCGCTTAGTCCGAATTATAGATTAGGGCGACATCTATGGAAATTAGTTGGGCTAGCATTTTCTTTATTTTCTTTTTGCCTTATTAGTATAGTTGCATATCACTTAGTTGCACTGTGTTATATTCTGTCTTTTTATTTATTTATTTAGTGCACCTAGCCCTGCTACTTTGTAGTGTCCTCTATTTACACTTTCAGTTGGAGTTTAATATTTCTGTATGCACATGTTGGACCCTATACGGATGTCAAGCCTCTGTGGCTTTATAATTGACGCTTAGATGTTCTGTGTTTTAACTGTGTGGTAATTTTTCCATCTGAGCAATTATATCCTGTGCTTCTATCTTGTCTATGATTATTTTTGCCATGTTCTATCCCCCTATGTTCCCCGAGATGTTGCCATGTTTGTTCAAGTGTGCAGGATATTTTCGATAGCGATTGTGAGCTTTTAGATGATATTAGTTTTCCGGTGGATGGTCCACAGTCTACTGATTTCTTCAAGCATTTCCGGATCTGGATCATGACCACTTCCAGAATTGCCACCTTCGAACTACAATCAGCTAAGTACTTTATTTCTTTTTAAATTCTGCACAACCTGAGGACATGTTGTCGTTTAAGTGTGGGGGATGGGAATGGTTATGTGTATCTATCATTTGCTTAATTTATTATGATTCTATGCTGAAATAAGCTAAAATTTTCAAAAATTTTCAAAATTTTCTTTTGTCCCGAGTGAGCAAATGCTTATTTTTGTTCGGTTTTAATAATCATGGATGCTGTATACCGTATGTTTAGTAGGTTAGAGGTTTCACCCGACATACCTTTCACGAGCCATACTGAACGATGAGTTAAAATATAAAGGTATACCCATTTAGATTAGTAATGTTTGATTATCTTATAAGTATATTGTGCTTAGTGCTAACGTACGTATCGTGAGAATTATAATAGTTTGTATTTATAGCCAGAGTATGACATACTGTGAATATCTTAGGTTTGAATGTGATAAGTGAAACGTAATTATTGTTCTTTAAAAGGTATGTTTAAAAAACAAATATGATGAAATAATTGGGTGTGTCGGAAGTTGGTCGATGATTGGAGTGAGGTAGGGCGTATCTCGAATGTCCTATACCACTATGATAACCAAAAGCTCACGATAATGTAAAAAAAGTCGCTTTATGATTTGAGTAAGGTAGGTATATCTCGAATATCCTATTCTGCTATATGACAGGCAATAGCTCATTCTCGATGTGTGTTTGTATATGGAAATTATTGAATCAACTTATATAAGGAATCTGTATGAATGAGTAAAAGACTTAGTTATCGCTCACACTTATCCCCAAATAAACCGATGATATGTTGTAGGATTGTCCTCTCGAGTATGTCGTAAAGGTCGAATACTTTCTATCATCCTTTTCAGGATATGTTACGTTTTGTAGGGTGCATGTTATAAGTGTCAATTATTTCTAGTTTGAATGGGGTATTTGCTAGTTGCTTGGAATGAATTTCAAGTTTGGACTTAATGGAAGTTTGCTATGGCTTTGCACACACACCGGGGTGAACTTCTAATTTATTGACTATGCGTTATATTTGCTGAAGTATCTATCTTTTCCGAGCCTTTATCTTGTTTTGTTTTGCTCGGGACGAGCAAAAGCTAAGTGTGGGGGAGTTGTTTAGGGTGATTTTATGTGATTTATATCGTTATATTTTGTAACAATTCTCTCCATATTCGTATAATTCGCATAGAAATTAAGTGTTTATTGGATTTATTGAGCAAATGAGGTTTGAAGTGGTTTAAGTGCAAAATCGAGTTAATTACGTGATTTTATTAGCGGTTTTCTATCAATATAAATGGTTCTACATTTTGCACGTTTCTATTATCTTGTAGGTACAATTTGCATGGCAAGGAATGAGCTGTAAAGATGTTTGATTGAAGATTAAATGGAAGGAAGGAGATGCAAGTCGAAGGTAGAATGAAGATTTAGAAGTCTGGACGTGCGTTTGCTCCATCCGCCCAAAGGGATGGTGTCTGTAAGATTGACCAGCGCCCGGAAGAGGAGCTGTTTGATTCAGGGAATTGAGATTTTTAGTGGACGAGCGTATGATAATACATAGGACAGGCGTCTGATCCAGCTCGGCCCGACTCGAAGATTTCAAGCAACTAGGACGGGCATCCAGCATAGTGAACGAGTGTCCAGTGGCCGACTTAGCAGAACCGACTTATTTTTCTATATATATGCGTATTTCTTAAACCCTAGAGATACCACAATTACACACCATACATTGAGAAAACCCTAAACCGAGCAAAGTTAGGCTTGGTCGACCGAGCCCTGGTGCTCGGTCGACCGAGGGTTGTTTTATTTTTTTTTAAATTTATTTTGTTCCGTTCCTGGATTGTGCCGATGACTCAATGAGCAGCTTTGTTCAAGTTCTGTGAAACCGCTTTCAAAGAGTTCTTTATTTTCAATCTTTGGTTTATTTTGTGATTTTAATTAAAGTCGTATCTTTTCTATATGCTTATTATTGTTATGCAATTTAAATCGAGAGATGTATTGCTGTTGATGTTTACTATGTGACGAGAGTCGGCGTAAACCTAGATCACCATAGGAAATATTAGATCTTTAACCTATATATAACGAGAGTTGTTAGGTTAGAAATCTAGGTTGCTAGATTGAATAAATCTTACACCTTGGATTTGAAAGCGTTAATCTTTAAGGATCGAGAGATGACGAGATTAATAGACGAATTATCTAAGAGATTAGAAATTCATACTTTTGATAGGTGAATCACAATTTTAGTTAAATCTTCACAAGATAGCCTTAGAGAGGAAATTGAGGGTTGCGGGAACGGTGGATCATTGCTTGTTTGTTGTTTAATCACCATGATCATTGTCACAACTTTATAGTTGTTTATTGTTTTCTTTTCTAGTTTATAGTTTAGATTTAGGTTTCGCAACTATCTTTCCTGGCTTTGGATTGACAACCTCTCATCCAGCTTTATTGTTTTTTTTTCGTTTTCGTTTCTAGTTATTTCTCGTGACAATTTAGAAAAATTAAGAACTAGACCAACCTCGATTCCCTGTGATTCGACTCCGGTTGTAATCGCTATACTACGATCCTTGCACTTGGGGTAAACCGGATTTATTTTATTACTTGTTTATTTTTCATTAAATAAAATCCGAGACAAAAAGCTCTGATACCATAGTAGAAAAATATAATTGTGATTGTATCGCATTGAATTATAAAACTGATAGAACATTACACTATTTATAGACTTATTAATGATAGATAGATCTCTATATAAACCAAATAATATATCCTAACAACTCTATTATAATTCAAAACCAAACAATATTATTTAAACAAACTTCTAGCTCAATTTTGTCATTATCTCTAAGATAAAGCACCTAAGCTGCCCTTTTAACAACTTGTAGATTTCAAGCCTTATAACTAAAAAGAAATTGATCTTTATTGAGAGTCTTTGCTGAATCTACAACAAGACTCAATCTCTTAATTGTATCAACTCCTACTAGCCCAAGTATCAAGCAACTTAGCTACCCTTATAACAACTTGTAGATTTGAAGTTTCAACCCTTGTCACTACCAAAAGACATCATCTTTTCTGCCGGCAAAAGAGGAGTTTTTCTCTTCTGTACCAATTTTCCTCTTCAAGAACGATGAATTGGGCTTTGAATCCTTGTCTTTCTTCTTAGCTTTTCATCATACAAGGACGATGCAAGATTGTGGTTCTTGAAATCCTCTCCTTTCAATTCCCTCTCAGTCGGCGTTGTAGAAGAATCTGCCGAGCTTGATCGTGGCAGAATAATTTTTTTTTCTGGGGGTGCAATTAATCGAAAATTTGGGTTTAATAGGCTATCAGAATTCACCAATTCACTCAGCGATTTTGGGACACTGAGGCTATCAAGCATCTTAAGACCCAAAATAATCACCGTCGTGGAACCAGTCCTGAGCCACGCTAGAAAAACCGCCATGGAAGGAGCAGATGAAATGGGTTGTTGGGGATAACAGAGTAATAGAAATAATTATAATTGTTATTCACACTTGAATGGTTGAGATACAATGTACATTTATAGATACAGTAGAGGTTTCTAGAACCTTTATCTATAATACAAAATACAAACTATCTATTATCTATTTACCAATATTTAAATCTATCTTAAGTATTTATCAGTTATTACCACCCATCAAGTTGGACGAGGGACGAGGCCTAACTTGGTACGTTGCTGATGAAACGCTGGGCGTGGTAGAGACTTGGTGAGACAATCAGCAAGTTGATCTTTGGAATTAACATGGGAAATGCGAAGCCAGCCCCGTTGAACCTGATTGCGAATGAAATGATAATCAATGGCCACATGCTTCATGCGAGAATGAAAGACAGGGTTTGCACAGAACTGAGTTGTACCAAGATTGTCACAATAAATGACTGGAGGTTGTGAGATGGGAAACCCAAGGTCATGAAGAAGATAAGTAACCCAATTTAATTCCGCAGTGGTCGATGCAACCGCACGATATTCAGCTTCAGTAGATGACCGGGCAATCGTGGATTGTTTCTTTGAACTCCAGGAGACCGCATTACGACCAATATATATAACATAGGCCCCAGTGGAAGAGTAATCATCCTTATTACCCACCTCACCAAGCGCCGAGAAGGCATGGAGAACAAAAAGGGAGATCGCGATAAATTTGAAGACCATAATCAAGAGTGCCGCTAGATAGCGCAAGATACGCTTTGACGTGAGCCCAATGAATATCGGTGGGACAATGCATGAATCGAGATAGTTTGTTGACAAAGAAAGGCCAAATCGGACGTGTAAAAATAAGATACTGAAGACTTCCAAGTACCATACGATAATGAGACGGATCACTAAGAGGAGTACCGGATTGTGCAGTTAAGTCAGAAATATCATGAGGGAGCGGAGTGGCTACTGCGTTAGCCTGGTGCATTTGTAACTTGGCAAGTAACTCCATGGCATACCGTTTCTGAGACAAGATATAACCTGCAGAATTCTGAACAACTTCAATGCCCAAGAAATATGATAGTGTGCCAAGATCTTTGAGGGCAAAACGGTCCCCCAAAAGCGCGATAAACCTCTCAAGCATTGAAGAATCATTTCCTATAATAATAAGGTCGTCCACATATACCAAAACATAGACAATAATACCACAAGAATTGTAAATAAATAGAGAGGTATCTGCCTGGGCATTTTTGAAATTACAGGAGATAAGGAAACCTTTGAGCTCATCATACCAAGCTCTAGGGGCATGTTTCAAGCCATAAATGGCTTTGTGAAGCTTGCAGACATGTGTGGGAAGATCGGAACTGACAAAACCAGATGGCTGAGCCAGATAGACATCTTCGTGTAAGTGCCCCTGCAGGAATGCATTATTAACATCAAGTTATCGCAAGGACCACCCCTGCGAAAGAGCAAGGGAAAGAACAACTCGAATAAAGAGGGGTTTAACCACAGGGCTGAATGTCTCATAGTAATCGACACCCGGTCGTTGAGCAAAACCTTTAGCCACAAGGCGCGCTTTGTAGCGATCAATCGAACCATCTGCATTGTGTTTTAACCTAAATATCCATTTGGAACCAATGACATTGTACGAAGGATCGGATGGGACTAATTCCCAGGTATTATTACGCACCAAAGCGTCATATTCCTCTTGCATAGCTTTCCTCCATTGGGGATGTTTAAGGGCTTGAGTGATAGTAGTAGGTTCGGTGTTATTGGGAGAAGGGAGATGCATGTGAAGATTGAGCTTTTGAATGGGTTTATGGATATTGTTTTGTGCCCTTGTTCGCATAGGATGAGTGGGAAATGTAGATTGAGGAGGTGGTGGGGGAGGTGGGGAGGGTGTAGGGCTGGGGGAGGGGGACGATTCATGGTCAGAGGTAGAAGGAAGTGTGGGAGTTGGGGAGGGGGCGGCAATAGGACTAGGAGGAGGTGGGGGAATCCAATCAGAGATCGGAAGTGCAGGGGGTTCTTGAGTAGGAGTGGGAGTGGCAAAGGGAAAGACGGTTTCAACAAATTTGACATGTCGAGAGACATAGAGGCGAGAGGCAGCGGTGTCATAGCAGTAGTAGGCATGTTGATCGAGCGCATAGCCTAGGAAAACACACGGTTTTGATCGAGGTTGAAGTTTATGGTCGGTGTAGGGGCGTAGCCATGGATAACATAGGCAACCAAAAACCCGTAATTTGTTGTAGTTGGGGGTGTCGGAGAATATGCATTCATACGGAGATTTCATTTTAAGGACAGGAGTAGGCATTCGATTAATAAGGTAGACGGCAGTGGAGAAGGCATAAGGCCAAAATGTGGTGGGGAGAGAGGCATGGGAAAGGAGAGCAAGACCGGTTTCTACGATGTGTAAATGACGGCGTTCTGAGAGGCCATTGTGTTCCGGGATGTGAGGTGGTGTAGTACAAAAGGAAATGCCATTTGTGGCAAGATAGTCACGAAGGGAGATGAATTCCCCACTGTTATCAGAGTATAAAATTTTAATAGAGTGATCGAAGAATTTTTCAACTATAGCGCGAAACCGAACGAAAGTAGCTGCAACATCAGATTTTCGAGATAGCGGATAAAACCATATATAACGAGTGTAGTGGTCAACAAAAATAACATAATATTTAAAACCATTATTGGAAAGAATAGGTGAAGTCCAAACATCACTAAAAATAATTTCAAGGGGACGGGAAGAGCATAATGTAGAAGGGCCAAAGGCCAGTTTATGACTTTTATTTTCTAAACATGCAGAACAATGTGTAAAAGACGACAAAGCAGAATCCAAAGAATAAGTATGAAGGACTGAATTTAAAATAGAGCTAGCAGGATGGCCTAAACGATGATGCCACACTTGAGATGTGGCTTTATTGGTGGCAAAGGCAAGCAGAGGGGTAGTGGGCCAATCATAGAGTCCATCTTTAACCGGCCCACGGTGCAGGATTTGACTCGTCTGAAGATCCTTCACAAGAAACTCAGAGGGTAAGAATTCAATGGATAAATCATTAACTTGACAAAGTTGGGAAATAGAAAGCAAGTTACGAGTCATAGTAGGTACACATAAAACATTACGTAAATGAATAGATTTAGAAGAAGTAAGAGGGAGAGATGTATAACCGGTATGAGTGATAGAAAGACCAGTGCCGTCTCCAACCATGATATCATCGCCAGAATAAGGGTGATGAAGAGAGAGAGTCTGCAGATCGTTGGTGACGTGGTGAGAGGCCCCACTATCAAGGAGCCAAGGAGTAATAGGACCGGTAGTGGAGCCCGAGTCGGTGGCTGGAGTAGTGAGATTTGCTTGTGGCCGGAAGGGTCGGGGACCATGTGTAGGCAGCAGCTGAATTTGGTAGGAGGGACAGTACTTGGCCGAATGGCCTTGAATCTGGCACAGTTGGCAACGGCCTTGATATGGGCGGCGGGGCTGGTAATCAGATCCTGAAGAGGACAAACTTCTTGACGCAGAAGATGGATGAGGACCAGCCTGTTGTGGACCGGCGGGAAGGGTTCTTTGCTTGGGAAAATTGTCGCCGAGACGCCATGGTCGTGAGCTGTAGCGAGGTAACAACCCAGCAGTTGGCCGGAACGCTGGATTCGCCGTCGCCGGTCCGAACAGAGGAGTTGCCGGAACAGAGGCAGCCTTGACAGAAAAGTGGAGTAACTTCTCATGAAGGTCTTCAAATGTGACGGGAGATTCTCGGGCTTGAAGGGCACGAGCAAGATCATTATAGTCGGCACCAAGATTATCCAAAATTAAATCCGTCAGGTCGTCGTTATTCATGGGTGAACCGAGCAAGGCCAATTCATCAGCCTTATTTTTTATTTCGAAAAGAAATTCAGACATCGGTTGGGCTGCTCCTTTACGCATATGTTTCAGAGTTTGTTTGATTAATTGAATCTTGGCTCTGGATGGTTTGGCATATGCATCATAGAGGATTTGCCAGGCTTGTCGAGAGGTCGTGGCTGATCTAATAAACTGAAGGACCGGCGGGGAGAGGGTTGCGATGATAAGATTCAGAATTAGGCTATCCTGGCGTTTCCATAGGCTATGTTCTGGATTGGGCTTGGTAGATCCATCGGAGGTGATGGTAGGTGGCGGAGGAGCTGCGGTGCCATCAACGTATCGAAAGAGATCGTACCCATTCAGCAGTGTTTCAATTTGTAGGCGCCAAACGGAGTAATTTGACGGGGTTAATTTAAGAGGAGCTTGCGTGGCAGGATTAAAAGCGATGATGGAAGAGGAAGGAGAGAGATGAGGAGTGAGGGAGGAGGATGCAGCTGGTTCACTAGCCATTAATGGTGAAAGGAGATATCACAGGTCTAAGAGAAGGGGGACGGAGGAAAAAAAATACACAAGAGGAATATCAAGGCTCTGATACCATAACAGAGTAATAGAAATAATTATAATTGTTATTCACACTTGAATGGTTGAGATACAATGTACATGTATAGATACAGTAGAGGTTTCTAGAACTTTTATCTATAATACAAAATACAAACTATCTATTATCTATTTACCAATATTTAAATCGATCTTAAGTATTTATCAGTTATTAGGGGAGAGGGGTGGGACGACTTCCATGGGATGAGATTCATTTGTTGGAATTGAAAAAATAAGAAACATATAAGGGATTGGGACTAATTTTGTCCAACAAGTGTTATTTGTTGGAGAATCTTGAATAAAAAATTAATAATGGAAGGAAAATTCGAATGGACATGAGACAACTGAGTTACATCGGTTCGGTGAAAGGTTGCAACCACAAAAGGGTTGCACCTGTTCGGTTGAATCACTTTTTGAAAGGATACAACCCTTAGTAAATAACCTCCATTTTCTCCTATAAAATCCTAGCACACAAGTGAAAATCGGGCTGCAATTTTTCATAAGAATTTCATTCCTTTAAAAGGCCAGCTTCTTATGTTTTTCATGGCATCCAAAATAAACCTTGCATATATTTTTGAGTCAAGGAGAAATTTACAGAACATGATTGGTTCGCCGTCTTCTTCTCATTGAAGTGAAACAACCCGAAGAAGGAATGACTGTAGTATCTTGGGAGACGATTGCTGTTACCGTGTACACATAATCGGGGCAAAAACGTTTTAAGGACAGAGTGCTACACTCGCCTCATTCGATCAATAAGTTTTCTGTCCTATTTTCTGTTTTCGTTTTTGCTTGAATTTCGTGTTAAACAGCATGTTAGATTGATTAATTTTCCAACAAATCTTAAGACGTTTTGTTGTTGTTGTTGTTGTTGTTTGTAACACCCCGAATTTTCAGAAAGGGTAAATCGATCTAATTTTAACATGCTGTTCAATTTCATCAATTGATTTTGGTCATACGTTATCCACTAAACCTGATATGTGCATATATATTCATTACTATTTTGCATGCTACTGTGTTTAGTTTAACTAGCAATTCAGAAAAAAAGGATCTTATCTTGTAAAAGTATTTCTATATGCCACTAAAAATCTTTTATGTTCGGTCAGAAACGGAAATCTGTCTGCATGGAATTTTTAGTATGCATAGTTGATCACAATTGCATAATGGAAATATACCGTTCCCATTTATCCATACTTGTCAACTGAAATATTTTAAAAAATAGTGGCTATATGTTTAGTATAATTAATGTTGTGTTTACTCTATTTGTGTCAGTGGCGGACCCAGGAAATTTTTTCAGTGGGTGCCAAACTAAAAAAAAAAGTGGAAAAATAACTCAAAAGCCAATATTCGAACCTGTGACCTAAGGATAGGTAATAAAGCTAGCTTCTAACCAATTGGTTACTGAATTGGTTATTCATGCTATTTCCTTGACAATTTAGCCCATATTACCCCCTTTCCCTACCTTATTTTCTACCCCTAACCCCGTTACAACCTTTCGAAAGACCTCATGATTTGTGTATTGGATTTGAATGCATAGTGGTGGAGATTTGATTGATATGCAAACTTATGGTAATGCTTGGGTGTGTGTTGATTTTGAGAGTGTGTGAATTGTCCCTATGCATTTATTTGATTGAGTGATTACCCGTGAGGACATGTTGAGGTTTGTTGGTTTTGCCGCTTTGAAGAGTTGTGAACCAATGTGCTAATGTGAGTCGTATGAGCATTAGTGTGTGGAGTATTTTGTTTGAGTTATGACATATGAGATGGATGACAAGGTTGGACTTGTGTCATGTGTTTGGATTTTCTTGGTACTACTTGCATACATGTTAGGATCATTCATCATGCATATTTCATCTTGCATTTGCATTTCATGCCTTAGTTGAGAATAGTGAGATGCTCGGGGACTAGCATCATTCAAGTGTGGGGGGATTTGATAGGAGCATATTTGATTGGGATTTTATTGCTTTTTCGAGGTCATTTCTTGGGAGATATGCGCTTTTCCGGGTGTTTGGTGTTGTTGTTTTGCGGATTGATTGTGGTGATAATGACTTAGATGAGTGTTTGTGTCTTGGAATGCGTGAAAGAGAGGAGTAGCCAAAGGATGATGTTACCTCTAGAAGAGAAGAGAGATGTTTCACGTTTTGACGATTTTGAAATGTTGAAAGAAGAGTCTGGAAATGGTATGATCATACCATTATCTCACTTTGCTGCAGGAAATTGCACGTCAAATCTTAAGTGAAGCTTTAGTGATTGGTGGAACACTTTATTTTCTCATTGGCCAAAAGGTTTTAAATTTTTCATTGGTTAAAATCCTTATATTTTGATTGGTTGATCATTAAAAGGGCCATGGGACCCATTGGCCAAAAGAATACGTGTAAAGGCATATATATATATATATATATATATATATATATCTATATATATATAATATATAGAGGAAGGGTTTTAACCCAATTACCCGGTAATTACCCAATTAAACCCGACCCATATCCGTGTCCAATGTAGAAGAAAAATAAAATGTCCCAATAATGCAATAAAAATAACTCACTCTCACATTAATGTCTGCAATTAGTAAGAAATAATTCTGGCGATCAATTTCAAAACGTGTCCTAAAATTACGCCCCAGAATCTTTCAATCCGTTTATTGTATTTCAAATTTAAAAAAAAAATCAATATAAACCTTTGGCCTCAACTCAAATTTATAGATGTCTCATGATTATTTAAGAGACGTCGATTGTGCAGACCCTTCAATTTTTTTATTTTTTATTTTCCCTTTCTGAACAGCTTTTCCGACTAACTCTTAATGTGAAGAACCGTGAAAATTTGTGTGAGGGAATGTGGTTGATTTATTTTGTCTTGATGGGTTGATAAGAACATTTCCATTTTCTGAAAATGCTTTCCTTTTATCAAAAGTATGTTCTTGGTTCATACATTTTTTTATTCATTTATTCATTATTTTCATATCTGCATAGAGTTTTGTACCAGTGAATATGTTTCATTGAGATAGAGCGGCAGATACAACAATAGCACAATTTTGCCATCGAATTTCATTTTTGATTTGATTAGACGTTTTTCTTGGTGGACACATCGAATTTTGATTTTCCCTTATTATTGCTATGATTCTTTCTAATTGTCTATGTGAACCAAGAAGTTGATTCCTTTTGGGAAATTACATCCGTCATCGGAATTCGATTCCTATTCAAGGCTTCAATATTCATTTTAGGTCTTATTGAAATTTTCTCCTCTACACCATACGGGTGCGAGTATGTGTTTGGTAAAAGTTTTGAATTTTGATTTTAGGCAAGAAGATCAAAATTGGTTGATCTCTTTTGAGAACTTTTGTTCTATCATTTTTTGTTTTATGTTTTTTGTTTATTAGATCTTCACAATTGGTCGATTACATCCGTCATCTTGCTGGATTTCGATTCCTATTAAAGGCTTCAATATTCATTTTAGGTCTTATTGAATTTTTCTCCTTTGTACCATAAGGGGTGCGAGTATGTGTTTTGAAAAAAAATTGAATTTTTATTTTAGTTAGGAAGAGCAAAACCGGTTGATCTGTTTCGATAATTTTTGTTCTAACATTTTTTTTTTACTTTTAATGTTTTTCAGATCTTCACAATCTCCACTGATGGCAAGGGTTGTCTGGTAGGTGTATTTGTCTAATTTACCATATTCCAGTTGTGTATAACGGATAGATCTTTGAATAATTTTTAAAAAGTATTTCAAACTGAGTATTTTCATTTTGATTCTGATTTATAGTTGTCCAAGACGATTGGAATACCACTTTCATAGAGGTTTTTCTTTCTGGGTATTTTTATTGTATTTGTTATGTAGCTTTAGTGCAACAACAGTATTTGCTATGTCAGGTTGGTTTCTATGATTTTGTAAATGGATGCTACTTTTCAACTGCCTCATATTTTCTAGACCTGTAATGGGATATATATAATGGTGAATTTGATTTCTTTAGTGACTCATTTTCTAGGAGAATTCGTTAATAAATTTATTGATTAATTTCTTCATTGCTCTGATTGGATAATGATTTGTATTTTGTTATATAATGATCATGGTGTGAGTTGATTGATATGCTTTCCGTTTTTTCGTTTTATGTCTTCGGCAACGATGAGAACAAATTAAAGATTATTGACAACAATTCAGTGCCAGAAGTTCTGAAAGTAATACTGTCACATCCTTAAAATGCGGCACCTGCTTCAAATCTCCTATATATGCAGTGAGACTTCGAAGTGACGTACAATTTTTATTTTATTGTACACTATGCCTGTGAGGGGTGATTCTATGGTGGGGAGGCTCTAATGCGGAGATATACACGCCAAGAATATCCTGACCACACAGCTTTAAATCCTATGTGGGGAATTCTCTATTGCATCCAAATCACAGTGGTCCAAATGTTGCTTATGTATGCAACTCTCTATTAAGGCCTCCCTGCATCAGAATCACCCGCCTGTGAGGTTCTTATATGCTAAAAGCTTTCTGTTTCCTTCAACAAAAGATTCTAGGTTATCATGAATTGAATATCTATGGTTTTCAAATTTCATATTTTTTTAAACAAAAGATGGTAGGCTGTGATGTATTAAATATCTATGGTTTTAAGTTTCTCATGATTTGTATGTGCCCTTTAAAGGGCTGAATTCATGTTTGTTTGAATCAAAGGCACTATTATGGCCCATTGATATTAATATTGGAAAAGTATGGATTGCCTAGACGATTTAATGCCCGGTATCGCCCTGAATTTTTCTTGCTTTGGCACTAAACTTGAAGGTTTGTAACCTGATTTGGCAACATTGATAAAGGAAAAACATGTTTGAACCCAAAGTTCATATATTGGTCACGAAAGGGTTCTTTTTATGAGGGTGTAATGTTTGTTATGATGTTTACCTCATACAATGCCCTTTTGTGATTCAGTTTCATATCTTCTAGAAATTAGTAATCTTTTCCCTCTTTGTGATGGTATTAGTTCCCCAATATGAGGCAGTCGTTTAAAATGCCAAACGATCTCTTTATAAACCTTTATACAAGATAAGTTTTCAGTATAATAATAATCTAAACAAGTACATTGATGAAGTAAAACATGTTTAGCCTAAAGATTCATTATTTTAAGGTTCATTGTATATCCTTCAATATCACATAAAGGGATTTAGTGAATTCAAACCTCTACCTCTTTGGACTTTGATGCAAATCGAGAAACAATGTTGTGATGAACTTGGACTGTAAAATAGTATAAAATGCAATTGAAATTGGATTTTAATTATTCCAGAGACACGGGAAATATTTTGTAATCAATACAAAAAATATTTGGAAAATTAGGGATAAGGACACAATCTGGAATATTTTTAAGTAACAGGACAACTACATATTTTTTATAGGAGAAGACAATCGCATAATTTTTATAAGCGAGAAGGACAACATGAATCCCAAAATCGGTGAATCTCCCAGTGAATCCCAAATCAGTGAATTTCGACGGTGAATTTTGATGATGAATCCTTAAAATCAGTGAATCTCGACAATGAATTTTGAAAATTAGTGAATTTCGATGAATGAATTTCGGCAATGAATTTAAATAGTGAATTTCAACACAAGTGAATTTTGACGGTGAATAAATAGTTTTGTCCTTTATGCAAAAGTTTCAAAAAACTGTCCTTTTACTCAATTGATGAAATATTTATGTCCTTCTCCCTCATTCCCCCAAAAATATTTTGTGATAAATAGGAAATATTCCTGAAAAATCCTGTTGTGTGAATCCGTACTAATAAATAAATAATTTAATAAAACATACAAATCTTTCCATTGACGTATCCTAGACACGGGAAATATTTATTATCAATAGGAAATATTTTGTAATCAATAGGAAATATTTTGTAATCAATAGGAAATATTCCCGGAAAGTCCTATTGTGTGAATATATCCGTACTAATAAATAAATGAAAAAAAAAACATGCGAATCTTTTGATGAACGTATTCTACTGACACAAGAAATATTTTGCATTTATGACGTTTATATTACAATTCACACTATATATGTACTACCTCTGTAATCATATCGATTAATGGAATCAAATGATTTTTTGTTCATTAGTATAAAAGAAGAAAAAAACCACAAACATTTGCAGAAATACTTGATTAATTTGATATGCTCCGGTGAAAGTGACTGGGATTTCTTGCAATTTCCATGGGATTTTGGGGAGAGATTCATTTTCAGAATCATATTACGCGGAATTAATTGATCATTTTTTCCCCTCTCGCGGATTATTGTGATACTTTCAAATCATAGCACTCTTTACTTATTTTCTAACATGTTCTTTTTTCTGTGGCGGACAGGTTAGGTAGAGCTTCTTCAGATCAATTGGATGTCTGCAAGAAGTTCGCCACCTTCTACTTCTGGTTTTTCAGATTGATTGAATATTGATTAAACTATACGTTTTTGTGTATATACTTTTTATGCTTTGATAGCTCAGCTGCAATTTATGGTATCATTATATATATCTTTAGGTTGATCTATCTTTTATTTGATAAATGGTTGCTGACAGGCTAAGTTATAAAGCTGTAATTTTTAGGCTAAGTTAGAGAGCACTAAAGTTGAGTTGGGGGAGGGGGAGGAGGGGTGAATTTGGTATCAAATTGGCATACATGATGGGAATGACAATGAAAAATACAATACTATAGAGGAATGATTGGAGCATGGTCAATTTGACACAAAGGGGTGACATTACCTTAACGTGTCACCCTTAATTTAGATGTGTCCACATCAAAATTGAGGTGAGAGATTAGGTTGTGTGTCAAATTGATTGTGTCTATCATTGCTCATCATTATATATTTTTCATTCTTCATAAATTGATTGTGTCATCCTCAAAGTTGAGATTCAAACGTAGATGATCAAATAAACAAACCCACCTTCTACGCCACAAATACAAGAAAGAAAGAAAAGAAAAAAGTGAAGTCGGGTTTATCAAGGATGAGTTCCACGTAATCGATCGTATATTTCGGTATTGTCATCCTCTCGATTGAGATTCAAATTTAGATGATCAAATAAAACAAACACACCTTCTACGCTCACAAATACAAGAAAGAAAGAAAAGAAAAAAGTGAAAGTCGATTTATCAAGGATGAGTTCCACGTAATCGATCATATATTTTGGGTATTGTCATCCTCTGGTTGAGATTCAAAATTTAGATGATCAAATAAAACAAACCCACCTTCTACGTCACAAATATAAGAAAGAAAGAAAAGAAAAAAGTGAAGTCGGATTTATCAAGAAATGAAACAAACCCACCTTCTACGTCACAAATATAAGAAAGAAAGAAAAGAAAAAAGTGAAGTCGGATTTATCCCCTCTCGCGGATTATTGTGATACTTTCAAATCATAGCACTCTTTACTTATTTTCTAACATGTTCTTTTTTCTGTGGCGGACATGTTAGGTAGAGCTTCTTCAGATCAATTGGATGTCTGCAAGAAGTTCGCCACCTTCTACTTCTGGTTTTTCAGATTGATTGAATATTGATTAAACTATACGTTTTTGTGTATATACTTTTATGCTTTGATAGCTCAAATTGCAATTTATGGTATCATTATATATATCTTTAGGTTGATCTATCTTTTATTTGATAAATGGTTGTTTGACAAAGCTAAGTTATAAAGTCAGAATTTTTAGGCTAAGTTAGAGAGCACTAAAGTTGAGTTGGGGAAGGGGGAGGAGGGGTGAATTTGGTATCAAATTGGCATACATGATGGGAATGACAATGAAAAATACAATACTATAGAGGAATGATTGGAGCATGGTCAATTTGACACAAAGGGTGACATTACCTAACGTGTCACCCTTAATTTAGATGTGTCCACATCAAAATTGAGGGTGAGAGATTAGGTTGTGTGTCAAATTGATTGTGTCTATCATTGCTCATCATTATATATTTTTCATTCTTCATAAATTGATTGTGTCATCCTCAGGTTGAGATTCGAAACGTAGATGATCAAATAAACAAACCCACCTTCTACGTCACAAATACAAGAAAGAAAGAAAAGAAAAAAGTGAAGTCGGGTTTATCAAGGATGAGTTCCACGTAATCAGATCGTATATTTCGGGTATTGTCATTCTCTGATTGAGATTCGAAATTTAGATGATCAAATAAAACAAACACACCTTCTACGTCACAAATACAAGAAAGAAAGAAAAGAAAAAAAGTGAAGTCAGATTTATCAAGGGATGAGTTCCACATAATCAGATCATATATTTTGGGTATTGTCATCCTCTGGTTGAGATTCAAAATTTAGATGATCAAATAAAACAAACCCACCTTCTACGTCACAAATATAAGAAAGAAAGAAAAGAAAAAAGTGAAGTCGGATTTATCAAGAAATGAAACAAACCCACCTTCTACGTCACAAATATAAGAAAGAAAGAAAAGAAAAAAGTGAAGTCGGATTTATCCCCTCTCGCGGATTATTGTGATACTTTCAAATCATAGCACTCTTTACTTATTTTCTAACATGTCCTTTTTTCTGTGGCGGACAGGTTAGGTAGAGCTTCTTCAGATCAATTGGATGTCTGCAAGAAGTTCGCCACCTTCTACTACGGTTTTTCGATTGATTGAATATTGATTAAACTATACGTTTTTGTGTATATACTTTTTATGCTTTGATAGCTCAGCTGCAATTTATGGTATCATTATATATATCTTTAGGTTGATCTATCTTTTATTTGATAAATGGTTGCTGACAGGCTAAGTTATAAAGCTGTAATTTTTAGGCTAAGTTAGAGAGAACTAAAGTTGAGTTGGGGGAGGGGGAGGAGGGGCGAATTTGGTATCAAATTGGCATACATGATGGGAATGACAATGAAAAATACAATACTATAGAGGAATGATTGGAGCATGGTCAATTTGACACAAAGGGTGACATTACCTAACGTGTCACCCTTAATTTAGATGTGTCCACATCAAAATTGAGGGTGAGAGATTAGGTTGTGTGTCAAATTGATTGTGTCTATCATTGCTCATCATTATATATTTTTCATTCTTCATAAATTGATTGTGTCATCCTCAGGTTGAGATTCGAAACGTAGATGATCAAATAAACAAACCCACCTTCTACGTCACAAATACAAGAAAGAAAGAAAAGAAAAAAGTGAAGTCGGGTTTATCAAGGATGAGTTCCACGTAATCAGATCGTATATTTCGGGTATTGTCATCCTCTGATTGAGATTCGAAATTTAGATGATCAAATAAAACAAACACACCTTCTACGTCACAAATACAAGAAAGAAAGAAAAGAAAAAAAGTGAAGTCAGATTTATCAAGGGATGAGTTCCACGTAATCAGATCATATATTTTGGGTATTGTCATCCTCTGGTTGAGATTCAAAATTTAGATGATCAAATAAAACAAACCCACCTTCTACGTCACAAATATAAGAAAGAAAGAAAAGAAAAAAGTGAAGTCGGATTTATCAAGAAATGAGTTAGTTTCACGTAATCAGTCGTATCTTTTGGGTATCGGTTTACTTGATTTTCGTGGAGGAAAAATTAGTAATAAGTAACCAAAAAACAAAATAAATCGGAAAGGTGCAGCGTATCACCGATGTTTTGTAAGATCAACTATGTTATTTATGTACAAGACAAAAATTTTGATTCTCTCTTCGTTTACTGATTAATGGAACACATGTTTCTTTTATGATCGTATCAAAGATGTTTGATTGTTCCGTGCATTGCACGGGTTTTTGACTAGTATATATATATATATATATATGCAATTTTGGCAAATTAATTGGGGGATATATCATCAGCTCCTAGGGTACGACTACAGGGGACGGCGGCTGCTATTTTTCTATTTCCTTCATCAGTGAGCAAACCATCAACTGTTTATTATATGAATAATTTTGTATTTGCCACAACAATGGTTAGTTTTTAATTTCGTTTATTCCAGTTGAAGAATTATTGAAACCTCGATGTAATTGACTGTGAGATCAAATTGTGTTTCTTCCTCGTCGATTTATTAGTATTTGTTCATCTTCTGCTATAATTTCTTTACGATTATTAGTTGGGTAAATTATTTCTGCAGGGTAATTGATAAAACTAATTAATCGATTGTCAATTGAAACGATAAGTCCGTAATTGCTTATTAGTTTTAATAAAGTGACGAGTGGTATGATTGTACTTGTTCGCAGCTGGTTAATCCGCTACCACAAAGGTGAATAATCTGGATTAAAATTAACCGCGTGTGTGTTAATATTCGAAATCGGGTCTCTTAAATATTAATCTTTGCGGAACACCAAACTCTTATGATCGTGTTCAGAGTGTCTTTCGTTAGAGTATAATTAATGAACGTGTCTTAATTATCGAATTTAGAAGAGGTCAAGTTACTTGGCGAATGTCGGTAATCAGAATCGGTTTATTAATAAATTAATGAGTATTTTTAAGGCCGATGATCGATCGAGGAAATCGAGGTGGAAATAATCAACTTCAAATTGAGCCTTCCTATTATTGATTTTCGTCACTACTTGATATCACACTTTCTTGATTATTAGAACTGTTTATTTTAGTTATTGCACTTTTAGTTAATTCACCACAAATTGGATTTTTCTATTTTTGTTCTGAAAGAAATAATCATCCGTTCCCTGAGGATTCGATCACTGCTTCCACTATACTAGTTATAGAGGTTGGAGGTGTTTATTTTTGGTGGTTTAACGACACACCAAATTTTGGCGCCGTTGCCGGGAACGGCTATTGTATTATTTCTTTTAGGACTTTGTTACACTAATCGCTTGATGGCATGACTAGATCTTCCAGAACAGAGAATTGATATTCGACCCAGAAATTGAAAAGACAGCTAAGAAACTGACAAAGGAGGCAAAAGAAGCTAAGAGGCAACTCGAGGCATCCACGTCTTCACCTGATATTGCACTAGATTCGGTTACAACAGATTCATCGACTGAAGAAGAAGTTTTATCTCAAATCGAGTGCAAGAGATGGCAATAATCAAGAGCCTGCAAGGACGTTAAGAGAAATGGCAGCTCCAGATTTTGATCAACATCCCATATGCATAGCATTCCCGGAGATGGACCAGCCATTTGAGTTCAGGGCATCACTAATGCACGCACTGCCTAAGTATCATGGATCGGCAGTAGAAGATCCTTATAAGCATTTAATGGATCATCATTTGGCTTGTACCACATAGAGACTCCAAGGTATGACCGAGGATCAAATGAAACTCAGAACTTTCGCATACACCTTGGAGGGTAAAGCCAAGAGTAGGTTTTATTCGCTTCCTGCTGGATCTATAACAACATGGGCCGCCATGAGGGCCAAATTTATGGAAAGATTCTTCCCGCTTCACGAGCTCCTAACATCGAAAAGATATATGTGGAATCGATACGCAGAACAGAGAAACTTTGTTTGACTATTGGGAGAGATTCAATCATCTTCTTGCAAGTTGTCCACATCATCAGATTCCAGAACAACTACTCATTCAGTATTTCTATGAGGGACTTCTACCAAGGGAAAGGAAAATAATTGAAGCAGCTAGCGGTGGAGCTTTCATGAACCAAACATGCGAAGATGCAAAGAAGTTGATTGAGAATATGGCAGCTAATGCGCAACAATTTGGCTTAAGAGAGGATGTGGCTCAAACAGTGAACGAAGCAAACTTCTCCGCCATTGACCAACGCCTTGACACATTAACATCATTGGTAGAGAAAATGGCGACTGGTCAGATGCATAAAGTAACACAATTGTGGAAATTATATTTTTCCGTATATTGACAATTGAAGCTATTACAAGGAATATATATGCAGAATAAATCCTAAAAGAATGCTAAACATGTGCTCCTAAAATCATGCAATTAATAAATACACTAATATTTAAATAAATACACTAATACATCTAATACCACCCCTCAAGTGGGACGAGGTAGGAGACCCAACTTGTTACGCTGATGTACAAAATCCAGGCGAGGTAGAGACTTGGTTAGACAATCCGCTAGTTGATCTGGAGCACTGACATGAGCCACACGTAACGTACCACGTTGCACCTGATCGCGTATAAAATGATAGTCAATAGCAACGTGTTTCATCCGGGAGTGGAAAACAGGATTGTGGCAAAACTGGGTAGTTCCGAGATAATCACAGTAAATGACAGGAGCTCGAGCCGGGGCAGCCAAGAGTACGGAGAAGAAAAGTAACCCAAAGAAGCTCGGCAGTAGTCGATGCAACAGAACGATATTCGGCCTCAGTCGAAGAGCGAGAAATAGTGGACTGCTTCTTCGAGCTCCAAGAAATGGCATTTCGGCCTAAATACACAACATATGCACCAGTGGAAGCATAGTCATCCTTGCATCCTCCCCAATCAGCATCCGAGAAGGCATGAAGGACTAGGGGAGAGTCCCGGTAAATCTGAAGACTAAGGTCCACTGTCCCAGCTAAATAACGGAGCATGCGTTTGGCGTAAGACCAGTGAAGATCAGTGGGGGCATGCATAAACTGGGAAAGTTTTTGACAAAGAAAGGCAAGATCGTATGCGTGAACAGTAAGATACCGCAAGTCGCCAATAACCATACGATATTCAGTAGCATCATCAAGCGGTGTACCAGAAGTAGCAGTGAGTCCTGAGAGATCAGCAGGTAATGGAGTAGTGACAGGATTGGCCTGATCCATATGAAGACGAGCAAGAAGCTCAGTGGCATACCGCTTTTGAGACAATAAGCACCCATGAGCATTGGGTATGACCTCAACACCCAAGAAATACGATAAGGGCCCCAGATCCTTGAGTGCAAAACGACGTCCTAACATAGAGATAAACTGTTCAAGGGCAGCAGAGTCATTACCTGTGAGAATAATGTCGTCTACATAGACCAGCAGATAAATGATAGTGGAGCCAGAATTGTAGATAAATAACGACGTGTCGGCATCTGCATTGTGAAACTTACTAGCCAGAAGAAACCCCTTAAGTTCCTCATACCACGCCTGGGGCTTGTTTGAGGCCATAGATCGCCTTGTGCAATTTACACACATGGTGAGGAAGGCCGGTGCTGATAAACCCCGAAGGCTGAGCCAAATAAACATCCTCAGATAGACGACCTTGGAGGAAGGCATTGTTGATGTCAAGTTGGCGTAACGACCACCCCTGGGAAAGAGCCAGCGTAAGAACAACCCGGACGGTGGTGTGTTTGACCACGGGACTAAAGGTCTCATAATAGTCAATGCCAGGACGCTGAGTGAAGCCCTTGGCCACAAGCCTGGCATTATACCGCTCAATAGAGCCATCCGGATGACGTTTGAGACGAAATATCCACTTGGAACTGATGACATTCTGGTTAGGTGGACATGGAACAAGAGACCAAGTCTCGTTCCTGAGCAGGGCATCATACTCCTCTTGCATGGCAGCTCGCCATTTAGGGTGTTTTAAGGCTTGGGTGATGTTGGTGGGTTCAGTTTCAGAGGAGGTAGGGAGGTGAGCATGAAGGTTAAGCTTTTGAATAGGCTTATGGATGTTGTTTTGAGCCCGAGTGCGCATGGGGTGAGTAGGGGGAGGTGGTGGAGGGGGTGGAGGAGGTGGAGGTGGAGGAGAGGGGGGTGGATATGGTGTTGGAGTTTGAGGAGTGGTTGGGTTGTGGGGTGGAAAAATGACTGGAGGGGAGTAGGCAACGGTCAATGAAAGAGATAGGGGTGGTGTCGGTGGAAGGTACGTGGGTGGCCATGGGATGAGAGAAAGGAAAAATTGACTCGACGAATTTGACATGGCGAGAAACATACAGACGGGACTCGGCGAGATCATAACAATAATAGGCATGCTGGGTTTGGGCATAGCCAAGGAAAACGCATGGTTTTGAACGAGGTTCTAATTTGTGGGAGGTGTAGGGACGAAGCCACGGATAGCACAAACAGCCAAAGACCCGAAGTTTGTTGTAGTTGGGCGAGAGGTGGAAGATGGACTCATACGGAGAGTGCATTTTAAGTGTTGGAGTGGGCATACGGTTTATAAGGTAAACAGCAGTGGAAAAAGCGAATGGCCAGAAGGTTGTGGGAACGGAAGCATGGGCAAGAAGGGTAAGTCCAGTTTCGACAATGTGCATGTTGCGACGTTCAGAAATGCCATTGTGTTCGGGGGTGTGCGGAGGCGTGGTGAAAAATGAGATGCCGTTTGTGGAGAAGTATTCACGAAGTGAGATGAATTCGCCACCATTGTCAGAGTATAGGACTTTTATGGTTTGGTCAAAGTATTTTTCGACGATTGCACGAAAGCGAATGAACGTGGAGTGCACATCAGATTTGCGGGCTAAAGGATAAAGCCAAATGTATCGCGTAAAATGATCCACAAAAATAACAAAATATTTGAAACCGTCAACTGAAAGAACTGGTGATGTCCATACATCGTTAAAAATAAATTCAAGGGGACGGGAAGAGCGTAAAGTAGAGTCACCAAAAGGAAGTTTGTGACTTTTATTTTCTAAGCACGCAGAACAATGCGCGAGGGAAAAACTGGAAGACAATTAATTATAATTCTTGATAATGCTCGACAAAATAGGGGGAGCCGGATGGCCCAGACGATGATGCCAGTCCTGAGACGAAGCTTTATTTGAGGCGAATGCAACAAGAGGAGGGTTGGGCCACTCGTACAGACCGTTTTTAACCGGACCATGGAGGATAGGCTGGTTCTTCTGAATGTCTTTCACAACAAATTCAGTGGGTAAGAATTCAATAGATAGATTATGTGACTTGCAGAGTTGAGAAATGGAAATAAGATTTCTGGACATGCTAGGGACACAGAGGACATTACGTAAAGATAAAGATTGGACCGGGGTAATGGGAAGGGAGGAACTGCCAGTATGAGTAATAGGTAAACCCTTACCATCACCAACCAGGACGTCATCGGTGCCAGTGTACGGAGCATGAAGTGACAAATTCTGGAGGTCCATGGTCACATGATGCGAGGCCCCATTGTCAAGGAGCCAGTTTGGCATAGTTGAGTCAATCTGAGCCGAATCGAGTCCGGGGGCAGCTACATTTTCCTGAGGACGAGGACGTCCATTGTTTTGGGAGCCAAAAATTTGACTCATCTCCACCTGAAATTTAGGACAAAATTGTGCTACATGACCTTGAATTGAACACAATTGACATTTACCTAAAAATGGCTTTCGATTGCGCGGGGGTTCTGTTGGGGAAAGAGCTTGTTGTGGTTGTCCTCTCCATGAATAAGTCGGCTGCTGCTGCTGGGAGGGACCATTTCGGTGCTGCTGTTGAGGATACCGTGGCTGAGGAGGACGGGTCGGCGGACGATAGGTCGCAAGTGGTCATTTCTTTGGAAGGGGCCGGCGGTGGTGCCAAGGCAGGCCTGAAACTCAGCAGGTTCTCGTGCAATTCCTCAAACGAGATCGTTGTTTCCCGAACCTGAATAGCACGAGCAATTTCAGAGAATTCTGGACCAATATTGCCCAGTACAATAGCAAGAAAATCTTCATGATCCATTTTTGATCCAAGCAAGGATAGGTGATCGGCTTGTTGTTTAAGATGATACAAATAGTCTGAGATAGGTTGAGACCCACGCTTGTAAGCCTTTATGTTTTCCTTAATCGTGTTAATTCGAGAGCGGGAGGGGGTGGCATAGACATCGGCAAGAGCCTTCCAACAGTCTGCCGCTGATTTTTTTCCATACACGAGGGTGGCGATGAAGGGAGTAAGAGAGGAGATGATTAAATTGCGGATGAGGGGGTCCTGACGATTCCACAAAGAGGAATTCGGGTTGGGTTTTTCTTGACTGCTTCGTGATGGTTCTCGGAGGAGGGGAACCGTGCCATCAACGTGTTTTAGGAGGTCATATCCGATGAGAGCGACTCAATTTGCATGTGCCACACATAGTAGTTGGTGGCATCAAGCTTGATAGATGCTTGAATGAAGGAGTTGAATGTGATGGGGGATTTTTCAGCCATTGTTGCCGGTGGAGGACTGGAAAAAAAAAATTTCGAGGAAGAAGAAGTGGCGGCTAATTTTTAGGTTTTAGGGATCAAAGATGCTCTGATACCATAGCACAATTGTGGAAATTATATTTTTCTGTATATTGACAATTGAAGCTATTACAAGGAATATATATGCAGAATAAATCCTAAAAGAATGCTAAACATGTGCTCCTAAAATCATGCAATTAATAAATACACTAATATTTAAATAAATACACTAATACATCTAATATAAAGTGAAGGCCTGTGGTGTATGCTCGATGGTGGGGCACCAAACTGATATGTGTCCTACTTTGCAAGAGGAGAGTTCTGAGCAAGTGAATGCGGACGGTGGTTTCCAAGGGCAGCAGCAGAGGAAGTATGATCCATATTCAAATACGTATAATCCAGGTTGGAGGGATCATCCTAATTTTAGCCATAAGCCACACGGAACACAACAACAATTTTTGCCTCAGCCGCAATACCAGCAACCACAAGCACCGACACCTTCTGGGCCCTCTATGGAAGACATGATGAAGAATCTGACCTCATCTTTGCAGTAAACAAGAGGTCCAAAAAGTGCAACAAGAGGTCCATAAAATACAGCAAGACCACTTAACATTTCAATCTGAGACAAGAACAGGACAAAGAAATCTTGAGATCCAAATGTCTCAATTAGCCTCCACGGTAAGTCAATTGCAAGAAAACCAAGGGAAGCTCCCATCACAAGTGGTCATCAATCCAAATGAGAATGTGAATGCCGTAGTTCTGAGAAGCGGCAAGGAATTGCAAAATCCACCTCCTAAAGATGAAGCCGGGAAGGAGAAAAAGGAGGAAGAAGAGAATAAAAAGAAGGATGAGTCAACTGAGAAGGTAAATGAAAATATTATTGAGACTAATCCTAAATTTGTTGTTCCTCCACCTTTTCCTGGCAGGTTAGCTAAAGATAAAAAGGGCGGAAGAGGATAAAGCTTTGATGGAAACCTTTAAAAAGGTTGAAATTAATCTTCCACTTTTGGAAGCCATTAAGCAAGTTCCGAGGTATGCGAAGTTCTTGAAGGAGCTTTGTACCAAGAAAATGAGGCTGAAATCGAATGAAAGAGTGATGATGAATGAGAATGTATCGCCAGCTTATTCGAGAGAAGTTGCCACCGAAATGTAAGATCCGGTATGTATGCTATACCTTGCATCATAGGGCATAAAAGATAGAAAAGCCATGCTTGATGTCGGTGCATCCATTAACGTTATGCCGTTGTCTGTGTATAAGGAATTGAATCTTGGGCCATTAAAAGAAACAAGGGTTGTAATTCAATTGGCTGATAGGTCGAACTCATATCCCGAAGGCATGGTAGAGGATGTACTAGTAAAAGTAAAATTGATGAAAACAGCTAAGACCAAAATTGATGTTGATAAGGGTACTCTTACATTTGAATTTGATAATAAGTTGGTCACATATAACATTTTTGATGATGTTAAGTACCCGAACAATCATGAGTCTGTTTTTCATGTTAGTGTCAATGATAATGTTGTTGACGATTATGTTGAAATGAACTTTCTGAAAGAGGAGCTTGATTTGTTGTGTCCAAGGAGTTTAAAAGGTACGGATGCTCGAAAAGAGGATGAGGAGGAGTCAATAGAACTTGAGTGGAATAAATGGTTTGAACCTTTTGAGCCTATCCATTTACAAGAAAATAAGGACATTTTGGTTTTGAAGGAAAAAGGTTGGAGTGCTTTAGTAACGGAAAGCCCAACCTGGATGTTGAGAAGATTGAAAGAGTTTTTGGCTATAAAAGAGAAATTTCTTTTCAATCCGAGGTTACAATTCAGTCTAGGGAAGTTACATATGTGTTGGGATGCATGGGAAGCACCTTGAAGGCATAGCATTGTCTAGCCAAAGACGTGAAAGAATGGCGCTTATTGGGAGGCAACCCAACCTAAATAAAATATAAAAAAAATAATAATAATCAATTTGCTTTGTTTTGAGTTGTTTGGCTTGGCAGGTGTTCGATTCATGAAGAAGGAAATAAGTGGTGCAGTTTTGGTTGTGGGCGAAATGGTACGATCATACCATTTTTCGCTATAAGGATGTCAATTAATGGGAGAAATGCAGTTGTGAAAAAAATAAAAATGGTATGATCATACCGTTTTGAAGTTTAAGCTCTGAATGTTAATTGATTGTGAAGGTACATGAAAAAAAAAAAAAAAAAAAAAAAAAAAAAAAAAAACAAAACAAAAAACAAAAACAAAAACAAAAAAAACTCAGCATCCATTATCTTTTGATTAAAAACTATCCTTTTTTTTATTCTTCTTCTTCCCCAAAGTCTTTCCCCGTCCCTTTTTCCCAAACCCCACCTTCCTCCCCTGCTCCAACTTTCAAAGTGCAGACTCGATCGCCTTCTTTTCCGGCACCAAGCATCATCATGCGGCCAAGAAGCGATAGTGCCATTACAACAGTAATTTTGAATCTCCTTCCATTCCCCCAATTGATGAGACCACCTCTCCTTCTCGCTAATCCCTTCTCCACCGGAAACCCACCGCCCGTCCGAAACCCATGCCGGAAAAGACCACACCCGACTCTCAATCCACTAATTAAAAGTCAAAACCGGAGCTATGACCGACTATGGCTCTGCTGACTCCTCTCACCATCCCGTCACCGCCAACGAATTGGACCAATCGCCTTCTCCATCACCTGCTGTGGCATCACCTCGACAAAGAAATCGAACTCTTCGATTCATGGTCACCAAAGACGCTTTAAAGCCCCCACTTCAGCCAAGTAAGTCCTCGGTCTCAACCTTTCTTATCTCATACATATAGATATATTTATCATATCATGTCATTTTTCATTATCATATTTCTGTTCTACATTTGGCCATACATTGAGGACAATGTATGTTTCAAGTGTGGGGGGAGATGTTGCATTCATCATACATGTTTATCATTTATGTTTATCATTTTTTTTAGATTAGATCATGCATCATTTTGTATTCATCTATTTTATTTTATTTTGTACATACAAAAACAAAAAAAAAAACAAAAAAAAAAAATTCATGCTTAGAGTTGCATTTTAGGATTTTTCTTTTTCTAGTACCACTGTACCATGAATACGAATGTGTGATACTTTACCGACCTTTTCGATTCTATCTTGTGTGGATTAATAAGAATCAAACGGAAAATAATCAATATATGCACACACTTTTATTGATGCGCACTCACTTTAGAACTTTTGTTTATAAGTTTCGGGTGGTAAAACCTTTGAACCTTAACGAAAACCACTTAAAAGTGAGGTTTACTTGGCCAAAGAGCGCACTCGCTCACTTTTCCTTTGAGTGGTATCCGCACATTCCAATGTCATTCTAGAATTTGGATTGACATACATCTCGAGACCACATTTTTTCAGGTTCAGTGCACTTAAATGATTGAGGCACCTAGGATTTAGCCCCTTCTAGACCCACTTTTGTTGGCCTACCCATACTATATACCCCCTAGTTATCCCCGTCTGGTCTGACCCCTTCTTTGATCAAACTCCAGAAATTAAGCCCCTGGCCTTTTCTTATGGGATCCCCTTTTTTGTTGACCCTATTGTCAAGGGATTGTATGAATATATCTATGAGTTGAAAAAGATGTACCAAGAAGTGAAAATTTTGGGATCATGGCTGAAATTGTTTGAGTGACGAAAATTGCAACATTAAAAAAAAAAAAAAAAAAACTGAAAAAAAAAGTGATTACAATGAAGCAGTGTTTTATATATTGAAGAAGTAGCTTGTTTCCGCGCATTTTTTTGCAAGCTTCTTTAGAAATTATTGTTTGCACTTCTATTATTAGTTATGAGATGTGATATTTTGGAGCCATGTTATGCGTCTAGCTGGAATCATTTTGGTGACTGTGCTTACTGAATTGGTTATTCATGCTATTTCCTTGACAATTTAGCCCATATTACCCCCTTTCCCTACCTTATTTTCTACCCCTAGCCCCGTTACAACCTTTCGAAAGACCTCATGATTTGTGTATTGGATTTGAATGCATAGTGGTGGAGATTTGATTGATATGCAAACTTATGGTAATGCTTGGGTGTGTGTTGATTTTGAGGTGTGTGAATTGTCCCTATGCATTTATTTGATTGAGTGATTACCCATGAGGACATGTTGAGGTTTGTTGGTTTTGCCGCTTTGAAGAGTTGTGAACCAATGTGCTAATGTAAGTCATATGAGCATTAGTGTGTGGAGTATTTTGTTTGATTTCCCTTTGTTTGAGTTATGACATATGAGATGGATGACAAAGTTGGACTTGTGTCATGTGTTAGGATTTTCTTGGTACTACTTGCATACATGTTAGGATCATTCATCATGCATATTTCATCTTGCATTTGCATTTCATGCCTTAGTTGAGAATAGTGAGATGCTCGGGGACTAGCATCATTCAAGTGTGGGGGGGATTTGATAGGAGCATATTTGATTGGGATTTTATTGCTTTTTCGAGGTCATTTCTTGGGAGATATGCGCTTTTCCGGGGTGTTTGGTGTTGTTTTGCAGGATTGACAGTGATAATGACTTAGATGAGTGTTTGTGTCTTGGAATGCGTGAAAGAGAGGAGTAGCCCAAGGATGATGTTACCGCTAGAAGAGAAGAGAGATGTTTCACGCTTTTGACGATTTTGATATGTTGAAAGAAGAGTCCGAAATGGTATGATCATACCATTATCTCACTTTGTCGCAGAAATTGCACGTCAAATCTTAAGTGAAGCTTTAGTGATTGGTGGAACACTTTATTTTCTCATTGGCCAAAAGGTTTTAAATTTTTCATTGGTTAAAATCCTTATATTTTGATTGGTTGATCATTAAAAGGGCCATGGGACCCATTGGCCAAAGGAAAAGAATACGTGTAAAGGCATATATATATATATATATATATATATATATATATATATATATATATATATATATGCAATTTTGGCAAATTAATTGGGGATATATCATCACTCCTGTGGCACGACTACAGGGGACGGCGGCTGCTATTTTTCTATTTCCTTCATCTGTGAGCAAACCATCAACTGTTTATTATATGAATAATTTTGTATTTGCCACAACAATGGTTAGTTTTTAATTTCGTTTATTCCAGTTGAAGAATTATTGAAACCTCGATGTAATTGACTGTGAGATCAAATTGTGTTTCTTCCTCGTCTATTTATTAGTATTTGTTCATCTTCTGCTATAATTTCTTTACGATTATTAGTTGGGTAAATTATTTCAACGTAGGGTAATTGATAAAACTAATTAATCGATTGTCAATTGAAACGATAAGTCCGTAATTGCTTATTAGTTTTAATAAAGTGACGAGTGGTATGATTGTACTTGTTCGCAGCTGGTTAATCCGCTACCACGAAGGTGAATAATCTGGATTAAAATTAACCCGCGTGTGTGTTAATATTCAGAATCGGGTCTCATAAATATTAATGCTGCCGGAACACCAAACTCTTATGACCGTGTCTAGGAGTGTCTTTCGGTTAGAGTATAATTAATGACCGTGTCTTAATTATCGAATTTAGAAGAGGCTGGTTACTTGGCGCATGTCGGTTTCAGAATCGGTTTATTAATAAATTAATGAGTATTTTTAAGCGTCGATGATCAATCGAGGAAATCGAGGTGGAAATAATCAACTTCAAATGAGCCTTCCTATTATTGATTTTCGTCACTACTTGATATCACACTTTCTTGATTATTAGAACTGTTTATTTTAGTTATTGGACTTTTAGTTAATTCACCACAAATTGGATTTTTCTATTTTTGTTCTGAAAGAAATAATCATCCGTTCCCTGAGGATTCGATCCCTGCTTCCACTATACTAGTTATAGAGGTTGGAGGTGTTTATTTTTGGTGGTTTAACGACACACCAGTCACATATGTATCTGGAAGTTGGGCCGCTTCTGTGAGAATTTGAGGGCTGAATTCTCTAACACACTTTCTGAAACCAAGGTGTTCCATGGCCAAAACGGACACAACCATGAGAACCTCGAGAATGTTAGGAGATCTGTTGTGTAGGTATCATTGTCTAGGCATGCACCAAAGCCTGAGCAGTTCAAGACCTAGTTCACTGCTTAGCCGAGTATGTCCGATGGTACTCTACTACGGAAGGTTCAAGGCAGCAAACCACCTCGCCCGATGCAACAGATTTCCGCCTGTAATCTCTTCAGAGTCTGCATTGCACATGCATTAATTTTCATTCATGTGGGGGATTGTTGGAGAATTTTGAATAAAAAATTAATAATGGAAGGAAAATTCGAATGGGCATGAGACAACTGAGTTACATCGGTTCGGTGAAAGGTTGCAAACACAGAAGGGTTGCACCTGTTCGGTTGAATCACTTTTTGAAAGGATACAACCATTAGTAAATAACCTCCATTTTCTCCTATAAAATCCTAGCACACAAGTGAAAATCGGGCTGCAATTTTTCATAAGAATTCCATTCCTTTAAAAGGCCGGCTTCTTATGTTTTTCATGGCATCCAATATAAACCTTGCATATATTTTTGAGTCAAGGAGAGATTTACAGAACATGATCGGTTCGCCGTATTCTTCTCATTGAAGTGCGACAACCCGAAGAGGGAATGACTGTTGTATCTTGGGAGACGATTGCCGTTACCGTGTGCACATAATCGGGGCAAAAACGTCTTAAGGACAGAGTGCTACACTCGCCTCGGTCAATAAGTTTTCTGTCATATTTTCTGTTTTCGTTTTTGCTTGAATTTCGTGTTAAACTGCATGTTAGATTGATTAATTTTCCAACAATATTTTATATTTATATCCAATGATCTTTTGTTGTGTCTAAATGCCTAATTAAGTCTCAAACTGATCCTTATAAACAAATAACCAAAAAAAAGACTACCTCCGTCCACAAAAAGTGTTTATTTAGAAAAAAACAATACATCATTTAATGTATTATTTCCAAAGATGTATATACTTCATTCATTATATTTAATGTTTGTATGTTAATTTCATATTTCAAATAGTAATGAGTAGCTGGCGACAAAAAAAGATACAAAATGGGAAAAAAGACAAAAAAAAATAATGGTTGAGAAGACAAAAACGCGATCGTTATTCTACATGTGTTACTACATTTGGTTGTAGCAGAAGTAATGTAGAATACACGTAGTAATACGCGCTGCGTTTTCTTCTCGACTCACTATCTTTTTTTCTTGTCCTTTTTCCTCATTTTAGATCAAAAACAGTCATTTACAACCTTTAACCTAAAAAGATACAATAAGAAACAATTATTAATTGTTACGGGTAATCAATCCTTAATCTGTGTGTAAAATAAAAGTGAATATTTTTTTGTTTGTTTGACGGAGGCAGTAGTTGAATGAAAATTAATCTATGTTTTATGCTGACTCTAAGGGGTCATAAATTAATCTAAAAAACGACACTGCCATAATGATTATTTACAAAAAAAAAAAAAAAATATATCAAATAAAAACTATAATGGCAAAGCATACCAAAAACATGATCCAAATAATAAACACCATTCCACAATACTTCAATGTTTTGAAAACGAAGAATCTAGTGATTGACGGAGAAAACAAAGCAATTCCACACTACTTAAAAGTTCGAAAAACGAAGAAATCGATGAAGGATTGAAAAACATATAGAATTTGTACCTCTTTTAAACTAGTACCAAATATACTAAACATTTAAAAAATATTTCAAGCCTAATCTACCTCATCTAATTTAGAACCAGCCTTAGCAGGGCCACTGGATGGTTCGCCGGCATCTTGATGCACCTTGTTTTTTATTTTGAAGGGTTGTTGCAACTTGTTAATAACCGGATTCCACAAAACCTCCAATTCCTTCTGTTTGCCTTTATATTCATAAAATGCAGCTGACGGATTCATTTTCGACCACTTAATGGCTTCATCTGCCATCTTCATAATCTTCTTCATAATCTTCTTATTCTCTACTGCCTCGAGTTTTCCCTTAAATCTTGCATCGCTCAAAGTCTGCTTGATGTTATTTGCATACCGCTTCAATCTAATCTTGGCATCCATTGCCTTGGCAGATCGTCGTAGGTCACTTGTTATTGTAATCTCATTCTTTAACTCGGGGAAAATCATGTGTACAGTAGAAACTTTGAGTGTGCCATTGACATCAATGTCAAAACATACCTTAAGCTTGAATACACCCTTTTGTGCAGGTGGAAGTCCATCCAGCTTAACTTCGCCAAGCAGAATATTCTCCGATACCAATGGATTTTCACCTTCATACACTTTCATGGTGAGTCTAGATTGATAATCATTGCGAGTAATAATGAACTTCTCCACCTTTATTGGGATTTTAGTGTTTTCTGGAATGAACACATACATATTTCCTCCCGCAACATTAATACCAAGATTCAGATTTTCTATATATGAAGGAACTGGCTTGTCCAAATTTGGTGTTAAATCCCTGCAATTATCAACAAATCGTTATTCAAATCAAGTGTACATGTGATTATTTGTGGTGTTAAATCCCTGCAATTATCAACAAATCTTTATTCAAATCAAGTGTACATGTGATTATTTGTAATAATTTGTTTATGTTATAGTTTCTATATAGTCCACTATAGTAATTTGATTTCAAGAGAATTAAAATGATATGCAGATTATATTGATTCTGGACGCATTACTATTTTTCATACGCGCGATAAAGCTTACTTTTGAAATAATAGTATACAATCGATATACTAATATACAATCAACATTAGTTCTGACACGCTGTATCGAATCATAACACCCAGAAAACAGATATGGGTTTGTTTTTATTTATTTATTTATTTTTATTTAGTTCCAACCCTCAACCTAACTTGATGCCCTAAAAAAAAAGGAAGGCAGAAACATTAAGAAAGCTCTACAAATTTTAATTTCTTATTTTGATTGATTTTTAGAACATTGAGAAAGCTCAAACAAAAGAAAACGATGGATAGGTTGTATCCAAATCTGAACGAAGAAAAAAAACAATATATATTGCCCTAATGAATAGCAAAACATGATCCAAATAACCAACACAATTCAACAATACTTCAAAGTTCTAAAAACGAAACGAAGAAACCGATCGATGAGAAACTGAGAGATTCGAAGTTCTACAAACGAAGAAACAAATGAAAAACTGAGAGAAAACATATAGGATTTGTACCTCTTCTTGTCCTCGGATGGAAAACTTGACAAGCGGAAATTAGACAAGCGGAAATCAGACAAACGGAGCCCCCACGCCATCTTTATATATATATATATATCACAGCCGCCGGCAACCAAAAGTAAGGTTAATTAGCTATCTCAAATTACTGCATCCTTCGGAATACGGTATGTTTTTATATATAGATGGACAGTATACCTAAACCTAAAAGATAAAGATATATATATCCTAGTAGTAAAGATGACAAAACAAGGATCAAGGAACCCTTAACGGAAAAACAAAATGCAAATTTTCGTCGCTGTCATGGAAAATAAAAATAAAATATAAATATGTTCGAATTGATCAAGTAAATATCAAATTGTGAAAAAAAATAATTAATACTAACACAAGTGGATTCTTATTTATGGTTCAAGAAATTTATTTATAAGGGTAATCATCACAGAAAGGATGGGATGAGATAGAGATCCAATTGTAATTTTCAATTCAAACCTTTTTTTTTTTACCGAAACATAGTACATGATATATATAAATTAGTGTTCAATAAAGTATGAGTGCCTTTAAAATCACCACACATTTTTTACTTTAAGCACTACATCACTTTAAAAAAATATGTGATTATCTAAGACACCACATATTAAAATTTTAAATAATAAATCTACCAATGACACCACACATATATTAAACGCAAATTTACTATATCCAAATTATTTTTACCACTTCCAAATTTTTTTTATTTTACAATAACATCCTTTCAACTTTAAAATATTACATTTTTTCCTCGGCTTATAACCTCTTCTCCACCCTTCAACCACCCACGTCACTATTTCCACCACCTATTATCATCATTAAAAAAATCATCATTCACTCACAACTCATCAATTAAATTCACCATTTCACCCCAAATCCACCGGCAGAAAGCCCCAAGGAAGCGGCTAACACCAAATGGAGATCGCGAAAAAGCTCCTGCCGCTCAGAAATCACTACGCAACAAAGGCTCATTGTAATGTGTTCTAATGCTTTTGTTTTAAATAACATTGAAAAAGCGGGTTGATACTGACTTGACGGTGACGAATCTAAGATAATCAAGATCTTTTTGTATACTGAAGCCTGAGAGAAGCTGTTTTTTTTGATTCTATGATATTTACAACATTTAAATTGAGGGAGTTGGATAGTTTTACTGATAACTCAATGTTCTTTTTTGTGTATGACGACATTTTTGTTTATTATAGCTTGCTTTGATGTGGTTGACCACGCTTCTGCTGAGCTTTTTGATGAAATTTACAGCAAGTTTTAATGAATGATCTCTATTTCTTGTGGAAAGGAAATAGAGAAGGGGGCGGTTGGAAGGGGGCAGTGGGACTGAGTTAATGGAGGCTGAGAAGAATTGGTTAGATATGGAAGATGGAGGTGGGGAATGGCAAGAAATGGGGCGGCAGGCTGGTGGCTGGTGGCCGGTAGGAGGTGGGGGTTGGTGGCTGAAAAGAAATTAGGAAAAAATTGGGTTATATGTGTAGTTATTTGTTGGAGTGAAAGATTTTGACAGATGTGGTGCGATAGGTAAAAATGATATAATTGTAATTACACTATGGTGCATCAAGTATATAAAAAATTTGGCGTGGTGTATTAAGTAGATTTACACATGGAGGTGTGGTGTCTCTTAATTTTGGTGCCCAAGTAAAACACATGTGGTGCCCTTAAAGACACCCTAAAGTATTGCCATAATGGTGATGATTATCGTATAATTTGATAAGTGACTAAGGTTAAAACTTTGCTAGAGTCAAAAAAAATAAAATTAGTGTTTTCATAGAAAAAAGTTGAGTATTTTTTCATCAATTTTATTATGAAGAAAGGTAAAAACAAAAATTATTTAGATTGTAAGTTATAAAAAGGACGGCTTAATTTATTGTAGATTATTTATAAAAATAAATTATTATGGATAATACAGAAAAAAATTATCCAGTGAAAATAGATCATGTTCAGCTATTCAATGAGTAGTTTTATGTTTGTCCTTTCGCTCATGGAATATGATTCAATGAGGTTTGGGCAGTGATACACAGAATGTGGGTTACAGAATTGTTACTGGAAATCATCACAGCCGTATGTTTGATATTTTTTTAAGTACACATAAAACCAAGAGTTAAATCAACAGCTAAAAAAACATTTTCGGTAGAAATTCTGTAGCACAGAGTTTGTACGGGTGACTCGATCAATGTGGTATTTGATAAATACTTAGCACTATTTGTTTATTGAAACTAATTTTTTGTCATTAAATATTGGGGGTTCTATCGGCACACCCCTTTTTACTATTGACATCCATTTTTTTATAATTATTTTTTCTGATTAACGGAACGTCAGTGCACTGACGTTGATATTGAATACCAACGTCAGTGACCTATTCAACGACGAAAGCCAGTTGACTGACGTTTCTAAGTTGTGATAATTTATAACGTAAACGTCGGCGCTACTCAGTTTCCTTTTTGAACACCAACGTCAATGTCACTGATGTTGGTTTTCAATAGCAACGTCAGTGCCACTGACATTCAGTTCATTAAAAATAACCGTAGTGTCTGAGTAATTTTTTGTGGTGCCGGGAGTAATAGTGTGCCAGTAATAAGAAGGGGTGTGCCGATAGAAACTCCCTAAATATTTCATGAGTTCTAATCTTCATAATTGTTTAGTTTTGAAATCCCCGTGCATTTTGCACGGGTTTGTGTCTAGTTATGATAATTTGATAAGTGACTAAGGTTCAAACTTTGATAGAGGGAAAAGAAAAAAAAATAGTGTTTTCGTAGAAAAAAGTTGAGTATTTTTTCATCAATTTTATTGCGAAGAAAGGTAAAAAAAAAAATTATTTAGATTGTAAGTTATAAAAAGGACGGCTTAATTTATTGTAGATTATTTATAAAAAGATTATTATTATAGATATACAGAAAAAATTATCCAGTGATAAAAATAAAAAGATAAATGTAATAAAGGACAAAATTTAAGTAATAATTCACACTTAATATTCTTTTTAGGCCGGTAAGTGTTAATATTTCAGTGGAGAATTTTACATTTTGATTTTATAATTCCACTATTGGCTTCTTCTGCTTTGACGCAATTTTTTTTTAAATATGAATAAATCGCAAACCCTTTGTAAAGGTAAAAGTTATTCGATGAAATCTTCTCGTAAAGGCTCAACAAATATTCCCTAAGCACTAATTTGTATCCCGATAAAATGGGCAAGCAATGATGAGGCGTAAGAAGATGCATCAAAAGCGCCTCAAACCTAGAAGAATTGGTCGATTCCACTGTTGATGTGTTGAAAGAAATCACTTCGACACGGAGGACGAGCCTAGGACAACATATATTAGCACTATTCTATCCCTTGAAAAAGTGCACAAGTACTTAGAAACTTTGAAAGAATATAAGGACATTGTGTCTTGGACATACAAAGAGATGCACGGCTAGACCAAAAAGTTTTGTCCACCAGCTCTCCATCAAAAGAGGATCAGATTCGGTCAAGAAAGCACAAAAGAAGGTGTAGGCCAGATCTTGTCTCTCGTATCAAAGTAGAGGTGAACCAACACATTAAAGCATGCTTCATCTGCAAAATCAAATACCTTACGTGGATCTCAAACGTTGTTCCGGTAAAAAAAAGAATTGACAAAGTCATGTCTACGTCTACTTTCAAGACTTTAACATTGCTTGTCCAAAAGATGATTTCCCCCTGCCAATCACCGAACTCAGTGGTGATGCAACTACAAGCCACCGAACATGTGACATTAATCATTACTGATTTGATAAACAAAGTGGATGTGATCGAACGAGGAGAATCCTCAGTTCGATGAATGTTGTAGAGGAATCATTCCACAACAAAAAGACAAGGCAAAGGATCAAGGCCGAGCACCTGAAAGACCATATAACTGAGAAATCAAGAAAAATGTGAGAATCTCAATGTGAAGAAGTTATGGGGCCAAAATGAGTACACCTAAAGGTCGTAGGAAGGAATAAAACTTGTCAAGGAGTGTCCAAGTTTGCATCAAAGAGAGGTTATTTGAAGATTGTACTAAAAATAAAAATTTCCTCAAGATGTTGCAAAGGAATGTTAAAAGTTTTGAAAAGGGGTCTGCGATGAACAAGCTTTAAGTAAAGGATAAAAAGACACTTAAGAAATGTCAGATAACGTTTGATTTAATAGAGTTTATTAACACTTTCAAAAGAAGTTTAAAAGATCATTGATGATCCAAGTCAAGGGTTCATGGTTGCACTACTCGAGAGGAATAGTACAAAGCCGAAACATAAGCGATCAAGGACATTCCTTATGAGGGAATGAAAATTTTAAATCAGAATAAACATTTCAGCCGGTGTAACAAAATTGTTATGGAAACACCAAGACAGAAGAGGGAACGCCAAAAGGTGTGTCTGGTGGTTCATGGCTCTAAATGGCCTGAAAGAGATTTAAAGTTGATAAGGCGCAAGGTGCATTAATCTGAATTGAAATTAATATGACTGTGGAGTCCATATGTTGGTTGGCAAGATAGGTTCGGAAGGCATCTTGGCAAAGACTACCTTCTGCTTGAACTGGTTTAGCGTAGATTGCCAAAAGGTTGAGGGTAAGTAATTGCAAATGTATGTCATAGTAGGCTTTAAAGACCTGACTAGCAAAATGGTGAGATGCATACCTTGAAAGAGTAGGCGGCATTAGATGGAAAGCTTACAATATCAACACTACCCTTAGGAGGGAAGCTGAGAATGAACAAAAGTAAGAAGAATGTTCTATCATTAGGAGATTTTAATCAATTTTGGGCTTGAAAGGAATAATGAAAGTACAACAACGCAACATTAGAGAGCACTTGTATCTTTGATTTTGAAAAGTAAGAAGGAGTGAACTTGTTCACAAAGGAAGGCTTCAGGAGATAAGTTTCTGAGATAATTCGTGACAGAAGATGGCGAGAAGTTATGGAACTCAAAAAACTCAAGTGAGGATTCTAATGGAAGTAATTTACTAGAAAATGCATGTTTGAAGAAAGGCAAAAAAGGGATTTGAATTTCAAGCGTGGCATACAGGAAGGTAACATCTTGGTGCTTGTGTATAGCTGCAAAAGAAACAACAATTAACTCACAAGCATTCTAATACAAGATTTAACCTAGAGGGAGATCAAACTTCAAGGAAACTTCTAGAGCCTAATAATCATAACTTACTACACTCTTAGCCTAACCCTAAGTCAAAGAGGTGAGGGTACCTTTCAGGCGGTTGGAGTTGATATTTACTCCGGATATGATATTATCTACTTGTGCTGCCCAAACGAAAAGGAATTTGAGCACGATCAAAAGAGAAAAGATGTAGGTACTGGAGTTCCTAGGTGATAGAAAGAGATTAGAATTTTTGAAGGAAAATAAGTCGGTCAAAAAAATTATTGTTGCCGAGCGCAAAAACTGTCAGAATTTTCAGATTATTAAACAATGACTCGGATTGCAGTTTGTGATCAAAATAAAAGGAATTTGGACTTGATTCCAAAAGGAAAGTTGTATATAAAGGTGTTTACTGCAACATATCAAAAATTCAGGTCAATTGAAGGAATTTAACCTATTCAAAACAGAATAAGAAGTGAAAGTGATGCTGCAGATTTTCTGGACAGAGTGTCCGGCATTAACATAAATTTTCTGAACAATCCATAATGATTATCGAGTTGATGTAAGAAGAGAAGTTGTTGATAAAATAGTGATATATCTTGCTGAACATTTTCAGAATTTTTGGAGCAGGGAAAATGGGTTTACATGAAAGGCAAACACAAAAACAAAAGGCATTCACTCGTGTTGGATTAAGCCAACCACGAGGATGATGAAAACTATGTGCCAAAGCAGAAGACCACTAATAGCTGAAACGAGTGAGAAGTACTTGGAAATGATAGAATTGTATATGGAGTCCGTGTAGAACTCATTTCGATCAAAGTAAGGTCAAAGAATTTTGGTAAACACAAACCAACCGATAGTGAAGAGAGGGAGTGAAGGATTTGTAGAGTTGAGTCGGATATCATTCTCTACAAGGATAGGTCAAGACAAAGTGTAGTCTTCGACATCGAGGTGTAAAAAAAAAAGTGGAGAGATCACAATAGGGAATGTAAAAGAATTCAACCAAGAGGACCTCAACTTAAAGGTGTAGGCATAAGACTCGATCCCAAAGATTTACTTAAAGTGGTTTCACCTAATCCTAGGTGACATGGTTTGGTTTAAAGACGTCAACCGTAGGATTGATTTCTTAACGGACTAACTTACTAGTGGTCCTTGCGCTTTTCTTAGCCCTCATTCAAGAAGAAAGGGCCACTAAGCAACCAAGAGACTTATAAAATTCGACTTAAGTTACTTAACATAGACCTAAGATAGGAACTTTTCTCTCGATACCAACCGTGAATCATAAATGTGGAGATGGAGGAACCAGTTGCTCGGAACACTTATCTTCACCAATACCAGATTAATCGGCGCACCCCTCCATTTTGGTTGGGGTGCAATTCAGTGTTTTTTGCTCCTTTCCTCTACTTTTGCCTGGAGTTTGTATGCTGCTTATCATTTTCCTGGTGTGCTTGTGTTGCGGACATATCATCACCTTGCAATTTGTCTGGCACTTACATATGGCTGCGGCTTAATGGATTGTGTTGACCTTTGGACGCACCCCTACCAATTGCTAGGGGTGCAACCCAGATGTTTTTGTTGCTTTTGCTATCAACCGTTGTGCTCATACTTATTCTGGTGTTTGATATTGCCCCTTATGTGTTTGGTACAGCTTCTAGTATGGGTTTCGTAGCTCACTTTACGGATGGGTCATGTCGAAATTTCAAGAGGAAGGGCTGCAAGTTTCTTCGGATCAAGAAAGTTCACACGAGGATGCGAAGGGGTCTTTGGAATTATTCAGCAACTCCTTCTCTACAAGGTAGAACGCATAGAGACAACATTTATTTCATTCTAATTTCCACTGATGTAATTCTTTATGGGGCAGAGAATTTTTTGGGGGTGCATAGAGCGAGTATCTCTTTATTTGGGGTGGGCCGGGATATGGCACTCAACTTTGTATCTCTTTATTTGGTTATTAATAAAATAAAAACCATTGTTTTAAAAAAAAATGAATTAGACCGAATCAAATTCTAAGAATATAGTCCACTTCTCTGATACAGAGAAGCTTTGGCTTGTCAGTTCTTGACTTCAGATAACACACCCATGTCATTTCCAACTGTTGCAGTGTTATCTTTTATTAACACTAATGTCTACTACTATACCAATATTGATTCTCTGGTCTACAAAAGACTCATCAATATTATAGTCAAGCCCACACATTTCAAACATGTGGCTTTTAATGACCTAGAGGTTTGCTTTAATCCACCGATGGATATAAGCATAGGCAGTCAATCTGCCATTGGATTTAAGATAAAACCCTTCTGTTCTGAATGAATTCGAGCTCCTTTGTACGGCAAGAAATTTTTAGGGCATCACCCCTGTTAGTTTTTCAGCTTTTCATGGAGTTAAGCAAGGGTGAGTGGTGAGAAAGTTTCAGGGCATCACCCTTGTTTAACTGTCTACTTCTCAGGCAGTTACCCCCAAAACCACTTGGCTTTGCTTTGAAAGTTAAACTTTCTCATTCATTTGTCTCTTCTACACGTAGATCCAATTACTCCTACTGGGCCTGAGACACTCAGGTGGTTCTACAATAGTATGAACATAACTGGAGTACCAAAACTCCATATACGGGTTTATGACTTTAAACCAACCTCCTATTGTCAGAATCCTATACAGTCTTCCCTAAAAGACCATAGGTAATCAATCACCCCCAATAGACTGTAAAGTCTGCATGATCACAGCGGGTCAACGGATAAACCATACTCCCACTGCATTTGGGTGGATTGACATTCTGATCTGGTTCAGTAGTATTTATCAGTGTAATCCCCAAGAACCAATATGGGAAGTGGTTTGATTAAATCAGATAGTAACTCCTTGAGTAACCGTACTTCAAGGTCTAAGGTCGTTATCTAAACATTCTTTTAGAAAGGTTGTAATTAAAGTAAACCGCTACTATCCAATCTTAAGAATATTATAACTAGCCTTTACTCATTGCATTAAGATATTTCACGAACAGTCACCATCTGAATGTGTATGAAAAATCACCAGTCCTACCTTCAAGCACCAAGTGCTAAACGCCTCTATTTACGGAAGTGGAGTAAACGTAGTTCTCTCTTTATCCATAAATTCATAGGCATCTTCTAGGTAGACTTCTCGGTATTACATAATAATGTAAACTGTTATTTTGCTACTAATATCCGAATTGAGTTAATTAGTGTATTGTATCATATCAATAACAATATAAGGAAATCCATGGTTTATCCTTTCAGTGAAATCATTTCACTCGGAGGTAGGTTGAGCTTCAGTGCCAAAACTATGCTATAGCCTATATCTGAGCATGGAATACTCGTTTCTCTGGTAATATCAGAGATTCCTCCAAATATTTAGATAAACTAATCGGCGTTTCAAGTAGCAGTCAGACAAATTGTCCACTACTCAAAAGCTCCCACTAGCTCGTATCTTCATAAGACCCCGAAGGTCAATATGAACAAGCTATGATACTTCGTCAGCTCTATTACCTTTTTCTAATTGAAAGGTAACTTAGTCATTTTTCCTTTGAGATAGTGTTCTTAGACTAGGAGTTAGGAATCACCATTAGCCAGTCTTCAGATCTTATGTTAGGAATATTTTATTATGTTTTGATGATGGCCATACTAGCTGTTATAGCAAGCCTGAAATAAGTTAGAACACTCTGTAGCCCTTACTTAGAGTCTGACATGTTGTATAAGTTGAGACAGACAAGTATTGTACTAGTTGGTAGGACGACAAAGAAAAAATAGATCTTCGGCAGAGTAAAGCCAGTCAAGTACCAGCAGAGAAGCAATGAAGACATTATGGTCCGACTTATAACCAATGAGTCTGTGTGACCTTGGATAAGTCTAACTTATGTTTTGAGTGATGAAACTTAATGGTTAAATATGGTGTACACTGATCTCACCCAAATCAAGGATCAGTGAAGTACAAGGATTCTCCTTAAACTGAAAGAATGAAGGAAACAGTAAATCGGCAAAGTAAACTGACTTTCGGCTGAGTAAAGACAAAGCAGTGAAGGAAGATCTAAGCGGCAAAGTTAGATGGATCACTTGACGGATCAAAGAACGGCTGAGTAAACCTTACTTAGTCAGATTATTGAGATATGAAGAAGATACAGAAGATCAAGCATTAAATGCACAATCAATAGAGGATGAATCAAAGACAGATTCTATGGTAAACGTTTAAAGAAAAATCCGATCGCTAAAATCAAGGAGAATACAATTAAGGGGAAATCAAGAATAAAATCAAGGATTATTTCCCTCATTAATACAGCCAACGGAAGGAAATTCAAATCAATAATAATCAAGGCTATAAATAGAAGGCACTGACAAGAGAAATAAACAACAAGGACGATCAATAATCTAAGCAAAACTCACCAAAGTAAAAGTCTTCTATCTCGTATGAAAGGAAATATCTAGTGATCAACTCAAAATCGAGAGCTACAATTCAAACATCAAGCATTGAGATTGATCAACAAGTTTGTGAATCCAATTCACATCAATCAAGCAATTGAATCAGAGCCATCTGAGAAGGAGTTGTGTTTGTGATAGCTATTGAAGGATCTGATCCTAAGGAGCAGTGAAAGAGACCGAGTCACTAAAGCTGTTGCTGTCAAGGAGTGATAGTCTTGTAGATTGTGAAGCTTGTGAAGTCAAGGACAATCATACTATTGTATCTGTGAAAACAATAGTGAATTCCTCCGACCATCACAGGAGAAGAGTGGATTAAGGGATTACACCACCCTGAACCACTATAAGTCTTGTGTCAATTTACTTTCTGAAATTTACCTTACTGCATTCTTTTAATTGCTTATATTATATCATATATTTGTGATTACTTAAACTACCTTGAAATAACTTAGTAAGAAGGGACTTGTCCGCTGCCCAAAAGCTTTTAAATATAAGAAAGTTTTGAAACTCCACTATAGTCATTCACCCCCTCTGACTATAGTTTTACCCTTCTCTGGAACCAACAATTGGTATCAGAGCAGTGAGCCTAGTATCAGAACCTGTTCAGATATAATTTTTGGTAACAAGGAGATCACATATTTTCAAAGTAGTTTTCAAATCTATGCTTTTTACTTATATACATAAATATCTCAAATCAGACTTATGGATTCCTCAAACATTATGTCAAAAATACATTTCAATGTTAATAATTTTGATGAATATAATATAAGAATGTTATTCATCTTGCAAAAGAACTCATGAGGAGATGCTTGGATGTAATTAATGATGGCCCAATCATGATTATGATCGTGATAACCACAGGAGAAGATCAAGGAAAAGAAGTGGATAAACCCAAGAAAGATTGGACCAAGGATGACAGGAGAAGAGCAAATCTAGACTTTGTTGCAAAAGATATGATCTTGAAGACCCTAGATAGCAACATGTTCATGACAATCAAAGACTGCAAAATAGCAAAGGAGATGTGGGACAAGCCGGCAGCGATAAATGAAGGATCCAAGCGATTAAAGAAAACAAATTATCTCAAGCAAAAACAGTAAATTTGAGAACTTCAAAATGAAGGCCGGTGAATCCATTGATCAAATGGACAATGATTCTCAAGCATCATCGATGAATCGCAATGCGACTTGGGCACACATATCCTCGTAAAGAAGTATGTTTAAAGATCTTGAGAGGCTTACCTGAAAGATGGAAGATTATAACATCGAAGAATCGTGAGGAACAACAAATCTTGCAAACACTGACACCCTGACTCTGATGTCCCAACTAAAAGCTCATGAAATCGAATTGAACAGTGAAGATGGTGCTCCGGCAGAGACATAAAAAATCAGTGCACTGATAGCACCACAACAAAGTAACTTTGCTGATTGCATCAAAAGAAAGAGACACTAGAACTCAAAGAATAGGTAGCTTTATTAGTTAAACATTTTGACAGGTTTAGCAAAAAGAATCCATTCAAAGAAAACTCATCATCGAACAAGAGGTCAAGCTCAAACAAAGATATGAAGAAAAGAGATGATGAATACATATGCTTCAACTGCAACAAGAAAGGACACTTCAAGGCTGATTGCCCAGAAGAAAACAATAGAGATGAGGAAAAGAAGAAGTACAAAGCATCCAAAAAGAAGAAAGGCAAGAAAGCACTAAAGGCTGAATCCAGCAGTGAAAAGAATGAAGAATCATCTGACAATGATTCAGATAATAGTGATGAAGAAGACAGCTTAGATAATGAAAAAGCATGTCTATGTCTTATGACCAAAGAATTAGATGAAGATGAAGGTGACAGCTCAGATAATAAAGCAAGTCTATGTCTTATGGCCAAAGAATCTGATGAAACTGAGGTAACATCTAGTTCTTACTCTTCATCAAATGCATCCACATCTAACACTTCACAATCTTCTATTCTCCCATTAGATCCAGCAGCCCTAGTCCAAAATCTCATGACTAAATTTGATGAAATTGAGATGAATCATGAAATTCTGGAAAAGGAATGTAAGGATCTAAGAAAAGAAAATAAAAGATTGAAGGAACAATCTGTCAAATTGAAAGTTTGAACTAGCTACTAAGGAGATATACTCACCTAATCAAAAAGCAGCAGATGATAACTCATCCACTGCTAACAGATCAGCTGAGAAAATCCACCTAGCAGCTAAAAACACCACTGCACCACAAAATGCATGTTGACGGTGATTTTTACAATATATATGATATTATTTCGTAGCAATTTCCTTCGTGTTTTATTACTTTTTATAGAAAAGTGAGGGTTTAAATGGAATATTGCAAGAATGCGTATGGAAACGGTTAAAGTGCAAACTTGAGCTTATTACGTGATTTTATTAGTGATTTTTCATCAATATATATGTTTCTACATTTTGCACATTTCTATTATCTTGTAGGTACCCGAGCATGGCAGGGAATGAGCTTAAACAATGTTTAAAAGAAGGTTAAATGGAAGGAAGAGGATGCAAGTCGAAGATGGAATGAAGATTTAGAAGTCTGGACGTGCGTTTGCTCCATCCGTCCCGTGGATCAAGCGTCCGTAAGATTGAATCAAGGCCCGGAGGAGTGTCTGGATTCAGGGTTTTCAGATTTTTGCTGAACGAGCGTTCAGAATTGCATAGGACAGGCGTTTGAGAAGACTCGGCCCGACTCGAAGATTTCAAAGCATCTGGACTAGCGTCCAGCATCCTTGGATGGGCGTCCAGCCACCGCCTCAGCCTAAACCGACTTCAAAACTTATAAATAGTCGCATTTTTCTGAACCCTAACACACACAATTCGATCCCTGGCCGCCCCAGGCCCCTTTGGGGCAGTTTTTGCTGCGTTTTTCTGCCCCCTTAAACATAATTTCATCTACTTCTTTTATTTATAATTTCTGCAACTAGTAGAACGATGGATAGAGGCTAGGCGATTTGAACAAGCGTGTGAAGCCAATCATGCAACGTTTTGATTTCAACTCTTGGATGGTTTTGTGAGTTTTTATTTAAAGTTGTTTCTTTATTATGTTTTGTACTGATTATGCAATTATATCGATGGATTGTTGCTATTTGATGTTTAACTTTTGATGAGAATCGTTGTTAGACCTAGATCACCGTAGTAAAGATTAGATTTTAACCTAAAAATAACGAGAGTTGCTAGGTTAAATTTCTAGGTTGCTAGATTGAGAAATCTTACACCTTTGTTATGGAAGGGTTAATCTTTAAGGATCGAGAGATGACGAGATTAATAGGCGAATTATCTAAAAGATTAGAAATTCGTACTTTTGATAGGTGAACCACAATCTTCATTAAATATTCACTAAACAATCTAGAGAGGAAGTTGAGGGTTGTGAGACCGGTGGATCATTGCTTGTTCGGTTTCAATTTATTTGTTATCATCTTAGTAATTTTATTATCTTTTTAGAATAGAATTATTTTCATTAGTTGGCTCGCAACTATCTTTCCTGGATTTGGATTGACGACCCTCTGTCTAGTTTATTGTTTCTTCGTTTTCGTTTTTAGTTATTTTTCGTGACAACCTTTAGAAAAATTAAGAACTAGACCAATCTCGATTCCCTGTGATTCGACTCCGGTTGTAACTACTATACTACGATCCCTGCACTTGGGGTAAACCGGATTTATTTTATTACTTGCTTATTTTTCTTAGATAAAATCCGAGACAAGTTTTTGGCGCCGTTGCCGGGGAATCGGTACGGTTGTCTAGTTTATTAATTTTTTGATTTTCTCATTATAAGTTTGGATAAAAGGGATCGTTAGGCACATTGTAGTATTTTGGCCATAACTTTCGCCTCGTGTCGGTTTGGCGCCTTGAGGACCCCAATTCGAAAGTTCGTTCCGACGCCGACGACGCGGCAAACGGCCTATGACACCGCTTTCGAGGTCAAAATCTGCTGTTTTCCTTCCATTTTGGGCTCGAGAAGAGACCAACACGCTTTTCTCCCTTTTATTGTTTTCTGCTTAAATTTTTCGTAGGTAGGTTTCTCGCTTAAGTTTTCCGTATCTTTTCTGCTTTTATCTTATTAAAAAAGAAGGAAAAAGTTGTTTTTTTGTTTGCTGGGTTTCGAGGTTTTGAATTTACTAACGTGGTAACTAGGGTGAGAGTCAAACGAGGGGTTGAGTTTCTCTTTGTTGTGCATCATGCTAGGGCCGATTTGGCGCTTGTCCTTTCCAAACGCCTGTCGCTTCAGGGAGGTTCCAAACGCAAGCCCATAAGGAGTGGACGCCCGTCCACCAAACGCACCACCACAGATATATTTTGAGAGCACCAGATTTAAGCGCCTGCCTTGTCCGAACGCCGCCCGCCCAAAGGTATCAATTTTTAGTGAATAGAATTTGATTTTATTACATGCTTCCGTTATTTGACATGGATGTTTTAATGTGAGCCTCTCGTGGCCTTTATATATGCGTAGATGTTCTGTTCTTTCACCTTTATGGTTATTTCTCCATCTATTGCGTCCATGTTGAGTGATTGTTTGTGTTTTGAGTCCATTGATGTGGCATGGCTTCTTTATTTACATCCCCATGTATCTATTGCATACTTTTGGTATGTGGACCACGTCCCATGCGGTGTTTTTCGTTGTTATCTGCTTTATGACTTTGGGTACATGGGATGCACTTATAAGAGGATGTCACGGTTTATTCACGAAGTTCAAGAAGTCCCTACTACTGGTGACGCTGAGCACCCAAATAGACGTGATTCTACTATGATTTATCGTCGTTCCTTTCATAGTCTATTTAGGGTGTTAGGGTTGTTTAGGGGTTGGCTTTTCCGATGTGATTCATCTCGTGCTTTTGTTGAAGCTACCGCCGGTTTTCCGTTGCTATTATTTTCTCGATGGATCTTAAGGCACGCCTACACTTGTCTCGCCGAGCCTCTGTGGCTTTATTTAGAAGACGTTTATATATTTGACCTTCCTTCTGTAGTTGACATGTTTCATCGCTTAGTCCAATTATAGATTAGGGTGACATCTATGGAAATTAGTTGGGCTAGCATTTTCTTTATTTTCTTTTTGCCTTATTAGTATAGTTGCATATCACTTAGTTGCATTGTGTTATATTCTATTTTTTTTTCATTTAGTGCACTAGCCCTCGCTACTTTGTAAAGGTCCTCTGCTTACACTTTCGCTTGGAGTTTAATGTTTCGTATGCACATGTTGGACCCTATATACGGATGTCAAGCCTCTGTGGCTTTGTAATTGACGCTTAGATGTTCTCGTGTTTTAACTGTGTGGTAATTTGTCCATCTGAGCAATTATATCCTGTGCTTCTATCTTGTCTATGATTATTTTTGCATGTGATATTCCCCCCTATGTTCCTCGAGATGTTGCCATGTTTTTCAAGTGTGCAGAATATTTTCGATAATGATTGTGAGCTTTTAGATGATATCGCTTTTCCGTGGATGGTCCACGCCTAATCGATTTCTTCAAGCATTTCGGATCTCGATCATGACCACTTCCAGAATTGCCACATTCGAACTACAATCAGCTAAGTACTTTATTTCTTTTTAAATTCTGCACAACCTGAGGACATGTTGTTGTTTAAGTGTGGGGGAGGGGAATAGTTATGTGTATCTATCATTTGCTTATATTATGATTCTATGCTGAAATGAGCTAAAATTTTCAAATTTTTGTTTTGTCCCGAGTGAGCAAATGCATATTTTTGTTCGGTTTTAATAGTCATTGATGCTGTATACCGTATGTTTAGTAAGTTAGTTGTTTCACCCGACATACATCTCACGAGCCATATTGAACAATGAGCTAAAATATAAAGCTATACCCATTTGGTTTAGTAATTTTTGATTATCTTATAAGTATCGTGTGCTTAGTGCTAATGTACGTATCGTGAGAATTATAATAGTTTGTGTTTATAGCCAGAGTATGACATACTGTGAATATCTTAGGTTTGAATGAGATAAGTGAAACGTAACTAATGTGCTTTAGAAGTTTTTTTAAATAAATGAATAAATATGGTGTGTCGGAAGCTGGTCGATGATTTGAGTGCGGTATGCGTACCACCTAATGTCCTATACCACCATGATGACCAAAAGCTCACGACAGTCAGAAAAAGATGCTTTATGATTTGAGTACGGTAGGGTATATCTCAAATGTCCTATTCTACTATGATGGGCAATAGCTCATTCTGATGTGCGTATAAATGTGAATGATGATTAAATCAACTTACGAAAAGTGTTGGTATGAATTGAAATGAAAGACTTAGTTATCGCTCACCTTATCCCCAAAGATAAACCGGCAGATATGTTGTAGGGATTGTCCTCTGAGTATGTCGGAAAGGTCGTAAATACCTTCTATCATCCTTTTCAGGATATGTTACGTTTTGTAGGGTGCATGTTATAAGTATCATCTGTTTTTAGTTTAAATGGGATATTGGCTAGTTGATTTGAATAGATTTCAAGTTGGGACTTAGTGGAAGTTTGGTATGGCTATGCACACACGCGTGGGTGAACTTCTAATTTATTGACTAAACGTTGTATGTGCTGAAGTGTCTATATTTTTCCCGAGCCTTTATCTTGTTTTGTTTTGCTCAAGGCAGCAAAAAGATAAGTGTGGGGAGTTGTTGACGGTGATTTTTACGATATATATGATATTATTTCAGAGCAATTTCCTTTGTGTTTTATTACTTTTATAGAAAGTGAGGGTTTAAATGGAATATTGCAAGAATGCGTATTGAAACGGTTAAAGTGCAAACTCGAGCTTTGTTGGACTTATTTCTATGTTTTGATGATGAGTGCCATACTAGGCCGTTATAGTGCAAAGGCAAAAGATGTCTAGATCAATTGTATAGGTTTATTAGAGTTTGATTCATAAATAGGTTTGATCAAACAAGCATCAGAATGGTCACCGACTTCGCGCCAGAGACTAGTCTAGGTCGATGGAGTAGATAGGTCATTAGACTAGTCAGGGAACTCGCCAAGACCGAAGACCAAGGCCGAGGTTCAAACTCGATTCTGAAAGGCTAAAGGATCAAACTTAGTAATTTAAGTCAAGGATATGGGATCGAAATTTAGGCAAGTCTGTGATGACCTAAACTGATCACATATACCTTGTGTAGAAGGTCTAAGTTCCATAAGTTGGATGATGTTTGGAACTTGGTTATAATTAAAAGGTGTAATCTAACTTCACAATTAAAAGTTAGATAAAAGAAATCACCACATTGTATTTTATACACGTAAAATTGGAGTTCAAATGATCGATATGTATCTCATCGATCGATGAACTCAATGATATAATACCTCGATTAATTCAAGATTATTGGAAGATTACATGGATAAGACAACCAACTACCTCGACTTATCAAGGAAATCAAAGGTCGAGATTAAAAGAACGTTAGGATGATTCATATTTTTATCCATTGGATACAAGTCAAAGGGGTGGACAGACTGCACTGTCAAAAAGGAATTCTGAAAGTGTCAGTCCTATGAATAGTGATAGAATGCAAATCAGATGGGACAAAAACAAGGAACGGTTACATTTGAATTTCAAATACAAGTCACATGCATTCTTGCCTATAAATAGAGGACTTTCAACTCAGAAATAAGATGATAAATTTTGGATAAACTTTAAGAGATAACTCGAGCTGAAAAACACCCTGCTGAACTTACTGAGCATAAAGCTGCTGATCTAGAGAATTACTTCAAGTGCATTCTCAGATTCAAGCTACATCAAGCATACACACTTGAAGTCAGAAGCCGATTAAATCATCCTAATCAAGGCTCGCTGCCATCAATCATTTATTTGATTCAATCTTTATTTTATAAAGAACTCAATGAAGACAGTGAAGCATCCGCTGGGTGTGAAAGATCGTTGTTTGTGGTGGAGCTGGTGAAGAGGCAATCCTACCCTTCAAGGACCACCAGTGGAAGACTCAGAGCAAAGAAATCCTACCTGCTCCCGATTTTAGGTTTGTGAAGCCATAGTTATTGGTGAAGGACAAACAACTTAGGAATCTTTGTATGACTACATCAAAGATCTCTAGTGAATTTCCTCCAACATCACATGAGAAGAGTGGATCGACAGGATTACACCACCTGGAACCACTATAAAATCTCGCCTACTTACTTTCAAAGATTTAATTTCTCGCACTTAGTTTATTTTGCACATCAACTCACTGAATCTAGCAACTGAAATCACACACTTGCACTCACTGAGTATCTAATACTTAGTATCACATTTAACAACAAGTATTAAGGCTTAATTTGATATAATTCCATTTGCACAAATTCAAAAACTCAACTATCGCCAGACTCAATCATTTATCGCCAGAAAGTCTATCAAGTCTCAATAGACTCTGAGTATCGCTACAGATCAAGAAGTTGCAGAATTTGTTAACTCCAAAGTTTTAAGTGTTAAGTTTATTCACCCCCCCTCTAAACTTAACCAAAGCCTTTTCAAGGGACCAACAATTGGTATCGGAGCAGTGCTTCTGTTCTGAAGTAATCCTAAATTCTTTGAAACTTTCTTTTAAGTTACTGATTTTCAAAGACTTGCATCATGGACAACACCCAGTATGCTAGAACTATGCTGATGTGTTCTCTTGATAGATTTGATGAGTATAAACGTCGAATGCAGGCATACCTTGCTGCAACTCATGATGAGATGATGGATGTACTAACTGATGGACCACTGGCGATTACCAAGGCAGTAACAGTGGGTGATACAACTTAGTACATTCCTAAACCAAAAAGAGAATGGAATGCAGAAGACAGAAAAAGAGCAAACCTCAACAACAATGCTATTGATATCATTTATAGAACTTTGGATAGCAATATGTACATGAAGGTTAAAGATTGCAAAACTGCTAAGGAACTTTGGGACAAGATACATTTGATCTGTGAAAGGCGCATGGAATAAAGAAGAATAAAATCATGTGGCCGAGAAAGAGGTTCCAAAAGTTCAAGATGTCGCCAAATGAAACCATTGAGCAAATGGAATCAAGATTCAATGCAATCTGGATGAACTTACCTCGCTGAGTGTAAGTTATTCAAAAGAAGAAATAAACACCAAAATCTTGGAGGCTCTACCATAAAGATGTTTGGAAAATGAAGGTGATCGCAATAGAAGAAATGAGAAAGTCTGCATGAAGAAGACACCTTTTCAAGTTGTTTTCGAGATCTCAAGGCTTATGAATTTAGCAAAAGCTTGTACCGAGACTCGAAAAGGAAGAGCCAAAGACCATCAGCATTGGTTGCTTCACATCAAGGAGAAACATCGGGGGACAAGATGATCTCACTGATGAGATGCAGGAGTAGATTGCCCTCATGAGCAAGAAAATCGAATGATGAAGACCGGAAAGGCCCTCGCAAGAAATTTCACAAAGAGGCCTCATCTGAGAGAAAGAAAGAGGAATCAAAGAAAGATAATGACTATCTCATGCTTTCATTGCAAGAAACCAGGACACTTCAAACTCCAATGTCCCGAGTTAAAACAAAGCAAGGAACCCGATTATCTCTCGCTTCAAGCGCAAGAAGCCTGGACACTTTAGACTGATTGTCCGTAATCATCAAGACCAAGAGTCAACAAAGAAGATATGGCAAGAAGGCTATGGTTGCTCGAAGATGAATCAGGGTATGAAGTTGAATCTGAAAAGGGAAATGAATCGTGATGACACATCACCAAGGTTGCCGATATGGAAGATTATGCTTTGATGGCCAATATGGATGAAATCGAGGAGGTATACAACACCGCATCCATCAATACTCCTCGCTTTGGAAGTGATTGTGAATCAACTTGTGGTTCAAATCCTAGAAATTCGACAATAATGAAACTTTGATGCCATCCTTAATCAATCGAGGATAATACAATCAAGTTGCTGATTGTGAAGGCCAAAAAGAAGCTCTTGAGTTAGAAGTTGGAAGATTGAAAGCTGAATTAAGGGTTCTCAAAGGTAAAGAAAAAGATGTT